>JAYKAV010003279.1:281521-361407 GCA_035582835.1 Phoebastria nigripes
AGGACCTGGGGGTGCTGGTTGACAGCCGGCTGAATATGAGCCGGCAGTGTGCCCAGGTGGCCAAGAAGGCCAACGGCATCCTGGCCTGTATCAGAAATAGTGTGGCCAGCAGGACTAGGGAAGTGATCGTSCCCCTGTACTCGGCACKGGTGAGGCCSCACCTYGAATGCTGTGTTCAGTTTTGGGCCCCTCACTACAAGAAGGACATTGAGGTGCTGGAGCGTGTCCAGAGAAGGGCAACGAAGCTGGTGAAGGGTCTGGAGAACAAGTGTTACGAGGAGCGGCTCAGGGAACTGGGACTGTTTAGCCTGGAGAAGAGGCTGAGGGGAGACCTTATTGTGCTCTACAACTACCTGAAAGGAGGTTGCAGCGAGGTGGGTGTTGGTCTCTTCTGCCAAGCAACTAGCGATAGGACGAGAGGAAATGGCCTCAAGTTGCGCCAGGGGAGGTTTAGATTGGACCTTAGGAAAAATTTCTTTCCTGAAAGAGTGGTTAAGCATTGGAACAGGCTGCGCAGGGAAGTGGTTGAGTCACCATCCCTGGAAGTATTTAAAAGACGTGTAGATGAGGCGCTTAGGGACATGGTTTAGTGGGCATGGAGGTGTTGGGTTGACGGTTGGACTTGATGATCTTAAAGGTCTTTTCCAACCTTAATGATTCTATGATTCTATGATTCTATATATGGCATGGTGTCTTACCCAACACTTCATTGCCGAAAGTTGAATGAATTAAAGTCTATTGGGACCCGAAGACAGGCTAACAGAAGTTGTGTTTTTGCTATTCTCAAGCCTGAGCACAGAGCTGTCTTGTAGAGATTTCATTTCACTCATCCTGATTTCAGTATGCCTGGTCTCTGACTGGAAAAAAACACAATGGAAAAAGTTAGGTGCTCAGGGCTCCCTGCCTCCTTATTTTAAACATTCTGTTTAAGTTGCTGTCTAAGAATCTTCTGAACTAGATCTCATCTGAACCATACCTTCCTTAGGCTTCTTCCAAATCTTGCTTACTGGTCTAGGAACTCGGATTACTGTTTGGCTCATCTGGGTTTTCTCGAAGGGACACCAGTAGCAGAGGCTGGAGACCTTTCCTGGGGTGTGAGCAGTCCCGTGAATGCCAATCCATTTTGCTACTTCTGCTCCATCTCTCCTCGTGTGTGTTCACAGATCAGAGCTATTATTTCRGGTTCTTCATGCTGGACAGTTTATGAGTAATGTTTTATGTGGTTGCACATAAATCCAAACCCACTATGTATAATCTTTTCAGGAGATAATCCTTTATCAGCAGATGTGGAAGTGCTCAGACAACCATCACATCTCTAAAACATGACAAAGAGCACAACAGCAAGGAGTGCTACCATGCTGCTATGGTTTGAGGGATGATGTGCTTTAACAAATGCATATTTTTCCTGATTGATATGAAAGATATAAAAGAAATCTGCTTTTAAAGACCATGTTGGTGAATTAATCTCAGGAAGAAATATTCTTGAAATGACCTTTCCTATGTCTGAAAATATAGTTTCAGATGTAGCTATAGATGTGTTTGAATGCGACCGCATTCTCAGAATGAAGTGTGATTATTCCCCAGCACTGATGTTCTCACCAGTGTTTGTTCACTGTGCAATGAACTTTTCAACAGATGCAATTGTTGGGAGTACTGAGCATTTAGAGACCTTGGACTGGATCTGCAGCAGAGGTCAAGCTTCACTTCCTTCATCGGGAAGGGTGGGAAGGTGATGATTTTGTTCATGTTTGAGCAAGGAACAAAAAAGATATCCAAGCATCAGCTTGGCCCCATGTGATTTACAGCATCTTTAAGTTAAAGCAATCACCTTAGAGCTTAAGGGAAATTCTGGCTTATGTTCCTCTTCAAAGCCTAGGAGGCTGTGCTTCTCACCTGTGAATGTCTCTTTAGTCCCTGACCTTTTTTCTCAGAATGATTTTGCCTCCAAGAAGGAGACAGGAACCATATTCTTTTCCAGCTCATAGACTTTTGTATTGAACAGGAAGGACTGGGCTTTCCTATCATTTATGACTTCTCTGAGTGCTTCCATACAATGGCTGTTTATCAGGTTTCATCCCCTCTTTCATCTTCTGCTGCCTATGATAGCATGAATTATTGTTGTGCATGCTTTGTTCCAACCCTCTTTCGTGCCATTTGAACAATTAAGAAGATAYGGATGATCTTTCACTCGAATATTTTATTAATTGAGAACAGCACATGTCAATTAACTAAACCTGTTTGTGAATCTGAAACTATCTRCGAGTACTTTAACAACTTTAAAAAAGGTGGAATAGTGTGAACACTTTGACATGTTTTAAATGAACAGTTTGGTTTATCATTTCAAAATAACAGTGCAAAGAAATAGAATAAATTACCTTCTGGAATGAGATTGCTTCATTCTGGGCTCAATAAAAATTCATTTTGAAGAGAAGCTATTTATTTGTGGTTTCTTTTTTTTTTTTTTAATCTGTAGTGATAAAACAGAAGAAAATGCTCTGAGATGAACCAAAATAAACTTCTCRTCTTCCTTAAGCATGGTAGCTTCACTTCTCCATGCGCTAGTTGGGCTAGCTACCGAGAAGAGTTACTGTCACAGCTCTGTTTGGGTTTCATGTTAGCGGTCAGCCTGAAGGTATTTTAAGTGAATCTTGTTTACTTCCCACTGCGTAAGCCTTAAGAAGACACACAACATCAGTTAGTTACTGCTTTTTAGCTGAGAAGCAGCAACTTTCAGTGGAAGAAAGATAATTTTTTGAAACACTAACTCATCTTTTTTGTGATTGTGAGCATTGCTCAGTTATTTATACCAGAATTACCTAAGGAAATGCAGCTGTGCCCTTCTTCTTATGTATGCAGTCTAAATCAAATCCTTTGTGTCTATTTTATCTTCCTAATTTTTATTTTTTTTTCCTACTAGACATGGAAATAATGGAAGCCCTAGGCTTTCTGAATATATCCCAGTAGGAAGTGAGTTAAAAGAACTAAAAAAGAAGCTAATTATGAAAGCTGTAACAAGTAGTATGATTTTATATTTAGAAGCCACCTTTTTATTTTTGAGCATCTGATTTTTCCTGTTGAGCTCTTTCATCCCACTGAAAGGTTTTAATTATATGGCAAATTCTTTTACAGTCCTCGGATAGATAGTAAACGGAAGACTATTAAAACTGCTCTTTAGCTTCAGAACTCCTACTCTTCTGAAACTTTGAATATGAATCTGTAATGAAATTCATTTGTTCCTGTTTTCTTAGATTCGTGTGATTCTCTTACTATTGGCCCTTTACATGACCTGCCATTTACTGTTGCTTCTGAAGTGGCTTACTTGGCCTCAAGACATCTGGCTGTGTGCTGGGCTGAGGAATTGCGTGAATTGTACTTTGAAAGCCTGCTTTCAGCACGGTAATTTATTGTTTGTTAGGATGGAATTTCAAGATATGTTATCTTTGCTTATCATCCTTTCAGATGTACTCTGCCACAAGGGAACAAATCAAAGTGACTCCAGTGTTTATATTCTGAATGGCATCTATTTATGCAATCTCACACTTCCCTAATGATTAAGTTAGTTGTGGGGGAAGTGAAACTATTTAAATCAGAACAGAATGTTTCTCTTTTAATATGGGGGCTCTGCCTGTCTTCTCTGTCCATCAGGCAGGGCACGCTCTAACAGTAGGCCAAATCTGTTCTCCTGTTGAAGCAGCTTAGGCATGCTGGCATGATGAAGGTACTGATTTTTTAACACTGCATCTTTTGCTCTGGCCAGAGGTAACAGGATCTCTTCTCTGCAAGGACCTCATGGGTGCTGCTGCAAGACTTGTCACTCAGGCTTCATTGACAAGAAGAAGATCTGATTGAATGAAGTCATCTACTACATTTCTAGCAGTTTAAGGAGAAGTTTTTGCTACACCTCTGTGACAGCCTCCTTACAGACTTCAGGAAGTGGTTAAATTGCATGTGTCCACACATCAATGTTTTTAGTTTTCTAAATCTGAAGTCCAGTTCTGGTCCTCGGTGAATATTATGTGTCTGCTCCAGAGTGAGATCCTAACCCACCGCTTACTGTCGTAGGAAGGTAAAATCCAGCCCAGCACATTGGACCTGAGGAAGGGCAGTCTCTGATCATACCATCCTCAGGTGAAGACAGCTCAGACAAGTCGATAGTGCCATTCCACTTTTTACAGGCAGTGAGTTACACAGCCAGCACTTAGCACCCTCCAGAACAGGAATAGGATGAGAGTGAAAGTGTTTGTGCACTGATTTCTAATCCATTGAAATGAGCTTATGTGTCAATGTTGCAGACTTTAGCATATGTTTGATCTACTCATTTTGTATTTTTGATTGTACATATTTGATCCACCTGTATATATTTGCTCCATTTTAAAAAGCCTTCAGATGGACGTGTCCACAGCTCACTGTGCAGGGAAGTAGATTGTTAACACAAGGATATTGCCTGTTGACTTAATGGACCTAATACATATTGAAATACCCACATTTGAATACAGATTTACAATTATTGGTTACAGAGTTTGATTTCAATTGCATATGAGGATTGCAATGTCAATATGGCTGACATTGGGGATGCTTGCACTAATTCAGAAAGGACATTTGCCATTTTCTGAGAGCTTAATTCAGCCAGAGACTGTGTCACTCTTGGTGGGACTATCCATAACCTCTGCTGGCTTGAGCAAATATTTAAGGAGAATTAGATTATGTGCTGTCAGGTTCCTGATGTCAGTGCCTCCAGTCTGGGGGCTCTACAGGGAAGTGGTCCAGAGAGGAGACACAGGACCAGCACTGCTGTCGAGGGAGAAGCAGATGAATCTGATACAATATTTAGGGAAATTTTCCAGTGCTTCCTGATTTGGAAGTCCTTGGGACTTCTGAGAACGGCATAGTTGCAAATTTGGTAAAAGAGCTGCTCAGTGGTTGTCATAAGAAATTAAATGATCAAAAATCAAGAAAATTGGATAGCAAATATACAAGCTAGGCAGCCGAGATGATAGATAGATAGAAAGCAGAGGGAAAGAGATTGTGTCAGCACTGAGCCTTCTAACAGATCATGTTGAGGGTGATCAGGAATTTATTCTAACCTATTTAACACCTTGTTTTTCTCCCTATTCAAACATTGTTCAAAAAAAGAAGAGGGAAAAACCCATACCCTAGTCACTGTCTTGATCCCCAAGACTGCATATCTGGTCTGCCTGCTAGGGCACATGACCTGCATAAGAGAAATCAGCAGTGTTAAGCATTGCTGCAACAGGAATAGCAGTTGACTTTTTCTCAGGATATCCTAGAAGGTAATATCTGGCATATTTTTTTCTCTTTTTATTTTGCATGGTAGCAGGAAGTCATATGATAACATACTCATTTACTAGGATTGAAAACAGCGTGGCCCCACAAACATCAAAAATTTCAGCTTGAAGCTGACAGAGAAGTGACAGTATTGGGTCAGCTGACAGTGTCCTTCAGTCATTGCTGGGATTGATTGTTTTAAATGCTTGTTCCCTTATTTTCCAGTTAATTTTAGAGCAACTTCTGTTTGCAAGATAGCAGTTCCTCACAAAAACTCACACAACCAATAAAATAACCTTTTGAACGTTCCCATTATGATTAACACTTTATTTTTCTCTGTATTCAGTAAGATACAGTTTTCTGAAAACACTATAGACTTTTTCATTAACAAATACAGTATAGCATGAACACCATTTATATGTGTTCTAACAGTAAAATGAATAGAGAGGGTTTTATTTCTAATTTTTGTTCACATGTAGTAACTGAAGGAATACAGCTCATTAAATTTGAAATGTTTGGTGATACTGAGTACAACTCAATGATGTTTTTGAATATGAGATCCTCTTCTGGAATATTCTGTGAAAGAGAGAAATCCACCATGTAATAAGAGAGAAACAGAGAGAAAGAGAGAGGAAAAGAGAGAGAGAGATATATCTTTTTCTTTGGGTTACATCATGTTCGGTCCTTTGAATGACTATGATGTGTGTTGGGACTGCAAATTCTTACCTTTGGTTCTGCTGGGTTTTACATGATGTCTGTACAATGATGTTACGTAGTATTAGCTTGTTTGCTGTACGTGTTACAATATGCTTCATTTAAGGTAGAGAAGACCTCATCTGAATAACTGCACAGCGACATGGCAGATGGATTTCAGTGCCAAGAAGGGCAGATAATGCTTTTGGTTTGAAAAAAGAAAGAATCTCTCTAACTAGGGATGCATAGTGATTGTCTCTGAATAAGTTGTGATTTATGGAGAAAAGATCTGGAGTTATCACAGCTAGTGCTCTAAAAACATCAATGTAATGCTCAGAGAATGTCAAAAAGGCCTCACATTACAGATCATTAGGGAAGAAGCAGAAAGCGGAACAGTAGTATCATTATGCCACTGAATAAATAAATGGTACATTCACAGGAATGAATCTGTGCAATGGAACTGTTAATGATAAAAAATATGGGACTAGGAACCTACCATGATTCCTCTCCGACCATCCACTAGCCTTTTTATCAACATCATTTTCAGACTCTGGTTTAGTGGCAGCCCCCCTGCCGTGACAGCAGGAATCATAATACAACAGGGATAATGTGCATGCATTGAGTGCTGCATGAARCTCCACAGTTTCACAAGAGAGAAACCGTTCTGTAGAGACACAGAAGCCAAACAGATATTGGCAACCTCTGACTGCTACAGGAGCCTGACTGACTAATTTCAGAGTAGCAAGTCATCTGGTTGGCTGTTGGTGGCTGTCTGCAGTGGAACTTTTGAAGCGGATTATGAACTTCTAAAATACATTGATTTTAATCTTGTAGTACTCATGAGTAGTCAAACTAGGGTGTTTGCAGAAAACTTTTGCAGAAAATTTTTCTGTTGGTAATGCTGAGACCCCTTGCACAGACCAACATGATTGTAGGTAAAGATTTGCTTGTTGATGCTTCTACTAAAGGAAATTTCTGTTTGCTAAAAAGCATTTGTAAATACTGCCTGTGACAAGAGTAGCTTTGAGACTGGAACCTGCCTAATTTGCTCATTCAAAAAAAAAATGGGGAGACTGACTTGAGGCAGTCTGTTTTGTAAGAGACCCCAGAATCAGAGCAAAGCATCGGGGTTTCCCTCAGACACTGCTATCTAGGGGCCGACCTGTTTTTTCAGACTTTCTTCTTCCAAGAAAGGCTGATGACAGAGTCCACAGCAGCAGGAGCTGCTAGTCTTGGGAGGAAAGACAGAGACTTAATGACTGTTGATAGGTTTCTTAATCAGATACTGAAGCCCCACCACAGGCATTCACTTCCCTTTTATAATAGTCCTACAGCGAACTGCCCAAAATAGTTATCTTACTGCTCATTTATTTATTCTACTTAAAATTGGTCTTTATTGTGTCTTGATGCTATTCTAAGCAGATTGCAAAAGTAATTTTAATGTAGTGAACAGGACTTAAAACTTAACTTCCCAACATCTCCCTTATACCACATGTCCTGCCCTTACACTGATGGCATCTACATTAATGTATGACCTCTATTTCCAAATTTAGTTCACAGATTCCTCCATTCCTTTATAAAATTTTGGGAAGGCCTCTGTTGCCTTCCCAAAATTTGGGACATATTGTAAAGGTCAGTATGTCCAAAGGCAAGATTGCCTACRTATGGATCAGACAAAAGATTCACCTTGTGAAGTATCCTGCCAGTGATGAAGGTCACCAGCTGAGACATTGTAAGACCCTATGAAGTTGTCTGCAGCACTCAACAGACCACCCTGAAGAGCAGTATGCAGCTTATCTCCTTCCTGAGCACAAAACCACACAAGTTCTTCCTGAATTCAGCCTCAGCCCAGACTGTGTGTAAATTATAGCCCTTCCAGCAGGAGTGGACAGGACTTTTGTGGAAGGACCCTGTGTCACTGGACTATCTGATTTTGTCACCTCCAGGACAGGTAGCCACTGCATTGAGCATCAGACACATATATGGGGCAAGTAAGGAAACCCTAGAAGTGCTGTAGAGCATGTTCTCAAATCCCCTCTCCATTGTCACCATGTCACGACGTACCCTGCAACAGACAATAGACAGCAGCAGCTAATTTGGCTCTGAGGCCGTGTGTGGGGCTGGCTGTTCTGCACAGCAGAGTGGTTGTAGCTGCATGATCCAAGGTGGCAAAACTCATTAACCTTTCAGCATAAAATATACACATGCTACCTTCTTCATTGCTGTACCAGAGGCAGGTGGCTTCAGCAGCCGCGGTGGCTGCAGCTGCCAGCAGATCCTGCAAGGAAGCAGGCAGATGTGCACCGCCAGCATGTCATCAAGGGTAAATGCAGGTAAGTGGAATTTATCTGTGTCTAACTTAGCAATGTAGAGTTTACAGCTTTTCCTGTACATCAGGCGTGTGAGCTTGTCCCCTTTGTGTACAACCAAGCTGTGGAAGTTATGGGCTGGTTTAAATGTTAAAACCACCATCTTTCATTATATTCAGAATACAAGTGGCAGCTGGCCCAGCTGACAGGGCACAGGGGCCAAGAACTTGCAGTGGGAAGCATCTGTTAGTACATAAGACAAGACAGACAAAGTCTTTGCTAATGACAGCTACGTACAAATTTCAAATCATTATGCTGATCATGAGGAGACTCTCTGTGGAGATATTCCAGCAGCAAGAAAATAAAAGTTTCTAAATTGCTTCTTATTTTTGCTCGTGTTGTTAATAAACTGTAGGAGCACCACCATAGGCTACTGGGTGGGAAACAGGCAACATTAGTGTTTTTAAATAGTTTTTCACAATTGAATACTTCAAGGTATAATTATGGAGGGCTTGTTTTATTTACAGGTATCAACATCTGTTATCCTGTCTAGCCTGTCAGCTGTGTTCTATACGTTTTGTTTTTCCAAATAGATATTGAATATATAAAGAATACCAGCAGGATCCTCTGCAATACCATTTTGACCTTTCCACAAATAAGATGAAGAAACACTATCTTTTTGAGAGCCTCTATGTAGAGAATAAAAAGCTTCTGATAATAAATCATGAGACTGATATTCACGCAGTCATTAAGTGTTGATTGAAATACCAGTTTCTAGAAATACTGAACATGTAAGGACCCAAATGGCATATTAATTAGATGGCAAATGTCACGGGAATGTTTCTGGGGTGGAGCATCTGCCCTCATGGCACAGACTGCCTCCCTATTGCAAACAACGCGGACCCAAGCCATCCCCACAGCTCTCTGGTCAATACTGTCCCCTTGAAAGGTCCTTGGAAATCACCAAGCTGGCTGCAGAGGCAGCACCTCTGCATGTGAGGTGATGATGAAGGACAAGGCAGTTGTAGCAAATACAGCCCCACGGTCTGCGAGGCCGGGTGTTGGTGGAGCAGAAGCATTACTGGTAACCAGCAGCTGTTCCTCTGGCTGCTCGGGTGAAGCCAGCACGCCGCTGCCGAGGGGTGAACCACGGCCAGGGCCTCAGCCTCAGAAGTGCTGCCTGCCATTTCCATTACTATCCTCTGAGAAAGCACACTGACAAAGGGAGAGATTTCCCTTGCTTTTGTCAAGGCTGATATGGAGGATTTTGTACGAAATTTCTATTCTCTGTTTCCTGTCTCCACACCCTCTGTAAATCCTGTCTCCTCCAACCTGCCACACGTGTTTAGCAACATCAGACAAAAAGGGAAATGGCAAGTACTTACACGCGCCAGCCCAATGCAAGATGTCTTGCAGGAGCAGGCTTGCAATGCTATCGGCAATTTCAGGGGCATGCTTCCTGCAGAAAGACAAAAGGCCCCCTTGCAGGTGGGCCTTTGCTAATGTATTACAGTGATGCAGAACCTCTTAATTAATCTTGGCTGTGAAGGCATTGACCGCTGATTACAATTCCTTGCTGAAAATGGACTTGCCAGGACAGCCTGCCAATTCCAGATCCTTCACAGTCTGCAGTAGGCTTATTGCTGTAGTTGCAAATCATCGGCGTTTCTCTCAAGCCTCTGCCTTTTCTGGTGGGAAATGTCCTGGGATAGACGATGGAGAAATTCTGATTAAAAAACAACAAAAAAGTTTTTTTGACTTTTTAAAGACTTTAAATGGATACCCACTGATAATGTTTCCATTATTCAGCTTCGTCTCAGAAGTTAACTCGTGGAAGTTAAAGTTTTTTGGGAGGCTTGTGGCTTTTTAGTGCATTATCATAATATTTCAATATTATGGAGATGTAAGAGGATTATTATATAATGGAAAGATCAAGTTACTGTGGTTGGGAAAAGCAAAGTGTGTGCATACAGTGTGTGGCACCACAGTGTACACAAGATACCGAGGGAGGGAAAGGTGTCTCAGAGGAATACCACAGACAGTAGATATTTGGGACCGAGACTGCTTGGAAATGTGTTCACATTTTGGTTTTACACCTTGCGTTGGATTTTATACTGTTACAAAGGCACTTTCTAATTCTTAACTGGCAGCTTGTGTAGGCTTTGTCTCACCTTGATGTATCAGTTGATTCAACAATCTGTTATTTCTGTACCGTGTTTTCTGTCACCCATTAATTATGAGGAAATGAATTACTACATCTTACCAAAAGATTTCATTGCACTAAACACATAAAACACAGAATCATTCATCAAACTAAATTATATGGGTCCCCATGAGTCAAAACTCACAAATACAGAGATTTATAGTTAAATGGATAGAAAGCACAGATAAAGCCTTTTGTCAATAGGGACCATAAAATCAGTCAGGCACAATATACTCCCTGCATATTAGAGAAAGTGTCTTCCCCCCAGGCACCTCTACGCTATTAAGAAAATCATGCGCTATGCAAAGTAGTTAAGTTAAAGCATATCTGGTGAGTCAGGCCAGGCTGGCAGAGCAGCCTGGTGTCCCCAGCCTTGTCGCAGTGCTGCCGATGCACAGTTTGACTGTGCACACCGATACAGCAGGCATGTCGGCAGCCCGCTTTGGGAAGCATTTGCTGCTCGCCTCGCAGAGGCTGTGCAGAGCCCGGCTTGCAGCAGCCTCGTGGGGGTGGCTGCCAGCCGGTGGCCTCCTGCCAGCTCTGCCCGGCCTCCAGCCCGCTCCCTGCTCCTGGTGCATCCCTAAGTGCTTAGCAGCCAAGGGAATTTTTTGGGATACAAGGCTCTGGGGGGTGGTCCCTGGTTTGGTTCCCAGGCCTGCCTTTCCAGCAGGTGTGGTGTTGAGAGAAGCTGTTTTTCCAGATTCCTCTCTCTGCTCAGCTCCTCCAGCTTTCTGTGGACTTTCCCTTGGTTTCCTACCTTTCTTGCACACAGACACATGCATGCCAGGAAGATCTGTCCCTTAGTTTCTGCACCTGCAAGAGCTCACAGTTATATCTCTACCTATGTGCACACACAGGGATGGATAGGCAGCTGTGAGTGAAACCAGAAAAGGTCTAGGCCAGTGATGTGGGAGGGATGGGGCCATGCTGAGGTATGAGGGAGAGCGATCTGTGGTAGCAGCACTCTTCCTCCGCTCCGACGATCACGTAGGAAATCCGGTGAGAAAGCGTGTGAGGATAGAGAAGGATGGCAGCTGCCTAGTGTGAGCTCATTCCTGCTCTAGCTCGTACAGCACAATTCTGCATGCTGAGTCTGAATAATTTTACTCCATTGAGGAACCAGATGGTAAAATGGTAATGATACTTTTTCTGCTTAAAAGATAATAGGAGAACCCAGGAATTGACACATTTAAAACTGAAACTGTTAGAAAAAGCACCAAGATTGCAAACTCAGATGCTTTGATAACTAGGAAATACCAGAATTGCAGAAAAATTCTCTACAACCTCATGGATGTGCATTATACTCTACATTTATTTCCTCATTGTGCATTGTTTTCTCATAGGACAGGACTTTCTTTATGAGACTGACTGTGCTGGCAGGATATATTCTAACAGGACTGTTATTTATTAGCCCTGCCTCCTACGCTACGGAAGCAAAATGGTGTCTACTGATCGAAGGAGGGGATTTCAGAATAGGAAAGATGATTGATCTCACAATTAAGTCTTTGAACATTGCCATGTAGAACTGGGTTTGGACACTGAGTTCCTGCAGTTCTCTACTGCAGGAATCATTTGAAATGATTTTTCATCCAGAAGTGGTCATTAGCTGTGTGATCTTCATTTCTGAGTTTCCATGTGAATTGCTAGGGTTTGATTTGTGGAAGTACTGAGCTTTCAGAGCCATGACTGATGCCGGCAGGAGCTGTGCTTTAAATATGTGAAGTGCTCAGAAGTGTGGGGTATTTTGAAGGATCAAGTACAAGCCTTTCAAACTGTTAACAGGCGCTTTCAAACGTAATCTCACTTTGGTGCCCTTTCCCTAAAACACCAGTAATTCCACTCCTCCATCTCAGACTGGCCTGTTGTACAGATTAATGTTGGTGCAGCAACCTAACAATACAGTAAAAGAAATTTCATGGAAAAAGAATATTTTATAACCATATGAGGTTTTGAATAATGTACTGTAAATAAGACATGTCCCCCCCGACTCAGCAATGAAATGAAGCAACATAATCCTAGATCCTAAGTTCAAAGATGATAGTTTACTCTGACCTGCAGTGTAGCACAGGCCAGTTCTTCCCTGAATTAGTTTTTGTTTAACTAGGTCATCTCTTTTTAAAAGATAGAAAATCTCAATTTAAATATTTGCAGTATGGACAATCTATCATTATTTTTGTTGAATTATTGAAGTGATTAATTTTCATAATACTAATGCATGTAATTTCTGAATGTCTCTACTTTCAACTTCCAGGCACTCGATCTTGTTGTGTTTGTGCTTTTGAGACTGAAGAGCCCTCAATTCTTGAATTTCTATTCCCCCTAGAGGTAATTAGAAACTGTGATCAAGGCACACTTCAGCCTTTTCGTTAAGGTAAACAGACTGAACTTCAGTTTTCCACCAAGGCAGGTTTTCCAATCCTTTAATCTTTCTCCTGGTTCATCTCTGAACCAGAGAGATCTAATTTATCCTTCTTGAGCTGTGGGCGCTGGGACTGTGCACAGCACCTCAGAAGAAGACTTGCTAGTGCCAGGTTGTATAACCGTTCTAACCCTTTTCGGTGTTATTTTGCTCATTTACCCCAGGACTGGCTTTTCGTTTTGCTGTTATTCCCTCTGCATACTGTACAAGGAGCTCATCTCCAGTTGACTGACATGATGCCCCAATCATTTCAGTTACTGTTCCCAAGATAGTGTCTCATTATGTCTATAATTTCTGAATATTGTTGAATGACAATTATCTGTATTGATTCACGTGTCATTTGCTTGCAGCAGCTTATCAACTCATTTGTTTCAGTGTACCCTCTTCATGTGTCACGTACATCAGTAAGGATTCTCTGATTTCTTCCACATCATTAATAAAAGTGTAAAGGCCAGGGACTGACCTCAGCGTGGCCTTAAGAATACTTGCCCTTAATGAGGCCTCGCTGTTTACAAATGCATTTTGAGACCTGTCAACAGCTTTTTAAAATTTATTTTCTGTGTACCACATTGCTTTTGTTTTAATTATCAAAATGTTGTATAGTGGCAAGTGTAAAGGATTCTGACTACCCCATATAACCTCTCTTCCCTTTCTCAGTCTCTGAATGGAGCTCATTAACTGTGCATGGAGTGAAGGAGGCATCTGATGGGAAAAAAGGATGTGATCCTCTAATTAAAGACTGCATCACAATGCATTATGTAAGACAGGTGAATTAAAGATGCTCAAGCCATCATAATCCCCACATATCTAAATTTTTGGATGCTTGATTTTAGATCCTAATTTTTCTAATATAAAGGGCTTCTTTGTGTGTGTGTGTGTGTTTGAGAGTTTTGATATACACAAAGAAAGGGGATGTGCATCTCGCCAGCTTTAAATATTTACAGGTGAGCTAGTCATGCAGTCACCCACTTTACCTAATTGAGGGAAATAGGCATTTCCAGAATATCACTCACTCATTCAAATGTAAATGTATAAAATAGATTGCATGAACTACATTCCCTAAATGTGTATGTCTTGCTGCTCACTAGAGAGAGAGAGACTGCATAACCAACTCAGATGTAAATGCTGATGTGAGATAGCCAAGATTGGATGAGATGAATCCCAAACAAAGCACATGGACTTCCATCATGATTCTTGGTTTTCCATTTTGATAATGAAGTCTATAAACAAGTTCAATTTTATGGAAAGTAAAAAAGAATTCTGAATGTTTTACTTTACTAAACAGCATTTTATTTGTTAATCCAGCAGTTACTTACTTTAACAACTGGATTAGCTAATTAATCACCATTCATTTTAACTACAGAGTTAGGACGTTTCTGATAACCTCCCTTGCGCGCTGTGTAGCCCCAGGGCCCACAGTAAACAGAGGTGTGCCTGTAGAGCTCCAGCTCCCTTCCATCATTTGGGAATTTGGGCCAAAGAAAAGAATGACCAGGTTAAAAGAAAGTTTAGGAAAAAAATCTGAAGGCCATAGGATATGTCCTCTCCTAACTTTTCCAGAATAACTCATAAGAATTCTTGAGTGAGAGGTAAAAAAAAAAAAAAAAAAAAAAAATTGAAATTGAAAATCTCTCTCTCTGTCTTATCTGTGGGGATAATTTTCTTTCTCTGGCAGGGTTTCTGTTTTCAGTAGCTTGATTAAGGAACAATATCTCATGTGATGAAATGATCCGGGCACATTTGCATATGAATGCTAGATGATATGGCATAGAAACTGATTAGGCCTCATCTGTCTCACATGCCTGGAGATTAATGCTAATAGCACTTAATACATTAAGATTTGGATTAAACTTGACCAGAGAAAATGAAGTGAAAAAGAACTTTGCTAAACTTTTTGGAACTTCATGGATTTTTTTTCTTTCACTTTGGATATGAAAGTTTCTTCATCTCAGCTGTTGCTAGTTTACACATTCTTGGAAATAATAATCTTCTAACACAGTGTAGAAGTGTAGAAATGACATGAGGAAGATAACAGTGTTTACGATGGGAAGGTCTGTGAACATATCTCTGACTTTTCCATTCTTGTGTTTAGATAAGTCAGGCAGTAGGAGTGAGGGTATTTGCTTTCAACAAACTTGTCATTTTCATAAACACAAGAGAAAGCAAGCTATAATTTTCAAGCCTTGACAAGGAATGTTGAGGAATTACATTAAATCTTTGATATTGTGATCATTTGTTTCAGATTTAAACTCTCAATATTTTGCTTATACTAGAATGATCCTAGCAGCTGATCCTGAGATGCTTACAATGGTATGTACTATATGATGGCAGGATGCTCTGAGAGTTTGCTATTTGAAAATTCACTGGACAGGCTTCAGAAGAAAGAGCTCAAATAATCAATAAGGTCAAAATAGAAACAGGTTTAGATTAAAATTAATCAAATAAATTGAATTGCACATGACTCTCACCAGTGAACAACCTTTACCTCTGCAGACTGCCTCATGGTAAGGACAACCTGTCTCCACTGACATGAGTACTCCTCTGTGACCTCTGAGGATCACCTTCTGAAGTCCGATCTTGTATAAAAGACCTAGCGGCCACTCGTGAATTAAACTTGACTTGAGGTCAAAACACCAGACTCATCACTCCTGAATACTCAAGCAGTTGAGGTACATGCCTGGCATTCGTTCCTCTCTCTGGATGAGCTGAAATCCTGGACGTAAACATCTTACATGTGAAAAGTTCAGATACAGACAAAACTCAGCTGCTCATTAATTCTGAGATTTTCTCATGTTCTAGCAGAGATGATTTTTGCATTGCAGCATACGTGTACCATGTGTAACGCTCTAGTGCAGAAATGCATTGGTCTCATCAGGRTTCCCCCACAGAAGTTAATACAGCCTGTGGGGAAAGGTTATTTACATTTTAACTAATACACGCCTAGCCACTGCTGATGCAGTGAAGAAGAAAATGCCTGAAGTACCTTTAAGTAAAATATTGGTTGTTTTGTGAAAGAAAAAGCACTAACAAGATTTTTATAGCAGCAATTGGGTTATTTTGAGCATGAAAGTGCTCATTTGTTTATTTTATTCAGCTTCTGCAAGTCATAGCAGCTATAATGGTGGTTTCAGTTTTATTTACTTTTGAAGATTTTGGGTTTTTTCATTTTATTAAAACTCAGTCACTTTTAAATAAAAATGCAGTGTCCTATGTTAATGTAACAGAAATTAATATGGTATCCACAATTAGGTAATAAATATCCTTTTTAATACCTTAAAAGGTAACAAGGATAGAAATGAATGTATTTGATGAACATTCTTTTCATTTTGAAGTATTACCTGACCAAGGCATTTTATAACATAAATGAGGATTTGATCTTGTAATGTCACCAGCTGCCAAAAAGTAGAAAGTTTTTGCCACACTTACAGCGTTATAGAAGGGCAGTGCTCCCTCAAACACTCGTCTCTTCTTTTGAAACTCATCTGGTGCGCTTTTGGCCATGAACAAATTTACAAATATTCCACTGGAGCGGGGGAACCCTTTCAAGACCATCTTGGTTCCTACCCAGTAGCCTTTCTGCGGCTTACCCACTGAAAGCCTATGGGCTGCCCAGACGAGTAGAGCAAAGCCCTCTTGTACTGTCTGCTGCTGCTCTGTTCCACGAGACCATGCTTGCACTTGGACCACCCCTGTGTTGCAGCTGTGTTAGCAGATGATTACACAAGCAAAGGCTCTGAGCAGACTTCCCCTTGCTCCCTCACTCTTGTGAACAGGATGGCGGGGGAACAGAAAAAGCTATTACTGTATAAGTTTGTGACTGGGGTTTTGGATAGGCAGCTGACGTGCTACCTCCCATGTGACAGAACATACTCTGCATCTGTATTTTCCTGTTGTCAGCTTAGTTCTGGCAATACTGTCTTCCTTGTGGGCCTACAACAATACATTTTTGTTTCATTTTGTAATTTGAATTTGGTGCTGGATTAAAAAGTAAGAAGTCAGTATGTGATAGCTGTATGATAGGAATATTTTATAATATTATTCCATCATAAAAAGATGTAGGTAACTGATGCCTGATCTACTTCAGCAATCCTTATGAACTCAGATAAAACCAAAAGAAATTAACAAAATAATCAAAACTAAAAATCCCCCTTCAAGGAGAGTTGCAATCATGTGAAGGGAGACGTGGCAAACACTCCGTAAAAACTGCCAAAGCAGGGTTTGGTTTGAGACTTACACACCTAAACATAGGAGATGGTATGTGGGTATCAAAGCTCCCAGAAGAGTCCGTGGGATCCAGCCAACACAGTCTAACAGCTGGCAGTGAGCCACTCGGTGAAGCAGCCACCAGCGTCCTCTTCTCTTGGGCGTCTAGTGCCCCTGGGAGGGCGCGAGGGCAGCCGGCTGACCACCGGCAGCCGCTCCACAGCAGCATAGGTCTCGTGTAGGCTGTGCCTTAGATTTGCTAGGCCTCAGCACTTGTCTCAGAAACCTCCGGGCATCTCAAAGAGCAGGAGGTGGCTCTGCATGGGCAGCAGAGTCAAGCCCCAGGCAAGGCTGAATCACCCTCTGGCCTCCACTGACCAGATCCTCATGGAGTACGTTGGACATTTTAAGACCCATAAGTTAACATTTACAGTTGTATGCTATAACTGGAGGTGAATCCCACCTCCGAGTTCTCATAATGTGATGAACATAAATAAGAGACCTCACTGAAGTAAGCTTCACAATAATATAGGTTCTCTCCTCTACTTAAATACGCCCAAGTTTGAGGGCTCTGCTCATCAGCATTAAATTGCTATTTGTAGTCCTAGTGATATTGCTGGGAAATACACACAGGAGCTGTGAGGCTGTGCTGCCTCTCCCCAAAATGTTACCTTCTAGGACTACTACAAATAGAGAACAACATACAGCTCACGGCCGAGACCAGTGAGTACATGTGTACTGCAGTGACTAGATCTTGCTCCTGCTGAATAGGAATTCACCTAGGGATTTAAATGCAAACAAGAACAAGCTCTGTCCTGTGAGATGACTTTCACAAAGTCAGGCTTGGAAAATGACAGCAACCCACGTGAAGCTGTTCTCTGTGATAGGGATTGTCTTCTGCACATTGGCTCCTCGGTCTCTGCTGTTGCCTGCTGAAGCCCCATCTGGGAATCTGAATTCATGCAGTAGCTGGGAGAATGATGGAGCCAGCTGAGATCTGGTGTTTTGTTCAGCCTGGCCAGTGGTTCATTTCCCTTAGCAAAGAGGCACTCACTCCCCGAGGAATTTCATATGGCTGCCCAAGGAAAAGACAGCTTACATTTGGGGAGAAAGCTGTGCTTGTTCCAGTCACTGAATTCAAGCAAATGTCTATCACATATGATTGACATGTATTGAGGGGAAATGCCTTCACATAGAGTAGTTGCCTTAAAAGGGACTGAACTAAAAAATAGTCTTTTCTCTTTGTTCTGCAAATCCTGCATCGCACTCAGGATGCAAACCTTTCATATTTGTTTGGATGATTTACAGGACATTAACATTTGGAAATACTCTAGGTGAGCATCTGTGCAGCCCTGACCCACAGCCCTGGAAACCCCTCTGCTGTCAGCCGCAGCTGGACACAGTCCTGGCGTGAGCTATGCCGCTCCCTTTGTCTCACTGGCTTGCAGCAGTACTCAACATTTTGCGGTGCCTCATGCCATGGCACTGCCATGGTCCCTGAGGACTCTGTTATGATCTCCATCCTTCTTTTGTACCATGAAGGGCTGGAGAAGAAGCAGAGATCTTAGTGTGAAACTATGACGTTCGAATTTTTTCTGTGTGATTCGACTAAAATTGTAGCATAACCAGAACACTGCAGACCGATGGCAGAGTAATGAAGCTGAAGCAATCATTCTCAAAGCTCAATGGCAGGGCATGAACTCAGATGTACGCTGTAGTCCTCAAATGGCTAACAGCAACGATGCAGGCTCATGGAGTCAGTATATTTCTCTGAAGTCTGAGAAGTGCCGAGCATCCAGAAATGTATTGTGTTTAACCCAAACACAGCATTTTCTACATTTTCCTGAAAACTTGAGGTTTGGGGTGAACTAGTAGTGACTGACAGGAGATCAGATACATTCTGTTTATACTTCTATGTAACTGCTTTTGTACACTTGTATATAACTCTTCTAACTGCAGCTCTAATCAAATGAGAATACTCCACTGAAGCTTCTGAAATAAACATATATATATATATGTATRTATAAATTGGAAAAGACAGTTTCTGGCAGATAGATAATAAGGAAATGAGAAGGTTTTACAATGGAAATGCAGACAGTGTGTTTCTGTGTGCCACCTTTCCATGACCCTTCTCTTTCCCCTTTTTCATCTCTCCTCCCCCTCACTGTCAAGGAAAGTCATTTGAACAAGCAATAGCAGGGACTTGCAACTTGTCAGGGCTAATGAAAAAACTCCGAACAAGAAAACTTGCCACTTTTTCCAACTCTATCAACTGATTTAAAAAACATAATGTCTCTCCCCGCAAAGCCTGCTTAAATGGCAAGAAGCAATTTAAAAAATATGTAGTATACCCTATGAATAAAACATGTCATGTGGTAAAACTGGAGCTCAATTATGTTTGTGTGTGCTATGTTCTGTCTCTCATCATAGCTACTGTGGCATTTAGGGGATGCCACCCCACCTTGTAAAAGTCCTTCTGATGTCTCCAGTGTCTACTGCCTACCTCTGTTGTTTCTGGCATTTGAATGACAGAGAGAGAGGCCTGGAATCAGCTCTTCACAGGAGGCTGGAAATACGTAGGCATTTGTGAGAGAGATTCCCATCCGTCTCGTGCCCGCAACTCCCAACGGTCTCATCCTTTTTTCCCAGAAGCAAAATTATCTGAGCAAAGCAATGGAAGCTCTTGGAAGCTTCAAGAGTCGTGCAGAATCAGAAAAAAAAGTGTTGTCGATTTTCATATTTGCATCTTTACAGTTGAGCAGGTCTGGTAGTGAACTGAGAGAAATTACCCTTCTACACATTCTGGGGTGATCATTTTTTCTTTGCTGGAAGGGATATGAGAACTTACCTGCATATCTAAGATCTCTGTGTGAATCCGTTTCAAAAGCAATTATGTAAATTTTGGTGGCATAATGAAATATCCCAAATCATCTGTATTTAAAGCAGTAAGTTTTTGGGCTCATAAAAGTAAAATAGTAATTTCTGGCTTGTTTTAACTCTGCAATATGCCAGAAGTAAGCTATGAAGTAAATGTTCACTCATCTCCTTGGAACTGAGCCCTTAAGGGGGTGATGTTAAAAAGACCTGGCTTCAGGCCATGAGTTACATGGCGTTTCCATAAAACCTATGATTGACTGAGGGAATAGACCTCAGAGCCAGAGCCCTGATTGCACTAAAATCACTTTATATGGATCTAGCCACAAAAAGTGGCCTCAGAATATTCGTCCTTGTTGATTGAACATATTGTATTCACTAGGAAGCAAAGCAAATTAATTACAAAGAAAGATGTACATCAGGCAAAAGTTAGTGTCCAATGAAGAGCAGCAAAAATCCCTCTGAAATAATTCCTGTATCAAAGGTATGCGTCCGAAACAGGTTCAACATTTTTTATCAATGCAGACAAGAGCAGATAAGAGCCACTCACTTCCTCAGCCTGACTTTCTCTCCCTGGTCCTGTCCAGCAGGGCCTCCCCAGCCCCCTCTGGGGTGCTTCTCCAGCGCTGGCAAGCGCTTGTGAAGAGGCATTGGGATTCACAGCAAGACCTGCTCTGCACGTCTGCCGCGTCGCCCCGTGCCAGCCTCTTGTCTCACCCTCTTTGAGACAACCCCTTCCGCCTGCCTGTGCCGTGAAGTGGTGGGGACTGTCCATAGCTGCATGATAATGATTATGAAGGAAAACTCGCTTGTGGGAAACTCATCACCGGTCTCTGTAAATCACCATATTAGATGTGGAATTAGCTGCTTGTAGGCAATGGAGCTGCTACTTTAGCAAGCATCAAATACAAACAGGATGTAATTTGCCCACTCCTCCTCAGAGAAACACAGCTATTGGGAATGGGGAACAAAAGTAAAGAGCTTGATCCATACCTTTATATTTAAGAAAGCCACAGCTGACACGTGGGGGATTATGTCTGGAAAAGCAGGCTGCTGTCTGCCTTGAAATCTTCAGCGACCTACTCAAAGGCTTCAACTACCAACTATCTGCACTCGAGACTGACATGCATCCTTATCAGCCCTGGTCCCTTGTTTTGAGAAACACTGTTTTAGATAATGCAGGCATGAACGATACACCACCCCTCTCAACTGGAGGATAAAAAAATTCTTGCCTGCCTTCAGGAAACAAATACTGATCCTTATGGTACACTGAAGAAGTCAGAGAATAATACGCTGTAGAGAGGAAAGGCAAGTAATGATAGTCTGGGGACATAATGGAAATGTAGTGATTCACAGATGCAGCTTTCCTTAGAACAAAACAGAACACTATATATTTCCCCATCTTTTTTAAATAGTTCTGTTGAATTTCATTATTCCCAGGGCAGTAGAAAATGTGCATTCTGAAATTCAATAGTAAATAAAATCAGGAAAATTGAGGCTATAATTCTGTGACCTCATTGCACTTTGACATCTCATTATGAATTTCAAAACTGTGTACAGAAAAAGGATGCATACAGAAATGTGTACAAAAAAAAAGGGAAAAAGTAAACAAAGAAACAAATACCATGAAAGAAGCAGTGTAGCATTTTATGTAGGTTACATAAAGCATTAAGCATCATACACTGCTGCAATCATCTTTGGAATTCAGCTTTAAATGAGTCAGGAATATAATTAGGGAATGAAGTGGGAGAATTCGTGGCAGTTAACACATTTGATTTCTACTGGCTTGAAGCATGGACTACCTGCTCTCCTAAAATTCAGAATTCAGTCTCCAGCTGTCTGCTCAGCTGACTCCCATTTTCCTCACCATATCTAGTGATGTGCTGTTCATAAACATCGGCTGTACATTGATACAGCAGCAGCTCYGTTTCACTAGGAACCTTGACCAAAAGCTGATACTAACTCCCATAAGCAGATTTAAAATATGGTAGATCTGGGCTTGACTAACATTCATCATGAGGGTGGACTACTGAAAGGGTTGGCTGCTGTATTGGGTTTGCATGGCAAGGTTTTGRTAGCRGGGGAGCTGCAGGGGTAGCTTCTGTGAGAAAACAGCAGGAGCTGCCCCCATGTTGGAGAGCCGGCTCTGCGACAGACTCACCACTGGCCAAAGCTGAGCCCATCAGCAATGTTGGTAGCACCTCTGTGACAACATATTTAAGAAAGGGTAAAAAATGCTGAGAGGCAGCTGTGAGGGAGAGGAGCAAGAAAAATGTGAGAGAAACAACTCTGCAGACACCGAGGTCAGTGAAGAAGGAGGGGGAGGAGGTGCCCCAGGCGCCGCAGCAGAGATTCCCCTGCCGCCCATGGTGAAGACCATGGTGAGGCAGGCTGTCCCCTTGCAGGCCATGGAGGTCCACGGTGGAGCAGATATCCACCTGCAGYCCATGGAGGACCCCACACCGGAGCAGGCAGATATGCCCTGGAGGAAGCTGCAGCCTGTGGAGACCCCATGCCAGAGAAGGCTCCTGGCAGGAACTGTGGCCCCTGAAGAGGAGCCCACGCTGGAGCAGGTTTGCTGGCAGGACTTGTGGCCCCATGGGGGACCCACGCTGTGGCAGTCTGTTCCTGAAGGACTGCACCCTGTGGAAAGGACCCACGCTGGAGCAGTTCTTGAAGAACTGCAGCCTGCAGGAAGGACCCATGCTGGAGTAGCTCATGCAGGACTGTATCCTGTGGGAGGGAGCAGGGAAAGAGTGTGAGGAGGAAGGAGCGGCAGAGACAACGTGTGATGAACTGACCTTAACCCCCATTCCCCGTCCCCCTGTGCGGCTGCGGGGGGAGGAGGTAGAGAAATTTGGAGTGAAGCTGAGCCCGGGAAGAAAGGAGGGGTGGGGGGAAYGTGTTTTTAGATTTAATCTTATTTCTCACTATCCTACTCTGTCATTAATTGGCAATAAATTAAATTAATCTTCCCCAAGTGGAGTCTGTTTTGCCCATGATGGTAATTGGTGAGTGATCTCCCTGTCCTTATCTTGACCCATGAGCTTTTAATCATATTTTCTGCTCCTGTCCTGCTGAGGAGGAGGAGAGAGAAAGTGGCTTGGTGGGCACCTGGTGGCCAGCCAAGGTCAACCCACCACACCTGTAGAGGCTTTCTCCCCTCACTTTACCATTACCATCATCTGTGCAGGGCACAGCCTGAATGGTGTGCAAGGGAGCACAGTGCCCTACCCCGTGTCCTCAGCCATAGCCTCGCAGAAGTCAGCCCTGCCACAGTTTCCAGAGAGTCATGAAAGGACAGAGCCACTAGCCACCACCCTAGGCAACAATTAAAGGTGTAAGTTAGAGGAACATGGTAGTCGTATACAATACCCTCATGGGTAATATCTGGAAGCTGTGTAGGGGGTGAAGTTATCGAAAATTTTGTCTTTGTAAAGTTGGGAGGATTTGGTTCCCAGTGACTCATTTGCCATTTTAAACGCAGGCAAATCTAAGGCTGGTCTGATTTCAAGATATTATCAAGCTCTTGCCTCCATTTGGCCTTATGCCTAAATTATTTTAACAAAATAATGGCTTTGGCCAAATTATTTTTTCAAATATTGGTGATATGAAATAGTATTTTGTAACCTGCTTGTGCCTAAGTACTATCCTCAAAAAAAAAGATAAAAAAGTACAATATGGTGACTCATTCCCATGCTTTTTTCATGTTTCAATGGGAATGATACAGCAGAAAACGCTTCATGGCCTGATCAAAGGCACCAGAGCCTAATCAAAAGGGATGGTTGAAATATTTGTTAATGGTCACTGTACTGCATTGCAAAATGCCTGAAATCTGGACATACTTAACTGCCACAATACTCCTCAATGTATACTGACATCACTGGGCAGAGTAGCCTGTCATTTATTACAGACGCAGGAAAGCTGCTACATTCAAAAACTTTTGTCCTCATGTAGCTCATTCACATTGAAATTGCCTTTCAACATCACACTATTGGTTACAGTTATGTCATCCATTGACAGGCAAAACATTCTTTGGGGAAAACAGATGCCTGGCAACATAGTTGAAACAGCACCTCATGATAGAAACTTAAATTTTTTGTATCCATGGTTGTATGAAAAATGTGTGATGTTCAAGGAGACTGTGAGAAGGACGGGGCAAAATGAAACTTGCATCAAATGTCTTTAAGTCCTGCGTGTCTACCTCCCCAGCCTTTGAAAATATCAGATCCATGTGGAGTATTATCTATTGTGAAGAGGATCATTATTCCTGCTGGTAGTGGTATTTTTAAAGAGACGGGACTAGGTGCATCACCACTGCAAAGCAGGAAATTTCCATTGACTTCAGAGAGAGTGGGAAGATAAGGAGAGGCCTCTTAAGAGTATTGTACAGGAAGAACTGAAAGGATTTTTCTGGCTGTGTGAATGACAGATAAGAAGAGAGAAACTCACACCGCAAGGTTTGTGATGTAGGGATCTGGTATTTCCTTAACGTGCTTTGTCTTTTGGACTCATGATCAAATATTAACTGTAAATAATGACTGTGATGAATGCTGACTTTTCTCAGTGCCTCCTCTGATACTGCACTGTGGGTCATCATTAATAATACATAGCTTGAAATAAAAAACCTTTCTCTTAAATAACTAAAAATAATAGGCAGGAGTGTTACACTGGGTGATCTCCACTAAACTTACCTTTTTCTTATATACCAGGTTGTCTTACTCATTTCACTGCAAATGCTGCATTTCCTCCACTGACATTGCCTTTGCAGATCACCTCAAGGTCTGACCTTCATCCTACCTTTCAGATATGTTTTATGTATGTGTAAAACTGCTTTTGAACTATAGTTTTTAGGCGTAAAGCTGGGTCTTACTTTTCGTACAAGGATTGCTGTTAGAGTGGTTGGCCCAAATGCTACGCTCTGCTGTGATTATTTTTTTGGAGTTGCTTGGCCTTCGCACTGAAGGCAGCACAGGGAAATGTGGCAATCCCTACGCTGGTAGCCAGCCTCAGGTCTGTGACCTGAACATGTTGCTGCTTACGTGTCCCTGAGTAGCATGTGGGTGATAAATATGTGAAAGGATTCTCCCATTCTTTTCATTCGATTGAGATAAAACCCCAAAGAGAATGCATTTCAAAATTATTTGGTGCTAGTGAGGACATTTCCCGTACTAACGGTCAGTTTTTCCAGCGTATCTGTGCAGAGCTGGGGGTGCTGGTGAGATGAAGCCTATAGGGGAAGGTGATGGGGGATCTGCAAAGTTGTGTGTCCTGGAGGAGCCGTTCCACTCCCCACATCTGAGGTGACGTCCCCAGTGACCTTGTCCTACAAAAGGGAAAACATAGCGAAATGCCTCTTTGCAATGTTTTGACACGTGCATTTTGCTCTCTCTACTTTCTCTGAGGATGATAGGGCTGAGAAAAACAACTAGGTATATTTTATTCAATGCAGAGAGAGTCAGGGAGCTACAGCAACTAGTCAAAGGCTAAGGCAGAAGAGCAGTCCCTTCCAGCCTAGACACACTGCTTCAATGACAGCAGGAATATCCTGTGTGGTCAAAGGATTTTCATTTCATCTCAAGGAAGCAAGATTGAAGCTACACAGAAGCAGCACATATTATCATAAAATTTTGGTAATGTTTGCACTACTTCAGAAATAAAGAATAACATTGGTTTTTAACCCAATGAATTGGTATCTCTCCAGTATATCAATAATGTCCTCATTTCTTAGGTATTTTGAAAATGACCTGTTTTCTTATGCTGTACAATATCTTCCTAAAACCAGGAGATGGAGCCCTGCAGCCAAAGGAGGGCTACCGTCAATTGCCTTCTCTGCACCCGGAAGAAATAATGCTTCGCTTTAATTGTGTTTGAGAAGAACATATATCAGTTCTGCTTCCCCGTGATAAGATTTGATGTGTGCCGTCGCTCAGCAGATTTGTGACTACTGGGTAAGGAAACGGGCTGATGGGCTTCTGTCCTCAGAAGAGGGCCAGCAACTGGAAGAGTGAAGGTAGCAAACATTCTGTTCAATACAGGTGGCTTCCGACAGTGCTAATAAATGCTCCGGGTAACGTTAACGGGGCTGAGATGAAGCTATCTGCTGGGTGAGAGAGGGGAGCAGAGCAATCCCGCAGTGCCAGGGCAGCGGGGAGCCCTGGGCTCACCGCCCCCGGCCCCTGCCCCTCCGGGGGCTCTGGCACGGGATGCCTGAGGGGCCATCACCCAGCACCCAGGGGGTGGCACAGCTGGGCTCAGAGTGGCTTCCTTGTCCCCCCGCACCGGGGCTTCAGGGTCTCTGAACCCCGGGCACTGGCTGTTGAAGGCTCTGCTGTTCGCACGGTGTTTATATTTGGCCACGCTGTGACAGTTCAATCCATTAGCAGTGCAAGCCGGCTGGGGGCACCTGGCTGCGAGCATCTGGCATGGCCTAAAAGCCCTCTGTGTACTCAGTGCTCAATTTACCCAGCTTGTCAAAGTCTGCCAAAACTGGCCGCTTCCCTTTTCACATTACTAGTCAGTTATTAACGAGGACAGCACTTAACAACTTAATTCAGCAGCTTTAGCCGAGATCTTCCTGGAATATAGGTGTCTAAGTCCCACTCGTTACCTACGCTGCTTGATTTCAATGCGGGTGATGCACCTCAGTAGGAGTTTGCTGCCCAAACAGCGGGATGAGCAGGGACTTTTCATGGCATATATATACATATACACACACATACACGTGCTATTTCAAGGAAAACTATTCACTTCATTGAATATATACATGCAAAAGAATATGAATCTTGCAAAACCGTTTGCTCTGTGGACTACATATATACACAGAAAAATACAAAGTAAGGAAAACCGTTCAGTGCAGTTATTTTGCTTTGTTTTGGCAACACAAAAAGCTGGGTGCTAGCTGGCTCTCTTGCCAGTTCAGACGAGCGCCGGGCTGCCAGAGCAGCGCAGAGCAGCATTTACTGTGCCAGTGACCCTCACCTAATTCTGCAGGGGTGATTTGGGGGCAAAGGAGGCAAAGGACAGCCCCAGTGTCAGACTCCAAACCAACTGGGAAGATTTCAGCTGGCGATTTCTTCTGTTTAAGTAAGGTCTTCAGATTCATAGCAGTTTAGAAGTACACTTTCAAGATTATACTGCTACTGGCGTTMAATTAATCCATTCCTCAGTCATACTAATGCACTGTATGGCAGCTTCCATTGTGGTATGAATAGAAAACAGTGAAAAGTAAATTAAAAAATGGAAGTTTGAATTGTGATGCTTGCAAGACCCACAACTGGGGCCTCCTGAGCCTGATGGCAACGAGCACATTTTGAAGCTTTTCTAACACAGTAAGAAGCGCTCACCATTGTCCTAACGGCACTAGGGTTTCCAGCTCCTCCAGTGCTCATCAGCACGGCACAGAACTAGGATGTGGTGCAGAGACTCTTCCTGAAAACACTCTTAAAATACAATGAAATGTTACGTTCTGGCTGCCGGTGCCCACGCTGGGTATGGAAAGCGTCAGATGGCAGTGAGTGGCTGCACTTCTCCGCATGCTGCTTCTCCCTTCTGCAGCCGGTGAAGAAACATGGCACGGGGAAAAGAACAAAGAAGTCATTCATCCACCATTATTAATTAATATATCAATTTCTTGCCTCTATCTCAGTGGAAAATGTTTTCAAAATGAGTTGTTGCCAGTTGTGCACAGAAACAGACTTGATTTAATTGTTTGGATTTGATGATTTTACTTAACTTTACAGCCTGTAAAGGGCACTTCCATTGCAGACTTGCTGTCAAAAACACCTAGATATTTGAAGTGATGCTTCAAATGAATTTGGGAGTGGGGAATTGTCTCAAAAAATAATGCTTAAAAGCGGTCGGCACAACAGCCTTCACATACCAACCTGTACCGTCTGGCTGTAGAATAATTAACTCAATAATCAGCTCATGGCTGCGTGTGCCAGACTGGCATTCAGAAATGATGAGGTGCTTGCAGGGCTCCCTAGATGGCTGTTAGGAACTAGGAGGAGTTTGTCCTCCTCTTCTCTGTTTATTTTGGCTGTTACAAAGACCAGCCAGAAGGATAAAAGTACCCACATAAATAGCCCTACCATATGCTGCTATGCATAAACTGTAAAGATTTATTGCAGATAGAGGTTGGGAGGGTCTTTCAAAAAGTGTGTTTATTAAATGTTTAGTGGCGTTTGGATTGTGAGCAGAAGTAATATCTTCTGTTAAGTCATCTTACATAGCTGGATAAAAAAGACGAACTTTTGGCACACAAGCCCTTTTTCACTTGGCTGTTCCGAAGTTTTGATGTGGCCTGAAGGAAAAAACAACAACAACTAATCTTTAGAAAATAGATATGCAATGCATGAAAGATGTACTCTAACATATTTAAAGAACATACATAGCCTCATGCTCCACTGCCGGACATATTTCATCGGAGTGTTAAAAGTGAGGGGATGCTTTCTCCATTGGTTTGCTGGATTTGCGTCAGATGATTTAAAGCAGCCTTGTCAACTGTGGGGTGTTCCTATTAGAAACAATTGGTCCATAAATGCAGCTTCACAGCATATGGATTTCTTTGGAGAGTGTCAGGAGAAATTCACTAAAATTGACTGTTTTGCAACTGAATAATTAAAACTTGTGCTTTGAAAAGGATGATCTTGTCATCAGCCAAGACAAATAAACCAGCACTTTAGTTAGTTGATACCATGATCAAATGCTTTTCTGTTGCTATTTATAAAGTGCCTCTAACCTTCATTTGATTGTTATCCGGGAGGATAAAAAGAAAGACTTGCCCTTGCAATCCCCACAACTTCCAAACAAACAAAAATTTCCCTTTGCCTGCTTTGTTGTATTTTTGGTAAAAGCACATTAAATTTAAGTGAATGGCTTTGGGCTGAAAGTTGTGGATTTAACATATTTAGCTGCAATGAACTCTGTTCAAACAAACATATGCAGTGAATAATGTCATGCCTTAAGGTGTTCTGGATTATCCCAGATTTACTGAGAACAAACCTCTCCTCCTTTTGCTAGGTGGTCCTTGGACATCAATTAACAGCTGTTTCACTTCATCTGCAGAATGAACTGAGTGGAGCTCTTCACCACCTCTTCTTGAAAGTCTCATAAAATACCAGTCCCTGAAATGATTTTCTATTCATGATCATATTTAAAATGGATATGTTTTAGTGTATATAGGATACATTTTCAGTACTGGACTATAAATGCTACTATTGATTCTAACTTTCTTGGCCAAATTCCTTCATACCTCTCTCTGAATTACTAATGCCTTTATTTACATCCATTATTGAAAGTAAAACCTGCGCACAAGTATTTTCACATGGTATTTCTGAGAGAATCATGCTAGGAAACAAAAGGAAAACTAATGCAACTAGTATGTGATGCCTACAAGAGAACTCTGTGACTTTTCAGAGCACTCTCTGACTTTACACTGAAGGAAGATGCAGGCCTCCAGCTGAGTTCATGGTGAAAGCAGGTAATATTGAACTATACGGGATTTTCAGCTTGGGGGCTCATCTTTATCACACTACATTAATTTTTCTGAGAGAAGAAGGAAGGCATATTCTTGCCAAGAATAATTCGGCACAATGAAATTTATTATATATGGGAAGACACTGCTAGGAGCTGAAGGAGGGTGAAGAAAGGAAAGGTGAAGAATGAATGGTCACAGATGTGGCCCTGGGTTGCTATATGTGGTCCCGTTATGGAAGGACAAGTGTATTTGTTTGATGCTGGGTGAACATTTTTCTGCGGTTGATAATAATTAATTATATTTATTTTWAAAAGTCTTTCCTTTATTATTCCATTCACAGCAAAGGTCAGTCTAAAGTTTCCTCTGACACAAATTTGGGCAGAAGACTTTTACAAAAAAAGATTTGTTAAATTTTCTTCAGCTTCTTTGTTCTTAAAAACCTCTCTCCCACACCCCACCTCATTTCTGGGTGCCACTGTAGCTACCTGGGCAGGCAGCTGCTGGTCCCAAGGGCCTTGTCCTGGAGATCATTCTCTTGGCTGAGTGAAGTTGCAGCTGAGACCGGGTTAGACGAGTTGCCTGGGTAGCTCTGAGAAAAGCAATCAGTACAGAAATCCCCCTCAGAGCTTGTGGGGCTGAATGCCCTGCCCAGCCCTGCCCAGCAGCTGAGAAGGAGCTGCTGCTGCTGCCGCCGCCTCACTGATTTCTCCTGCTGGCGTGTCTGTACCTGTGCCTATTTGTAATAAAACTCTGATAGCCGGTCTTCCAGGGGTGTTATTCCTTCGTCATTAAGGTTAATGACACAGCGCTCTTCCCTCCCTTTTTTGGCTCTAATTTCTAGGATACTATTTTTTATTCTGTGGGGTAGTAGGGACTGTGAGAGAGCATCCAAGATGAAGGTTGGTCCCTCCATATGGCAGATGTTTCAGACTGTTTCGTCTACGTGCAGACTCAAAAGCCCAAGAGCACGTGTATCTGGTGCCCTGATACTGTGCAAGGGATGGGATATTTAGCAACTCTTGCTAAAGATTTCTTGTGRACATTGAGGAATAATGTACACTGTTTTGGAAAACTTCTGACGGTGGAAATGTTCTTTTCTCTTTTTTTTCCTAATTGTAAGAGTAAAAGAACAATTTATCTACTGTGCTCTAGATGACATGGTTCAGAACAGTGTTTTTTGGTGATAACCAATGTGGTGTACACGGTGTCAGTTATCAGTAATTACGTTGATAACTGGCTCTACTTATGTTGGTTTCCTTCTTAGTTTCATTTGATTTCTTAACATTGCTCAGGCACTGACTGCAGTATGAAGAAAAATGTGCAAAGTGGTGATATGTGCCTAGGATTGAAATTTACCAAAGTTTTCTTTAAAAATGGAGGAAAGCAAAGAAATCTCTCTACTTCCTTTGCTTGTCATACCCCGCAATGCTAACCCTCTGAGTTTGGGAGAACACATAAATAACAAACTCTGCCAGTCATGCTTTCACAAATCTACTGGCAAATTATAAAGACACAATATTGCATGTAGAGACTAGGCTGGTTTAGTTAATTGCCTTTTGTACACATTTTTTTTCCCCTACTTTTTATTGAGTTCAATAGATGTTAGATCGGAGATTTCATATTTGGAATTATTTCTTCCAGTCCCTCTTGGATATTTCTTTGAGATCTTCTTTCTTATAGTGGTATTTTTCTGTATATATTCTGTAAATATTTTTATTATATTAAGGTAATACCTAAAGGTCTCAGTGATGATTAGGATGGCACTGAAGAGTTTACACGCATTGATTTCAAAGCCCCAGATCACTTTGTCATCCAGCAAGTGTAGGTGTTAAGGGACAGCAAAATTTCCAACAGGAGCACATGCAACAGTTGGAATCATTCTGCTGTGCTCTGAAAGTAAATGACATGAGCCTAATAGCTTGAGATTGAAACAAATTATGCATGTTATTGCCTGATAAAATATGCTAATGATGTCCTTCACAAATTAAAATTATGTTTCTCATTTCCACTTGAATGTCCTATTTCATCTTCTTGTGGTTGGATTCTTCTTTGTATCATATTATGATCAATAAGGCTACACAAAAAGAAGTATCCCTGTGGACCACATGTGAAAATAGAAAAATAAAATTTCAAAATACAGTTTTTGTTGGTTCCCACTATACTTCTAATCTTGTGTCATAGGTTAGTGATAGACTAGACAGTGTGTGGACTAGAGGTAATATGTTTGCTTTTTATAGAGAAGGGATTACACACACATATTTCAACATTAGACCACAAAACTCTATGCAGAAAAAAAAATACATTCCATATCTTTTACCTTCTAAAAATGTACCTGAATAATGAAACATGAAGTCATTTTCTTCATTTTTGTGCATTTTTGTGTAGCTTTTATGGAAAGATAGTACAAAACATTTTACAGGGACAAAGTGTGAAAACCAAGCATATATTAATATTTTTGGGTTTATATATATGTGAGATAGCATAGAAATATTTTAAAAGCATAAAAATATTTACTTTAACAGTAAAGCTCTGTCCAGTCTTACAGCCCATTTTGGGAATGACCTCTCCCAAAGAGAACATACAGCATATTTGGATTTGTCCTGGAGTTATAWTCTGACTTTCTCAAAGCTAACATTGGCAAAAAGTTGGTAAGGAAACACACTAGCTTCGAGGAACCGCTGGTTAGAATTTATTCTAGAGGTCAATGATAAAAGTAATTAGATTTTAAAATACTGAAAGTCTCATGCTAAGAAGAGAACAGTGAAAAAAGGTCTTGCACATCTGAATTAGGATGTTGTAAATTTTATGCACCCCATGGTTAAATGCACTAAAATCCCATGTAAATATAGAGCTCGTGTTGGACTGCCAGTTTTAAGTGACCTTTCCTGAAACACTCAAAATGGCATTTAAGGTGCAGATGGTATAAATAATCCCTTCTGTTTACTAAACTTGCTTAGTTTTTTTGTAAACCTGGAGTTCACGTCCAGCCTGCAGCTGAAGCCCAGAGAGGCTCTCTGATAACTGAATAACTGTACTGAGAAGGGAACGGAGAGGAGAGATGAAACTGTGGCATTTCAGGCTCCCTGCTGGAGACGTGACCTGCAAGGGAAAGAGCTGATAGAAAAGGGGGAGAAAAATCTATGGTCAAAGGGATTTGTAAGGGCTGGGCAACACTGGAAATTTCCCCATCACTGGCACTCTCCACACAGGGTAAGCAGCTGGAGGGGCTTTGCAAGTCACCAGGGCAGACACCCAGGACTTTCATCAGTCACAACCCACATATTTTTCCAGCTTTGACTGTTTTGACCAATTCCCTCTAACTACCCTTGAGCCTGGCTGATTAATCTGGGAGATGTTTCTCAATTGGAGACTCTGTTTCCAGCAGCAAGATAACTTTCCCTGTTTCCCCAACCTCAACTCCAAGTGACTTTTAGTGAAGAAGCTCAAAAAATGCACCATGCATGTCTTTTAAAGACTATAAAAAACCAAACAACCACCAAACCCACAACTGTACACAGCTGTCACATTTTGCCATTCTGTTTGTAAGAAATATCGAACATACGCATGCTTGAAGACACTGTCCTGTTTTTGGAGTTGTCATTCACATTGTCACAGCTCCCTGACACTGGGAAACACTGGCAAGTTGTCCTGGAGAGGAGTTAGGTGTATAAAGTAGATACAGGTTCAGGTAATCCATGGGGGGACTTATCTCCAGATGTTTTTGGCTGGGAAGACAGAGCTGATCAAAGGTCAGACAGGCAGGAGCTGTCACTGGCGGCTGCCAAGGAGCTGGCYTGGTGGCAGGCATCAACCTCTTTTGGAGTCGGAGTGGCAGCCAGTTTGTGGTCAAGCGTAGGAAATGAGCTTTGGGACATCTTAATTAACACTTTCCTTGCTTCAGAGAGCCTTAGTCAGGGAAGAGACATGACTTTTCCTTCATGCTATAGTTGTTAACATTTAATTATCTATTCTGAATGATGAGGACTTCAGTTGAACTGTCTTTTCAGTGAAACGAGTGAAATAAATGGACGCACTAGGGGAGGTGCCAAGCTAACYAAATTAAGCCTGATGACTTTCATCCTTCATAAAAAGTTGTATCTGTTGCTTGCAAAAAAAAATCTGCAGATCCTTCCTCCAACTAGCAACAGTATTGTTGAAGTGAAGCAGTGATTCTAATTACAAGAAAGCTATTCAGTTTCTTAGAATATTCTTTTTATATTTTTATGGAGCAAATCCAGTCACACACATAAAAAATACTAAAAAGAGAAGAATCAAACATTATAATGTATGGTAAAACCAGTCTTGCACTTGTGAAGTTTAATGAAGTTTAGCTACAGATTTAAATGGAGCATGAATTAGGTCTTATGTACCCTACTGAGAAGATGTGGATAATTTCTAATGTAATGGTTATGTTCAAATATATCCAAATTTCTTCACAAAGGAAAACAGATTGTATTTAATTAGTATCTTTGAGAATCAACTGACTTCAAACAGTGATTTATTGTTTAATCATTATTACTCAGAAACACATTTCAGAGCTAATGAGGCATTTTCATGTTCAAAGAAATTTTAAATAATATTTTTCAAGCATAGCCTGCTATTTTTTTTCTTAAAGGCATACTTCAATCAAATTAAGAAGCTGAAAGAACTGTACACAATTTGTTTAATGCAGAATTAAATAAACATGGTATATTACTAAGCTCAAAAGACACAGATACAGATCCACATTCTGGTATAAGTGTCATCTGTCTTCTCAATAACAGAAGGGAACTTTAAAGCTGGACTAAACAGTGAGGTGTAGAGTCATGTTTTATAGGGCTTTTTTAACCCTAGAAGTTGAAAAATCATAAATAAAGCCCCTAAATCAAGACTTAAATATAAAAATTAAGAGTCTGAAACAGCAAAAAACTGATGGGTTCATTTTGTTTGCTTGGGTTTCTGAGACAATAGGGTACAATATGGTAATATTTGCAAATTACCCCGTTCAAATACTATGATCTTCACAAAATAGATCTGGTAATCTTTTCTGGATACTCTGAAAGCTGAGATCCTCAGCTTTCAACAGCTGAGGCTTTATGAAGAGTACATGATATTGTTGAAAGAGTAAAGATGCTACCTCCAGCAATGAGTCCTTCAAAATAATAATTAAAAAACCCACGATAGTAATTGGGTGTGATCTGGTTTTGCCTAGTTCTATGTTTATACTTTTTTGTACTAGGAATAAAATCCTGTAATTCTCCATTTTAATTTTTATTCTCACTTATGCTAATGGTGATTAGAAGTCCAATGCATCACAAAATTGTATTTGCTCTTTTGCCACAAAAATCCCATAATCAGTGTTTGGTCTGCTCTGACACTTAGGGTAGGATTGTCAATAGTCCTTGAAGATTTTCATCGGAACTCACACATCTATCAGTTTACTTCAAAAATCCTGGCTGTAAAAAATACATTCTCTTCAAAATACTGATGGATAAACCAGGAAATAAGTAAACTAAAAATTTATGTACTTTTGAAGTTAAAAGAAAAAATATATTTTTGCCACATGGAAAGATTACAGCTGCTAGAAAAAGATAGAATAATTTCAAGTTTTAGAAGAGAAATTAAGGAGAATGGAGATGGCACAAAAAATAGAAAACAGTGTTCAGCAACACAGATTTGCAGGAGTGTTTCCTGACAGCCTGTATTCTTCTTTTTGCTAGTTAAAGTAGAATTCCAGATAAACAGTTAAACAACTGTGATTTTTAGTTACTGGCATGAACTAGTGCTATTTAGTACTTCTTCAAAGGCATTGAACTTCAAAATTATAGATCCTTCAGCCCCCATTCTGGCATCCTTCTTCTGCACCATCCTCTTCTGTTCGCTTGTTCTGTTTTTGAAATGAAAAATAATTTAAAAGTAAAAGAAAGGTGGAAAAAAAGTCTTCAAAATATTGCTGTTCGGATGAATTTGCAGTTCTTTTGACAGCCCAAACGCAGTGTCTAAAGACAGTACTTTGCGGTTTTAAGGCAGTATTCTGTAGCTCTTTGAAGTCACTCAGTCCAATCTGATTAGTAAGGTTAGTTATAAAGGATGAAAACATAGCATGCATGAGTACTGAGACACCCTTATTTTCCTCAACGAGCACATAAACTGCTCTTGCTGTATGCTGGAAACTCTTGCATAACTTTTCCTTTGCAGATGGTGGTCCTTATACAGCAGAYGGAACGGTATACAGTTGCAAAGATACTATCAGATGCAAACACATAACAAGAGGATAAAATAGGAACATGAAAACAGAGAGGACCATAAAATTGAGATTTCTGTGACTAAAGACGAGTGTCTTCTGGTAGTCAATACAGATGTGAAATCCAGGACATCTGCTCTGTCCCCCCTTCAAAGAAGAACTACAGACTACTACGCCTCTTACTTCCCTTCCATCTTATAAGGTACTTTTGTATACGTATACATTTGTACTTTAGTACCAAAGACCAAAGGAAACTCGGAATACTGTGGCATAGGAAAAAAGCAGGACTGAGGTGTTTCCAATGCCTTGAATCCTCTTGTCCCTACAGATGTTCATCATCAGAGTATACCCTACATTGACACGTGGGGTTATCATACTAATACAACATAAAGGGTGTTGCAGCAAGGCAACTATTTGAGTACACTAGGAGATACCTGAGCACCAGGGTGGCTTTCAGTTTCTGTGTGAATGTTAAGATCTTGGCCTTAAAATCACATAAGAATAATAATCCCACCAATTTGAATGGGATTTTGAAAAAACTCAGCATAAATAGGATAGAAAGAAAATTAATGTTTGAGGTATTTTTGAGCTTAGATGATTATAAGGAAGAGGGATATTTTAGTGACTGAGAAAGATTATCATTGTGCTTTGTGCTAAGGTCCACAAGGCCATTATTTGGGATATTTCAGCCTATTTGCAGCTTGGGATGAAAACCAAACCTGCCAGTCATTGTAACTGAGCCGTTGCCTCCTGCCTCCACTGTGGCTACCAGCTTCACCAACATCTACTGCTGCTACAAAGGCTTTCTGAGGAACATGCCAAACATTTTTACTAATATTTAGATTAATATTGAGTTCAAGATTTTGTCTAATGCTAAGGCAAATTCTGAAACTGCAGGACATTTTCTAAGAAGTTGTCCCCACAGACTTTTCTTTGCTTCTTTTCCGTGAGGGGCTTATGTTGGCAAAGGCCATAAAAGCTCTAGGGAGAGAGCCAGGCTGATGATAGCTTAAGGCAAAAGAGTAAAGGTTTTGCAACTCCATCCCAGGTGGAAGGAGGGCAGTTCAGGTGCTGTAGGTGCTCCACAGCCCATCTACACAGGTTTCCTTTCTCCAGCAAATCTGGCAGAGACCAGTTTTGGTAAGCAAGGATGGATCCATCTGGGTTGGTGGGTATGTACCCACCCAACAAGGGAAAAACAGCTCTTGGACAGGCAGCTCTATTTCCCTAGGCGGGGTAAAGCAAGAACAGAAGGTTGGCAACATCATGCTTGAGGCCAAGTGCTGTGGCCACATCTTACTGGACAGTCTCTCAACGTCTGGGAGTCAGCTGAAGGAGAGCATGAGGCCCTGGAAGGTCCTGCCTGTGGCAGGGAATACAACAAAGGTATTGGGTTGAGCTCCATCCTCCTACTGCCAGCTGCACCATAGACATTGCTGTCTCTGGGGCTTCCCTGCTTTTATATTGTGATGACACCTCTGGGAAAGTTCAGTCTATTTTTCTTCTCATGAGGAAAGGCTCAGCAACTCAGAATTGGAGACACAAACCATTAGATGTACAAGATAAATAAAACAAGAACAGCAGGACAAAACCAAAGACAGAATATACTCTTTCAAACTAGCCCGGTGGTTGAGAAAATCTGCTTAGAAAATCTGCAGACACTGTAATCAAGCTGTGGCTATATATTCCTCCATGTTGAGAAATTGATTTAGAGGAATGGGGTTTTCTGTCTTTAATTTTCTCAAGATATTAATAAAATTTTGTGCTGTTGTCCTAGTTCCTGCAACAGATTGCTACATACTTAATGCTCCCAGCATTGGAAATTGTCCAGGCATAAATAAAATAAGTCAGTAAGAGATATTGTAGACCAGTTCTCTTTTTCTGACCCTCTTTAGGCCCTCGTTTTGTGAGACCAAAAGGTTTCTCAGTGTGCATTAGCTGAAACATATCTCGAAATCGTGAAGTACCAATCTTCCTTGTGCTCATGGCTTGCTATTTCTAAGGGGATAACTTGTCTCCTAACTGTAGAGGCTCTTCATAGGTACCCAGTTGTAATCTCCCTCCTGAAAAAGGGTGTCCTGGTTCCGGCTGGGACAGAGTTAACTTTCTTCCCAGTAGCTGGGGGGGTGTGCTGTGTTTTGGGTTTGGTATAATAGRAGCGTTGATGGCCCRTTGATGTTTTGKGTGCTGCTGGGTGGTGCTTGCACYGGGCACTTTTCGGCCTCCCATGCCCTGCCAGGTGCATGGGAAGCTGGCGGGGGGAGCGTAGCCAGGGTGTTTGACCCAGCTGGCCAATGGGGTATTCCATACCATGCGACGTCATGCTCAGTATAAAAACTAAGGGTGTGGGGGGGGTCCCGGGGTCCCGGGCTCTCGTTCGGTTTGGTGGCTGGTGAGCAATTGCATTGTGCGTCGCTTGCTTTGTATATTGTTGTTGTTGTTGTTGTTATCACTGTTAYTGTTACTGTTCTACTTTGTTTTATTTCAATTATTAAACTGTTTTTATCTCAACCTGCGAGTTTTCCTACTCGTGCCCTCCCGATTCTCTCCCCCATCCCACCGGAGGTGGGGGGGTGAGCGAGCGGCTGCGTGGTGTTTAGGTGCTGCCAGGGTTAAACCACGACAAAGGGAAAAAGAAATAAGGAAATGGAAGCTTTTTGTTTTTAAGCTGAATGTTCTTGCATGCTTTCACAAGTGAAATAAATTTGAATAAATTGTAATGCAAGTTTGATCCCTCCCATCCAAAAAAAATTCATGACCTGAGGGCTTTCTCAAAAAAAAAAAAAAAGAAAAAGAAAAAGAGGATAATTTTTATTTTGGGTGCAGTTATGAGGACAGAAACTGGCTCTAAGCGGCTTTAGTGGAGTAGAGGAGACTGCAGAAAGTTCAGGCAATTTGTCAGCAATCCTTCCTGGCTCTTGCCAGGTACGATAGGATGCGACATAGGTCAGATGGCAATTTAGAGCAATCCATGAGACAAAATGTGGAAAATGCCTCCAGTAACACCATTAATATTTGCCCTCCATTGCCTCTGATCTAACAGCAAATCTCCCAGCTACCCCTGGCTGCGCGGTGCCAGGCATGCCAAAGAAGAACCAGAAAGGCCAACTCTACTTTTGAACAAAGAGCTCACTGATCATTTCTGAGCTTGTCAAACAATACCGTTAGGCAAGAACTCTGGAAATTTCAGGAAAGGCCACAAGATGTGCAAAATCATCTACGGTTCATTTGCGGTTGGGACTTCACAGCCTGCTCCATATCCTTTCTCCAGCTATGGAAAATTGAGGACAAAGGGAGTAAATTGTACCTGAACATTCAAGAGAAGGCTTGTTAATTGATACATCAAATCAATTAAATACTGCCTTAAAGCCCTTTAGCTGGGCTGTACTGTGGGTTTAGAGCAGTTTCCAATTAAAAACACGAAGCGAAYGCTGACAGCCCCCGCAGCAAGCACAATGCTATACGTGGTTAGCTCTGGAGAGAAGCACAAGGTGGGGGCTGGCAGCTGAAGGTTTGGGTGAATTGTTGATATGCAGAACTTGTTAAACTGTGCCCCATGAGAATGAGCACCTTTCCACTAAATATTTTCACTGTTAACTCTAGGCAGGGTGCAGCTCTGGCCATCCCTGCCTGTGGGCATCGTCTCCACTGGCAGGACCTTTCTTGGGGGGAGCACTCCTGGGCTGCCTGACTGATTTAGTTCATTCTCCCCAGTTGCAAGAAGGGATGATTGTAATTAACCTCGCACTCTAATTACTCAAAGAAAAAAAAAAGTTTAGGTAAGGTCCTATATATTCATAAAAGCCTTCTGTAATAATTTGTTTCTGCCATGATATTTTAAATCAGTTGCTAAGGCAGAAACAGTCTTAGGTTTATGTGGACTACCAGTGGTCTAGTGGAACTCCTGGGCGTGTTTATCTTTGGGAGATATGTTTCACTCTGACATTCACAGAAAGGTCAAGTGGCCGTCATGCGAGCACAGTCCCACCGGATACAAAATTTAGAATACAAAATTGCAGTTTGATTTGATCAAAGCATGGACGCAAATGAGTCAGAGTATTGATGAAGAGAGACAGTATGTCATCTGGCTATTTGCTGCATTTATTTCTGACATTCAAATGTGATAGCTTATCTTCCCACAAGGACCTATTAATGTGTTAAATCAATAAAAAAAGGGAACGCGCCAACCTCATTATTTGTGTTTACTATAAATAGCTTGGCCCAGATTAACAAACCAGTCAGTTGGATATACAGTATCAATTTCTCAAATATTAATATTTACTCACAATGGTAGGGCTTCTCTCTATAATTAGGCAAGCAAACAACCATAATGGCTGACATATCAATATAGGTAGCAATAATTAGGAAATACTGTCTTTTTAAATTTTATACAGCTAAGTAATTAGACTGAATGGGATTAATGGACTATTGATTATAAAAAACAGTGAGCCTTAAATTTTGAGTTATCTTACAGACTAACTGTGTGCAGTCAGTATTTGGTGACTTGCATAGTCACTGAAAACCTAAGCCTCTACAGCTACAGCTACTAGAGACTGAAGAAAGTTTCTGAAGAGTTTAACAAGTTGCACACAATATCAAAGGTTCAGGAAAAGCACCTCGGGCTCTACAAAAGAAATTAGTGACCTTGCTGACCACAGAAGGAAAAAGAATTCTGAATATGACTGTCAGCACCTGTCTTTATCACTACAACCAAGAAAAAGAGGGACAATGCTCAGAATTGAAACTCAGCTCAATCACAACCAAGGGTGCTGCAAAGATCATCCATCCCAGCACTGCTGTGATACCCTGAAAAGATGTAAGTTACAGTCTCTAGCCAACAACGTTACCTAGTTCCCATTGATTTCAGATGGATAATTGGGCAGAATATAGGCTGTGTAATTAAGGGGACAGAAGAATATACACTTTTAAATGCCTTCTGTTGCACAATGCTGCAAGGTACAATGATCTTGCTGCTCAGTGTGACCCGTCTCATAATTTTTTTAGACAAATCAATGAGCGAAAAGAAAATGTTAGCCTTTTTAGTACYACTTACTGCCTTTTTAAAAAGAAAAGGTGATACATCAACAAACTGCCTGTGTGTTGACTTTTTAGTGCTACATAGCTTTTTGGTGATTGATGGCACAGGGAGTAGGTACTTTGGGACTGTCACTGGGGGGGAACTTAGGAAAATTTCCCTGTATTAAGTAACAGCAAGAATCAGTTAAACTGCACTATGTTCTGTATGTCATACAGAAATGAAATGGCTATATTCYATTTCCAAAGCAAGAGCCAAATTAATTCAATTCACCTTAATTCCCATTAAAAGCACAGTCTCCCAAGAGGATTTGGTTCAGTTTAATCAGCCCATTCTAAAAATTAATTCTGATCAATTTCATTCAATGTCTTCATGTGAAGAAGCCCTTTCTTCTTAATGGGTAGCTATATAAAAATATATAAAATAAATTGAAATCTGTAATTAAATCTACATAAGTAATTAAAAGCAAGACGTGTTTATCTCAAAATAATACTGGATGTAGGAATATGTAGGTAGTAAAACATCCGTTTTAGTTCCGTGACTAACTTCCATAGAGTTTAAGCCATCACTGTCTCAATGACTGAATGCCAAAGAACCTTGATTTACCAACAGAATCTATAGTGCGACYGTGCCACTGAGAGTCTCAATGCGCTCGCTATGACTCTGTGGAATGAAACTGATTTTTCATTTGCTCCCTGAGGGTGATATATGGACAGATCAGGCTCTTTCGGCCATGGCGGGAACGCCTGATCTCAGCCCATGGTCTGGAAAGGAGCAGTCATGGTGACCTGTCAGAGAGGGAAAGAGAACGGGAAGCTCAGGGTGAGAAAATGGATCCCAAAGTACCTCCCAAGCAGTTCATTTGCAGTTGATCTGTTCAGGGAAGTTCTCTTCATAGAAGCAAGAATAATTAATTTTGTTATTTCCTCTGAGGTTTCTTTAGACACTTGCTAATGTTGCTTTGTATGTCACTGTGTCTGCGCCAGCAAACACCTCGCCAGCTTGACCCGCCCTTTGCTCGCACGCCCTGTCAGGAGGGGAATGCATTTGGCCGTGGGGGCTGCTGCTCTGCGGACCAGTGAGCCCAACAGGCTCTGCCACTGTACTGTATCTTATTGATTAAAGTATTTGCTTTGGCCTTCTGCACATGATCCAGGATCCAGGACAGAAAACAGTTACTTAATATCACTTTTACTGCTGTTTTCTTGAGGGTAACTTAATGAAAGTTTCCTAAGAACAACTTTATCCAAGTTAATTCAGACAAAGTCCCTGTAGTCATTTTGCTCAGTGTTCACTTCATGACTCACAGTCCGATTGGTATTTTTGCCCTATGAACTTACTCCTAAAGACAAATTACTACTGCATAACGTTTTGCTCACAGTAAAATAACGTATCACATGCTTTTAAGAATAACTTTGTTTAGGTTGCACCCTGGTGGTTTTCTTCTTGCTGCTTAAACTTCTCCTTTGGGTGTAACATTTCCAAACTAAACAGAGTAATCTTTTCTTAGTTTTGATAGAATTTGAAAATAAAGAGAAATGGCATATAGCTAGGAATTCACAAATGTTTTCCTTCTAATGCCAGGGCTGAGGCCGTTATAGCCATCAACCTGCGAGATTAACAGCATCATAATGACGTTATTAGTTTTCTAAAAGATCTATTTATAAAACAAATGATCTACTGAAAAAAAGGTAACTTATCTGTTATAGTTTGGATACCAAAGCAAAATCCTTTGATCAAAAATACCAGTTTCAACTTCAGCCTTAAAAATTATTTTTGTATTTTGATCAGGAAAAATTTGTATTGGGAAGAGTAGTAGCATACTTGACTTTTAACTGATTTTGGATTCTAAAAATTTCTGACCAAACTGCAGAGGTCTTGTACCACTTTCTGCTAAGGTATGGAAACCTTCCAGAGACATGTGCCCCAGTTTTTAATTCTCCAAGACACAGACGTTCTGACATGGTCTTTAGAAGTGTGACCACGTCAACCAGTTTGACTTGCATTCAGTAAATGAGATGACATTTACGCCAAYGAAGGAAAAGTTCAACGTTTTTTATTAAAGCAAAAGATTGAGCAGGACAATAACAAAGTTTAAGGAATTTCTGTCCTCAGGGTTTTCTGAAGTCAACTTGTTTTGGACTGTTGGGGGAGCTGCAACCCATGGCGGCAGTCTAAGAACAAAGCAGGGTCAGTCCTCACCTGTGTGGCTCAGGAACATGCTTCAAATACCTTGTCTCATCTCAGCAAATGCTCTTTGGTTGAACAGTGAATGATCTCTACTGTTTACKTGTGTTACTGAGCTATAAGATGTAGCTCTGCAATAGAGAAGCCTGCAGATACTGAGAAAATAATTGGATTTTAAATTTTCAGAATGTTTTCCTGATCATTTCCACTTCTGTTGGGACCCATRCATTGCCAGGCCTTACGTGTTGGAGCCCTGTGTGAAGAAGGCCAGAAACTCAGGTGATTACTCTTGGCATGGTGGAAATGCTTGAGCCTTAACTGGGCAGTGCACCACCCAACTCAGCTGAGACAGCAGAGAGATTAAAGCAAACCAGGTGAGGAAAGAGGCGAGTGAAGTTCTCCTTCATGCTGATTAGGGAATCAAACCGTCATTGCTGCAACCTTCTTGGTTTCTACCCTCTTCCTGGAGCAGGACATGRCTTGTCCACTGACTTTGTTTGCGAGGGTTTTCACCATAACTGCTCCTTACTTTTATCAGAGGACAGTAAGCTTGCTCCAGAAAGGCCTGCACTATTGCCATCAGTGCATGCCCCTGGAGTGCAGCTTTGCTGGGCAGTGGGCTCTGCTCTCTGTGCCACAGAGGCCAGGTGGCCATGGGGGTGTCCGGCTGCCGAATCCAGCACCCCGCATACAGCGCCGACACTGCAGAGATGGTCATTTGCAGTCTCAGACGTGGAGCTGTTATGCTGGCAGCGACCCCAGGCAGATTCTTCTTTGGCAAAATTACACCCAGTATGACATGTATTTTTGCTTGCTGCTACTGAAATCTCCAAGTTCTTCTTTATTTGTTATTTTTCAGCCCTCAGAAGTATACTTCAGAGCATCACAGGCAGTAGGTTAGCAGCTAAATTTATTGTCCACCACACAATATAGAATTCAGCAGAAAAAAAAAAGGTTACGATAGTCCCTATATACAGCAAGTACTCTATTATTTCTTTTATAGCTTCTGGATGAACTGAGCTTCAAGAACTTTTTTAAGAGTAATGAATGTTTGATTTCTTTGGGTATCACACTGGCACAACTGGTCCAAATGATGGTTTCAAAAAGTTTTGTTATTTTTCTTTTTAGTGTATTTTAATGCAAATAGTTGTTGCAGAAAGCCTCAAAAGGTTTATTTGTGCATGTCTGTGAACCAAATGAATAACACTACGTGGTGTTTTGTAAAGGACTGAACCAGAGGTTAAAGTTAGTTATAAGGAGATTAATTTGGTGGTTGGATTGAAGGTACTCTGACAGAAATCATGTTGTGAAAACTGGACAGGTGATACAGAAATTAAGAAGGGGACATGGAAGGTTTTATGGCTTTACTATTACTTTCAGGAACTGCTCAGCATACAAGGCATATACTCCACTTATGCAAAACAAACCAGGGTTATTTGAATTTGAAGATAGAAATGTCTGTTTATTACAAACAGAACTGACCCGCTGTTTTATGGGAGACGTTTCATGATAAGCATTGACAGTCTTTCCTACCATTATTTTTCATGAAGTATAGAGCAGTATAGGAAATATTTATATTTAGACACAGCAAATCTTAGGAACACTATCTGTGCTTCAGGGCTGATTGAAAGAGAATTGAGTAACATTACAAATATCTGTTTCTAAAAATAGTAATTGATCTTAGTGATATCTCTTGCAAACTACCTTCACCCTCCCTTACAAGGTCTTCAAACATTTTAACTGGTAAATTATATTTTTTATTAGTATTTTGTTGCAAGGGTGGTTCAATAAAACAACCTGTGGAATCTCACAGAGCTGGTCATCCACAGTAACTTTTATAATGGAAAGATTTCTCATTTGACTGAATAATCTTCCTTTTCTATTTATTTCATATATTTTACCTCCCCCCAAAATAAGAGAGGTACTAGAGTTGTGGCATTGTAGCAACGCCATATAATCGGTAACAGCTTGTACACATATTGACTTTGCAAATATTATTTAAAAGACAGTCTGGCGCCAGCACAAATAAGATGATAATGATGGCCAAATTTACCAAGTTCTAGGTAGGGCTTCACTTTTTTTTCTCTTCTGCATTACAGCCTAAGCAGATTCTTGTCCTTTGGTGGCATGAATTTGGAGGTAGGTTCATGGGATATTAAGGTTATAAATGGTTTATAAAGAGATAACCAATGATTAATCATTGTTGATTGCCAGCTGCGAATTTCAGCAGCATGTTTTACACGCATCAGTGGAAAATGCTAAAGGTCTGTGGTGGCCAGCCTTTTGGCCAGGAAAGTATCAATATATCTGAGTGGCAGAAAAAAGCCACGTGCCCCTCTGCGGTCCCCTCTGTGGCAGGAGCAGGGCCCCCGCTCAGGGGGGCTCGCTGGCTCCAGCGGAGCGGGGCTGCCACCCTTCCCTGGGGCTCTGGGTTCCTGCACAGTCTGGCTGGGGAGGCCTGTGCTGGTGCAGCAGGCCAGAGGCTACCTGGGAGAGTTGGTTTTGCAGTACGGCTTTCTTCTGTGCTGGCTGCACTGGGGAGGGTGGCTGGGGAGAGGTGGCTGCTACCCAGCAACGTGGGCATTTTGCTCCTGGTCCCTGTCCGTCCTGGGGGATCTCCAGCAGTGAGCAGATGGATGCCAGACCCGCAGAATTGCCTGTCAACAGCAGCCCAGGCTGAGACACTGTCTTTTCATGGATCCTTTGGGATTTCCAGTGGGATCTATCACTGCTGGTTATAGAATCATAGAATCATAAAATAGTTTGTGTTGGAAGGGACCTTTAAAGGTCATTTAGTCCAACCCCCCTGCCATGGGCCGGGACATCTTCCACTAGATCAGGTTGCTCAGAGCCCCCTCCAACCTGACCTTGAATGTCTCCAGGGATGGGGCATCCACCACCTCTCTGGGCAACCTGTTCCAGTGTCTCACCACCCTCATTGTAAAAAATTTCTTCCTTATATCTAGTCTAAATCTACCCTCTTTTAGTTTAAAACCATTCCCCCTTGTCCTGTCGCAACAGGCCCTGCTAAAAAGTTTGCCGCCATCGTTCTTATAAGCCCCCTTTAAGTACTTAAGTACCCCCTTTAAGTATCCCCTAAGCAAAACATGTTAATTGGTTATTACTCTTTAGACTCAATTTTAAATACACATAAAAATAGAAACTTAAATATGACCCTTTGTTGCTATAGCGTTGTCTTCCTATTTCCACAATATATAATACATTAATCAGATCAGTCTGCTATATTATGATTAATAAAATCACCTGTCAAAATGAATGAAGAGAATATACTTTTTGCATATTACACTTGTTTTTTTAATTATCTTTTCTTCATTGATTGCATGGCTCAGTTAATTACAGTGTGCCTTCTAGTCCTTAATGTTAACTATACTAAGATCCTACTGCTCTTTTCCATAAAGAAGCTTCTTAGAGTGGGTAGTCAAAATAGTCTTAAGTGATATTTTCATACATAAGCAGGAGCAGCAACAAAAAGCTTTTCAGAGTAGCCCCTGAAACAATGCCATGAATAATCCAATGAAAACTCTAGCAGAAAACAAGGTGGTATCTGTACTACCTTGTGAATTATTGATTTGATTGTGAAAAGAACTACTTTGCTATAAATCAGAATGAAAATGTCGGTGCTGTAAAATTCAATTTTGAAATAGACACCTGGTTTTTAGCTGTGCCTTTGCACAGAGACTCCAGCTAGCAGAGTTTACTTTTGTGGCAGCATCGAGCTCGGTCCTGGGGATGTGAATTACAGCACAGGATCCTTATCAAAGAGCTGGATTCTGCACAGAGTGTCTAGACGTGAGACCCATTAGCTGTATTTCAAAGACAGAGAAAACATTAAGTCATAATATTTAGCAGCCTATGGGTGATAATATTTTTATATAAGTGTCTGAAATGTAACTTTTGTATAGAAAAAGTCCCCATGCTGACACATCCAGAAATATATTAGAGAATATGCCTAAATTTAAGCACTTGCATAGCCCCACTTAAGCACRTACAACTAAGCACTTATATACATTCTCTTCTGAACTAGTATATCCATTACTATTCTATCTCACTGTTTTTCTGCCCTCTTTTATGTCATCTATGGTTTCTTAAAATCTTCACCTGTTTTTTTGCCTCTTGATGGTATTTATATCCAAACACGGAGCTGACTACAAAACTACTTCTGTGGTTATTACACATATAAACAAAACTGGTTATTTCAGATTTAACTGCGGATTAGTTTGGAACAACTGTGGCATAGGTGTCAGCATACAGATGGGCTTGCATGCTTAAATTCGCAAAACTAGAAGCTGCAGGACAAAATATGAATCCAAATAGCCAGAACACAGCAAAGTATTAAAGCACATATTTAAATATAAGAATGAATTTGATGCTTTGCTGAACTGGAATCAAAAAAGAGCTGTACCAGATACTTGCTAGATCAATTCCTTTTACGGTGACTGTCTGGCTAAGCGACATAAAGACAGTCTGATCCTTATATTATCTTCTTACTGACCTAGTAGTGCCACCTTCTTTTCCACATTAAGTAAGCTCCTCTAACTTAATGTTTGTTCACCATGTTTGGCTGAACAGCCCTCTCCTCTCCCTTCTCTATTGAAAGGGTTGGGGATTTCTCTCCCAAGAAAAGCTTCCAGACCTAGTCAAAACCAAGGTACAATCACTGTATCATTACAATTTACAGGATGCTCTACTGCTGAAAATTATTTAGTGCTTTAATCATCTTAAGTAAACTTAATTTCTAATGAATGACAACATAAAACTCAAGGAATTATTTTCCTTAATTATCTGCATCTGTTTCCCAGATGATGATCACTACTAGCTCTTGCACAGCTTTTCAATCGGATGACTCCTCAGATGTTTTTATGGTGAAATCTTAAGGTTTTTTTTAATCCCTAGTGTAACATCATCCCAGTAAAAATATTACAGAAAACACTTTATAAATGTTTGTTCTGCAGTCCCACAACTTGATATTTTATTATATATACCGTAGTTTTTGCTTTAGTTTTATCATCTGCTCCTTTTCTGTTTCAAAGCTGCTTGTTAATTGTAACTGAAACAGTTTGTTCATAGCTCAAGACCACTTTTGAAACCAAGTCCTACTCTCCATACACAAATAGTCCCATTCATTACATGGATAGATCATGTTTTCAGCAAAATACCAGCTTAAAGCAACTACGCTGCTGAAATTACTGGAGTTGCTCTTGAGAAACAGGTCCTAAATCATTTTTGGCACTTTAGAACATTCTATACAAAACTGTGTACTGAGCCCATGGAATTTTTTTAATATCTGAACAGGTCACTATGCCATATCAAGGACAAATGCGCAAGATCGTGAAGAGGTCTTCTATTCTATTCGCATATTCTTAGAGGTAGCAATATCTTGAAATGTAATGATTGCTTCATTTCCTCCCCAGGGGATTAATTTAATCTTTTCCTTCATTATTGAGGATATTAAAACTAAAATAAACAGCAGCGAATTCCAGTGTGCCCACAGTCAGACAGACTAACACTGCAAATCCTGGATTGGGCTAGTTGTCTAATGTAACATTTTTATGGGTGATGACTATCTAATTCCGTTGGGGAAAAACTGAGTCCTTCTGATGTTAGGTGAACTAATTCTGTTGTTTTACCTGCCTACGAACCTAGATGGATGACGAAATTAATGAAATGCAGAGCTGCTTTCTTCTAAGCCTCAACAACAATTGGTCCAAATAATTGCTTTGCTTTGAGCTGTGGCAGAGAGGTGATGTCGATATCTGTTGATCCTGTTGCACACAGCTGATGAAAGTCTTCCCCCAGACTTCACACTTAATTATCATGCTCAACCATTGGAGTCCTTTCAGACTCAGTGGGTTTTATTCCATGGGGTGGTCTCCTCAGTAGACAGCAGGGACGTTTTTAGGGTGGCACCTGAAAGGTGCCAGTCACCCCATCTGTACACACTCCTGGGGGAAAGCGCAGCAGTCCTGCAGGCTGATGAAAAAGCCACCATCAGAAAAATGGGTGAGGTCTTCCCTCTCCTCTTGACCCACTCCAAGCAGTGGGAGCTGCAGGGGCACAGATGCAGCCCTGTCTGGAGGAGGAAGCTGGACCAGCAGGTTCTGGTGACTCCCGGACCCGGCTGTGTACCTCCTCCCATGGTGTGTACCAGAGATGGGCCTCCTGCTCTGACCCTGCACAGATTTATCACTGCCTGACACCCCTCCCAGGGTAGCACTGAAAAAAAGAGATTCCTTTGCTCACATGCCACACATACCACACCAAACCTGGAGAAAGGAGGTTGGTGGAGTAGGCAGGACGTCATCCCAAAAAGGTTTTCTTCCCCCCAATGTTCCTTTCTGATAGTCATTTTTATGTGTTGCTTTATAATATTGGAATGATGTGAGATCATGATGGGAAAGAGCAACGTTTGTACGTCATGTTAATAAAAATGTTCTGAGACAAAGCAGCTCTGGCTTGTTTCTGGTGTTTCTCATATATCTTATGTATATTATTTATTTGTATATAGCCTAGACTGGGGAATTTTCTAGGTTTCTTTCTTGGAATGTGAAGCAAGAATAAGATGATCATGAAAGTGCCATTTATTTTTTTATTACCTCTTCTTAATGTAACTGGGAAGAATAGTCAAAAAAAATGCTTCACACCTTCTACCTTAGGAGTAACACTGTTGGGCAGGGGAGGGAAGCAGGGGGATCTGCTGCTCTGCATTAGTATTGTAGGAATCATGATTTTACAAGCAATCCCAATTTAGAAAGAATTTTCATTAGTTTCATTATTGCCATTGGTCATGATCAAAGCGAATGTTTCAGATGAGCACAACTATCAGCTGAAGCTTTCATGGTTGTATTTTATGCAGTCTAAATATGATTTAAAATGAAGTAAGTGGAACATTTCTAAAATGAGAGGTAGAAGAAATCTTCACTGAAAAGCAAAGGATCACACACATTTACTCACTGAAAAAAAGATAAAATTACAGAAACTTTTATCTGCTATTCTATTGCTGAAGATGATACTACTTTTGCTAGTCCCATCTTCCCAGGCATTTGTAATGCCTCAGAATACAGCAGTAAAAAAGGGTAGATGGAGCTGGATAAACTAAATGGAAGACTAGAAGCTCATAAAAGAACTAAATGTTCTCCAGACACGGTGAAATTTCTCTGCTTATGCCTATAACAGACAGCAGGCTCCAGAATTTTTAAAAATACCTGGGAAAAACCTTAACTGGCTTCACTTAGTACAGTCACCTAATCAGTTGTTTGTCAAATCTGTGTTTTAATTTCAAGTTAACATTAAACTTTAACTTGAAAGTATGGTTGAAGCATATAGAAACTTTGGTGAAATAGCACAGCAGCCAGAGCATCTTTGTGCAAGCGGGAGCAAAACCTCAGTCCAGTAGGCTTGGGTCAGTCTGCGATAGCTTCAGAAAAGGCCTCACCATGCAAAGACTGTAATTTTTCTAAACACTCTTGACTGTGAATGAAATGATATTTATAAATCTTTGCTTTAAAAATCTCAGTGAAATTTCTGTAAATGCTCAGCATTGGCCCAATCTTACTCCTCCAGTTGCTGAGTTCTCCCACTGAATGAAAGTCCCACCAAGCAGCTTTGGACAGCCCAGCCCCAGAAAGACAATATTGCCTTCTTTATAAGGGCCTGCACTATCTGCCAACTTTGATGATAAAAAGTTTATGACACCCTAAATCTGGGATTCTCCTTTGAAAGAGGAAGTACAGGCTGGTGGGTTAAGCTTTTCCAACAGTTATCTGCTTTAGCTTTGCTCTCCATCCCCAATTTCCAGCACGGACTCTGGCGAATCACCAGCACTGCGCATTGCGTGCACAGCATGCAATGGGGTCGTGTTCACCTGAGCTGGCAAGTCCCCTGCACTCATGCAGTGCCGCGTTTAACCTGTGCTTCTCGGCTGTCTCACTCATGTGAGCACTGAGGYATTGCTTCCACAGCCCTGGCATCTCACTGTGGTGCTGCCAACGTGTCAGATCATCTTTCTCTGTTCCAATCGAGTAGACGTGCCCTACCCTTTGGCTTGATGGGGACTTTTGCAGACTGCGTACAGAGCAGAGTATCCAGGCTCATGTAGGGTGATGTTTGAATGATAGATGCAGTAACAGAGCGCTGTTCTCAAAGAACCTGGCCTGCACAATTCTTTAAAGGAAAGCAACACATTTTGGTAGTGTCAAATGTCATTTAACAGAATTTAATAAGCTGTTTGTGGATACACTGAATTTGTCAAAAGTACTTGCTAGCTCTGACTAGAATTGTAATGGCTGGAATATTCACAGGGGAAGATCAGATCATTAAATAAACTCTTGTGCTTGTAACCATCCCTTGTCAGAAAAAGATATTAATGAGCATCTGTGTCACGGAATAAATTATTACAAAAAATGAAATAAACAATATTAATTTTCACTAACAATTCATATAGAAAATATAGAAATACAATAGATTGTACTTTTGTGGCCTTGCTGGTAGGGGCATAGAGTATTATTCAGGACTAGTAAAGGAAATGAATAGTGGCTGTGCCTGTTTCTCATGCATGGGAAAGTTAAGGCAGAAAGAACATTCTTATTTGTTGTTGGAATAGCTTTTTTCCAAAACATTGTATAACTCATTCATTCTCAAAATATCAGACACATTAATTATAGGGAGACATAGAAGGGCTTCACATTCTTTGGATTACTACCTAACATGACTTAAAAAAGAACACTTTACTGGTGTTCTGTGGTGTAAATATTTCGATTGGTAAGTCACATTTAGATTTCAAAATTGAACTGGTTACAATTCTTGTTTCACTTCCAAAAAATCCTGTAATGCTGACTGTATGCTGGCCAATAGCAAGGAGACCAATGGGTCAGAGGACTTCCTGGGATGTTGCTGGAGGACAATCTCAGGTGGCAGGAATGAAACATGTTGTGATTAATTCTCAAACACCAAGTTTCCCTGCTGGGTACTGCCTGGTTTACTCCAGATTCGAGTGAGCTACCACTGTGGATAGTGTGGATGACTGGGGGATCTGCAATGAAATAGAAATTGAACACAAACTAAGATCTAACAAGGATGTTATTGCTTTCAAGAAGAACAGGGGTGTTGTACAAAAAGTAGCAATTATTTGCATAAAGTTGTGATCTGGGTCTGATCCGACATTTATTCCTCATGTGGGAGGGTCAGGGTTTTACTATGGCAAGAGTTTTCATGGTTCGGATACATGCCCCAAAGGGGGACAGAGAGCACCCTGCTAGGTACTTTTTGTTAATGTAAATCTATTTAAGGTAATTTCACTCTCTAAAAGAGAAGTTCTGCAACCCTTAAGTAAGGCAGAAATTAAAATCCTCAATGACATTGTTTTCTGCAGTCCATGTACTTCAGTGCCCATTCTACTTGGTCAAAAGAATTTTTTTCTGCATTAGGCAAGAATGAGTTTGTGTTTACTATGCATATACCGATATGCTTTTGAATGTCTGGGATCAAACACCACAGAGATAGCTTATCACCCTCTTCTCAGTGGATGAGAACAGGGTAAGTAGTCATGTAGACAGAGCCTAAAATACCCTGAAAACGTTTTTTTCTGAAAATTAGGTATTGCTCAAGGGTCTTCTTACTCCACAGAAAGTCAGCAACCTACAAATCCTGGTTTATCTGGCTGCACATAACCCTGATATACTCACTTTTCTTTATTTGCCAAACATATTGGCAAGAATCTCTGTGTCAAAATTTATTAATAAAATCAGCTCATGCGGAAAGCAGCTAGTCCAGTTTCCCTCCTCTTTAGGCGTCTGAACCATCCAAGCTGCTATTAAAGAGGACTTAAGCTACTTCTCATTGTTTGATTTTGTTAAATAAATAAATGAACGTGCACATTAAAAACCCTGTAAAAGCCTTGCTTTTCTTTTCTGCAATAGGAGGTACACAGGCATTATCTATCCTCTGTTTTTAAATAAAGGAAAGATAGGTCTTTGAGGTAGTAATTTACTTTGCTATTCTATTATTGGTTTGAGTACTACTCTGTGATACCCAGGGTTTTATAAAATTTTCCAAGAGCATTCTCTACATCATCTGTGCTAATTATCAGCTCTCCCTTATCCCTATGGGCTCACCATCCTAGGAGATTTTTTCCTATGTTTTCTGCCAAAGCTCTGACCTGCCCTCTTTACATTGGCACAGTTTCATGGGAGACCCCATTTTCTTCAACTGTATATTTTCTCACAAAGTTTGGGACGTTACATATTTTGTTGCTTAATTGCAAAACTGATGGAACCCTATTCCTTTTCACTTTATGTTTCATTTACCAAGATGGAAAGCTTTAGTAATAATACTTTACATTATTGCCTTACTTTCTCTTGGGTCCTTACGGTTTTCTCCTGGCTGTTTTTAAAGGTCTGTAAATACCTTAAGCAGCCCAAGAAGTTACTGTGTGTAGGTAAATTCCTGGCTGAATAATGCCAGATATAGTGATGATTATTTAGATCACCTCACTCTCTTGAGGTTGCAGCTGAGTGATTTTCTAAGGTGCTGGAGAAATGGGGTATATTGATCCTGGAATATGAGTCATGTAGTTGTAGCCTGCCAAACACAGTCCCTTATGTTCAAAATCCTTCATTCTCCAACCACCATTCAGATCTTGTCCTAACAATCAGCTGGCTATCGAAGTCCACCTTTATGGCCTCATTGAAATTATCTTCCATTTCCCTTTCTTTTTCCAAAACTTACTCTGACCCCCCCACAAAATATTAAGAGGGTTGTCCTTGTGTGTGGGTGCATATAGAGGTTATTGTTAATGTTCCCTTCAGGGTACCTTTGATACAAACACACCTGCTAGCAGTATCTAACAGCTTGTCTTTTACAAGAAAGGGGAAATGACAAAATAATGAAAGTTTTGCCCCTCTCCTACTGACAGTCCTTGGGATCAACACAAGGGCTGTGCATGTGTCATCTTCAGGTATTTTCCATTACTGGTCTGCAAATTGGTTTATTGTAATGGGATACTGCTGTATTTCTCTTTGCTATTATTTATTACTGTTATTATTTTAAAATTCTCTTTCTTTCTGACAGGGACCCTTAGTCCTTTAATGTTTATAGAAATAAATGTGTGTTGGCTGATGCACCACATTGGAGTTTACCAGGCTTTCTGCTTTCCGGGTAGACTTTTCTCCTGTTGGCCAGCTAGGATGGTTATACGTTGGTGAATACTGCAACTTGTAAGTGTGCTAGTATTCAATTCCTTGAATAAAATGGCCTTTATCCCTTTAAAAGAGAAGAGATAAGCAACATGCAAGGCAGTTTTTGGTCTGTTGCAAATACTGATATTACTCTGGTCCCCATTTATTGGGTGGAAAGGAAAGTTTCACCCTTCCTTACTGGTAAGGAAGTTTTTCTTGCAGTGCCAGCCTGGGTTAATTTGAGGGAACCTGTCTGAATATTCATCAGAGATTCATTTCTCAAGACCCTTGCTTAGAGCCATAACTCAAGTCACCTGAATTATTAACCCAACAGCACAAGGTAATTAGAGATCTTTCAAAAATTACATGCTTATGTATCTTTAATTAATGTAATGTTGCTCAAGACAGGGAAACAAAGGAATGAATTATAAGGAGCAATAAAAAATAGAAAAGTGTAATCATTACATTTCAATCTATTTGAGTTATGTGCACCTCTCAGCCGTGTTCAGCTTCAGGGTGAGGAGAGAAATGCACACCATTCTGTGCCCTTCCCTTCAGACATCTTGGTTCTCACAAATCTGACTCTTTTGGAGCTGGCTTTGGAATTTCTGAAGCACTCTGTGAAACTTAGCAAAATCCCAGACTTGACTGTTATTACTGAGAGGATGTGACATTGAAACATTCTTCTTTGTACGAAGGTTCATTACCCAAAGGTAAATGTGGCCATGAAAATTTTGGTGTTCAGTGGTAAAGTCCTAAGTACAGAGCTAACACTAAAGAGACTTGCTATCAGAAGGATGCTACAGCATCATCCTGGTTTTGGCTGGGCTAGAGTTAATTTTCTTCCTAGTAGCTGGTATAGTGCTGTGTTTTGGATTTAGTATGAGAATAATGTTGAAAACACACTGATGTTTTAGTTGTTGCTAAGTAGTGTTTACACTAGTCAAGGGCTTTTCAGCTTCCCATGCCCTGCCAGGTGCATAAGAAGCTGGGAGGGGGCACAGCCAGGACAGCTGACCCAAACTGGCCAAAGGGATATTCCATACCATATGACATCATGCTCAGTATATAAACTGGGGGGAGTTGGCCGGGGGGCAGTGACCGCTGCTCAGGAACTGGCTGGGCATAATTTGGTGGGTGGTGAGCTGTTGCATCACTTGGTTTTTTTCCCCTGGGTTTTGTTCCTCTCTCTCTCTCTCTCATTGTTTTACTTTTCATTACAATTTATTAACATTAACTTAAGATAATCTAGCCTCCAAATGATGCAGGAAGAAATACAGATGTGAGTTAGCTGCTAGAAAGAGACTTAAAGCAGGTCATGTTACTGGAAGTTAAGAGGTAGCTTATAAAATGTACTTGTTTACAAAATCCTTGAGAATTGCCTGAAATGCTAGGGGTCACGGCTAGACCTAGATCAGCTCTTCGACAGATTAGCCTGGCCTTTCTTTGTTTATTGCTTACATCATTGTCATGGAAGGTCTCCAAAGAGAGCAGGCTTTGTATTGTATCCTTGGTATGCAGACGGCTGGTTTAGCAGCCACACAGCAGGAAGCCTAGCTTCCTGTTGATGTGTGTGTTGCATTCAGATTCTCCGATGTGTTTAGCAAATGAGTCCCAAAGAGATTCCCCTGCACTTGGTCAGTCATAGCGTCTCCCTCCTAGATGGATTTTTTCTCATAGGGTCTCAGCTGTTTATCATGCAGACTGCTTTAAATGCCTAGCTACCTATTTACAGGACATGAAGAGGAAGGTAGTATCTTTGAGGTCTYGATTCCCCTGTCAAATTTGCCATAACTGGCCCATGAGTTAATGTGGGAGATAAACAGGTAGAGAGATACATGCAGCATGATCCTGCACAACTCATTTCCTTAGCAAGCAGTGCTAAAGACAGCAGCTGCCCCAAGGAACGTGCCATCTCATCTAGTCAAGATAAATCATATTTATTAGTTTTCTCAGAAGTGGACTCTGAGACATCTTTTCTTCTTTTTCCCTTCTAACTCCTCCTGTATAAGAGCAACCCTGGCTGCCAACTCTGCAGGGAGTCTGAGTGATCAGTGCTTCCTGGGCTGGCTGCACGTCCAGCAACGCCTGTTTGCCAGGTCCCATGGAGGTGACCTCCTCGGCATGTTGATCTATGAGCCCGCTTGTGGTGCATGTCCACGCTGGACTGGGAGCTGGCATAGAGTGAGGCACCCTCTCCCAGATCCTCCAAACAGAATTGAGATCTCCTGTGTGAAAATAGCTCTAAGACCTGACGCCACACACAAGGCACTTTGAAATAATATGGGGGCTTGTGTTTATGCTCACTTTCAGTCTGAGGCACCAGAGTATCCCAGACAAAGCAAGAGAAATAGACTTCTCTAGGTTTCAGAGGCCTCTAGAACTTCACAGCATGCATAGTGATTGCACTGAGATCTGTGGGTGCCTTTTAGTTTTAGTTGTAATTCATTGCATATTATTTATGTGCATACACATTATTTATATGAATATGCATTATTTATATGCATTATTTATAAGTAATAATATGCATATTGCATATTATTTATTTATATCTTGTATTCACTGTTATGAGATATTCATACTGTGGTTACTACAGAGTTTGATGGAAATCCAGAATAGCACTGTCTGTATCATTTTTAATTGGGCATCTGAAAGAAGAGTCTTCAGGCTCTAATTAAGAAAATGGAAGCTCACTGTGTCTTATTAGTAATTCCACAACAAACTTCACTAACCTGACAGTCCATGCCTAGGTCTCATCTTTAGCTTTACCAATATTATTTTTAATAGGTTACATATGTTCTTCTTTCAGACACTTCTTTCTTCCACTTTAACCAAGGGATAGCAAGATAAGGCTTAAAATATCTTTTCAAGAATTAAAGAAACTACAGCTGTTTTTCCTATATACCTTACTGTCAAGGTAACAGTTTTGGATCAACTGTAAGGGTCCCCTTACAGTATAAAAGACCAAGATTTCTGATTTGATTTGTGTCAGGATGTGTCTGGAGGACCAGAGGAGAAGGTGATTGTTATATGACAAAGTTTTTACTAGCTTTYGATTGCATTGAAACCAGCCTAATCATTTAATTTAAGAAAACAGTGGAAGATTAGGAACAGCTGTAGACCCATACAGCTAGGACAGATTTAGGGTGGGCATTCCAGAATTGTAAGGCAGTATGAAAGGAACTGCATATCTTTTGAGCTGGAGGTAAAGATAATAATATAGAAAATATGGTTTGTAAAAGAAAGCAAGTTCACTGCCATACACATATGCTGCTACATGACAAACCTTCAAAGCAGGGGCTCTGAATCTGATGTATAGAGCACTGAGGAGCTAGTAGAGGTCCAAAAAGAAGGGTGGGAGGGTGAGTTTGGTGCTGTGTGGGGAAAAAAAAAAGAAAAAAAAAAAAAGAAAAAGAATGGTTAGCATGAACCTCTGGAAAATATATCACTTTAGCAGGATTATAATAGCTAAATAAACAAACCTTCAGCATAATCACAAGACCTGGACCCATTTCAGAGGTGATTTTATGATAACATAAACAGGCTTCTGATGATGCACAAGCTAGCTTGGACAGTGTAGTCCATTACTGCAAGTCACATTTGTTAATATTTGAATTATTCCTTTTAACCTGACCATATAACCAGGTAGTGAGGTGCTATGGATTTACCTTAACAATCCCAAGAGAGCTGTGCATGTTCTTAGCTGGCTGTAGAGCTTGTGAATGACTATATACTGCATCCATTTTGTGCTGCAGTGTGACAAGGGATGGCCTCAGTAGTAGCTGTAGGTACTCTCTGATGTGGAARGCCCAAGCTTCTAAAACAGCCTCCCTTCAGGTCTGCATGACGCTTACACCAAGGTACAAGTGGTGTGGAGTGGAGACTGGAGGCTCTAATTAGATGCAGTACTGATGCAGAAAGATACTCGACCTGGTATGCCCTATTTTTCCCATTTTGAAAGCTGTTGTTTGCGTGGGAAATTGCAGCCTTGTATTTACATAGTGGAAATGGCTTTTCCATAAAAGCAAAAAAGCAAACAATGATCTCTCAGGGATAGCTGTGTGTCTTCACAGCAGAGCTATGAGTAGGTGACGCAGGAAAAAAAGCAGTGAATGAAAAGACCCAGTCAGCTAGCAGAGCCGCTCTTTGATCAGAAATAGTAGGATGAGACAAGGATGTTTGTCCAAGGACTGTTGTAGGAATGTTTTTCAGAGTTCAGAAGAGCTCTTGCTCCTCTGAAATGAGCTAATAGAAATATCTCTTGTGATTATTTAATTTGTGCAGACATTGCCATAAGAATTGCTTGTCTTTTTCCACCCAGCATCTCTCTGCCCTTCACAGTTTGGCAAAGCACTTAGTGACCAGAGACATGGAGGCAAGTCAGGAGAGAGGGAACTTAAGAACATAATTGCACAAGCTTCACATTTAAAAGGGCTCAGTGAATTTTATGCTGTGAAATGCTGGAGAATAAAGACTGATTAATTCAGTAACTATAGCCCAGAATTGACCAAATCCGCTGCTACAGCTGCAGAATAAGCAGTGCAGCATATGCATTGCAGAACTCCATTGTTATAACATGTCCAGCTCAATGCACAACCCTCTTTCTGAAGGATTTTCTTTGTCAGACTCTAAATCCTTCCATCTAGGACAGTTATAATGACTTTAGTGTACAATTAGAAGTAAAAGGCTCCTGAGCAATGATGTTTCACTTACGGTGAAAGATTTTCTTGTGGAGGAGAGTTCTCCTGGAGTTAGGTCTGACAAGCCATATAAAGAGCTTCAGTTAGAGGTGGAGAAAGCAGGGGCATTCAGGAGAGAGTTTTCATTTCCATTTTGAGAGAGAGTGCAAATAAGACTGTATTTGTGGAGAAAGGAACAGCCGAGATCATCTGGGAATGTCTAGTGCTTGCGCAGATGGAAATAGAAACTGGGAGATAATTTAGCTGGTAAAGAACTGTCCTGCTGCTCAGAAGTTAGGATTTTTTCTTTTCTTCTTTGGGAGAAGCAACAGTTTCTTTCTCAGAAATTGCAAGAACAAGGACACAGGAGCAAGATACTCTGGAGTCTCAAAAATGCTGGTTCATGTGTCTCAGCTACAAGCTTTTCATTTAAATTAATTGGCAGGTTTGGGGTATGGGCAGAGATTTTCCGTGAGGTTAGGCAAGTAGGTGTCATTGTATGTTTCTGTCTTGTAAAACATTCTGTAACTGGAAGTCTGGCTTGTTYCCCAGTATCATCTGGGAATATCTGGCTTGTCAAAACACCCACAAATGCATTTTAATAGGTCAAGAACCTCCCTCTCCCTATAACCTCGTTCTCCTCTCATCTGCTCCCACTTGAGAGTTTGTGAAATGGTCTTGCAAGAAAAAAATCTTTTATTTCAGTTTAACAGTTTTAAAGACTATCTCTAATGTGGCAACCATAATTACATCCAAACATCAAACATCCTGCAATGCTCTAGGGTATGAGGGGAAAAGAAAAATGAGTCAGACAGAAAAGAAGTGATTTTTCATACAGCTCAAGTTAAGACAGTCATCTAATAGGTCATGACCTCTACTCTAAGCACTTAAATATTAATCAAGGAAGTAATGTTTCCAAGTTTCTGGAGTCAGAGACTTTGGGAAGTATCAGTGTTTACAGTGATTTCAGTTCACAAAAATTATTTCCTTAGAGTATTTTGCTGACCCCCCTGACATGAACTTGAAACCATGTTCAAGTGTTCAAGGACCTAGCTCCAGAAAAACCAGGTGCTGGAAAGAACTGATTTTTAAAAGAACTTTGCTGAAAATGTTAATGATGGGCTACATCAGATCAGTTAAAACCAGTTTAAAATTATTATGAAGGTTACATGAAAGTGATACATAACTAGTATAATTGTTATAAACTTAAAAGAGTTGTGTATTGTGATTTCCAGTTTTTTTTTAAAGTGTTGGAGAAGAACCATCAGGTGTTCAGAATAAATCTCATCCAAACTTCAGATGATAAGTTGCAAGGAAGAAAAAGTTTTTCTGTATGGGTAGGCTGGGACCTGAGCACAGACAGCTGAGCACAGAGAGGAGTTCAATATCAAGGCAGAGCCCTTCTGTCAAAATTTAATTACTAATGAGGAAAAATGTATAACACAGATACAACAAGGAGATGTATTTAATTTATCTTCCTACTCTGAGCGGACTAGAACTAACCTTTAGCCTAATTTTCAATACTTGAACCGGTGTGATCTTTTGTGATCATTTCTAGATGTTGAGGTGAAAAGTTCACTGCTTTTACTGCCTGTCATCCATGATAATTTTTCTCAAGTCATCTTTCTTTCACATTTTTTGTGCCCAAATTACACTAAAAATTATAACTTATAAAGCAAGATTGTTATATATCCCCTAACAGGATTTAGGAATAAGGTTTAATGCTTTATGAAGTGTATTAACATCACTAAAATCCCTCTAGCATCCTTTGTATACATTTCTTTTTTGATGTCTAGGCAAGGAGCAGTCTTATCCCTGTAAAGCACTTGGCGTACTGAAGCCGTGGGGTATGGCTAGAGTCTCCTGCAGAACTCCAAAGAGCCTGCAGTACAGGCCTTGATGCTGGCTGTAGGCATCACTCTCTTTAATTCCCCCTTTGGTGTTCAGTTTTCATGGTTTTCTCCTTTTGTATTGAACTACGGGTTTCTGGAAATACATTCTCTCTCATATAAATGCACAGATCCTGAACTGACTGTTCCTGCCTGTCCAAAGTTTAGGAATTAATACAAAGCCTTCTGCTGGCTTCCAAAACTTGAGTCAGTGGGATGGACATCATTTGATCATCTTTCTTACAGGAGGTTTGTTCTTTGATATTGCCATAAAACCCCAAAAATTGGCACAGTGGAGCTGTCACCGAGGCTTTAACAAGCCTTCTTCTCTGGGGAGCGAGTCTCACTCCCTGCCATGAGAGGAGCATCTCCTATCTGCATTGCCCAAGCCTGTCCCTTGCCTGCATCAGAGAAAAACCTATGTATGTTAGCTGTTCTGCCCAGGAAACGTTACCAACTTCTCAAACCTGTTGCTGAGCTTCTGTGCTCAGACCAGGCATGCTGCCACAAGGTTGGTGCCATAAGGTTGATATATCTCACCACCTTGTAGGCACTGGTTTTCCATGACATGGAGGAGACTGATGGCTGCCAAGTGATGGACCAGTGTGTTTGACTCTCTGTTCCCGAGGGACAGCCCTGGTCACCATTTATGGCCACCTCCCCATCAACAAATGAGAATTTTGGGCCCAGATAGTACTACACATCTGCATGAACAACACAGGGGTTAGTACTTGTGGATGTAAAGGACCTGAAGTGCTCTGCTGGGAAGTATTCCCGCTATCCTACAGCAGCATTGCCCCTCCTGGGGCCTGTGCCAGGGGAGAGGAGGTTAGCCATACCCTCTGGGGCCTCATCCCCTTGACCCCGCAGAAGACTTGCTGTGATAAAGGCCTCAGWGGCCACCAGCTGCAGCTACCGTGGGAGGGAGGTCTGCATTTGACAACACTGCTGGGACTGTGCGGCTGGTTTTGCCTACTGTGAGTTGCTGATTGAAGGCAGATGTCTGCAGGCAAGACTGAACCACCTCCAGGGGTAGTGCTCATACTACATGATAGCAAAGAGTGTGTGTGATGTGCCCAGAGGCACATCATGGGGCATGGAGCATGTGAATGTTCAGAGCCCCTCAGGATCATTTTGGAGGTCTGCATTTGGTGGAAGAAGCCAAAGTGCTGTTATTTTGACCCTGTTGTTTACAGAGAACAGTTCCTGAAAGAACCCTAAATCTGTCGTCTCTGACACAGCTAATTGGTTTGCTATGAAAGGATCCAGGAGCAACAATTTGTCCCCACATCCAAAGTTTGCTCTCTGGTGCTGACACATCTTGTGGTATCACATCCTGATATGGATTCCATCTTTTCTTCCGGATGATAAATGTCAGGTTGCAGCCATTACTCCCTCAGGATGTCTGAGCAGATCCAACATTTCTGGCGTGCTCTTCTGAATTATTGCGGAGATGGAAGATGGGGAAAACCAACTAAAATAAATATTGTGTCATTTCCTGGCAGATGAGAATGCTGCTTTGCTAGACCAAATGTCACTCATGTTTGTTTGGCTAATAAATGCTTGTTTCACTATGTGAGACAAAAATTCCTCTTGCACGTCCTAAGATTAACAAAGCACGCCTCATTCAGTGTCAAGTCTCTCTGTCTTTTTTTTATTTATTTATTAGCAATCTACACATTAACAAACATCAAACAAATTTAAGACTAGTCCTCAAAGAGAAGTCGATTACCAAATCAACCCTTCTGGATGTAATTTGATTAACTGCCAAAATCTCTCCCATACTTCTCTTCTGAGGATACTGTAACAGACACTAAGTTAATGATGGAAAACTGTAGACTTAATTACCAAGACAAATTTTATTTTTGMCATTTCCCCATTTAATAAGGGCTCTTATCAACAGGAGACACATAAGAAGCTCAGATGTATAATCTCAATCAGCTTTTATTTCTGTATTTTGGACAATATATGCGAGAAAATCCTCTGGGATCCTACATCTGCTCTAATCTTTATGGTATTGCCTCATCAAAGAGACAGTGGCAGCTCTGTGTTGTCTAGAACACATCCCAAGTAACTAAGAGCAGTTTGAAGATGATCAGTGTCATAGGATCAGGTATTCTTACTGTTAGAGCCATTACACAACTTGGAAGAAGACGGTATTAGGTGACCCCAGAGTCCCTTAGGAACTTCTTGCTCAAGGGACTGCCCTCACACTGCTGTCTCTCCTCTGCCACTCCATCTGGTTAGTCAGCACGCAGCTCCTAAAACATCCTCCATCTTCACAAAGAGAAGCGAGCTCTGCTATTAATAGATGGGAGACAAGGTGACTTTATGTGTACAATTGGATCAGTCTGATCTGACCTTCTTGTCTCTGACGGCTATTTAGGATCTTGCTTTCTGGAGAAAATAGTTATAGGACTCTGGACATAAATGCAACATAGGAAGCTTAAACCAAAGTGGATTAAAGAGAATGACAGATCAGAGGAGCAGCACAGCCATTCTGCTCCCAGCTCAGGTGGGCCAAGAGATGGCCTCAACAGTGGTTTGCAGCTCCTTCCTGAGTCCTCTTCAGCTATCCCAGACTGGGATGTGGTGATATTGGAAAGGTGGTCTGTCATTATGGCAGCCCCTAGATCATGGGGAGACAGGCAGGGCAGTGGTATGATTGTATAAGTCAGCCATCCAGGGCAGCTCAACATACTCATGGTAACTATGCACTTGATTAGTGYGTTGCATCCCCAGCCCCCGCACAGGCCACCTAAATTTTTGAAATGTGCTCCTGCACAGTGGTTAGGGAATGGCCTGGATCCACTGCCTGGAATGGGATCTTCCTGTAGAGAGGATCCAGGAGGAGCCTCCTGTTTCTGGGGACATGTCCTCTATATCCCAGTAAAGCATCTGTCTCTTTGGAGCATCACATGTCCCTACAGTGTCCTTTGGACAGGGTTGCTATTGCTAACCCTGAAATCCACGCAATAACAGGAGGGCTGCTTTGCACCCCTCAGAGCAGTATTTTCACAGCGTGGCACGCAGTGTGCTCCTCATGGTTTGAGAGCGTGTGTGTGAGGGATGTTGGTATGAGAGGCTGCAGCGCTTGCTGGGATTGCCAAGGGGAGAGTTGATACTTTGTTAATAACCATAATAAAGTCTTTGAGGGGCATCATTCTCCTCCTAGTGCCCTTGCAGCCATTTGCTGTTCCCTGGCTAAGGAACGTCCCTGACTGCCCTTCAACCCCTGACGTCTCCCTCTTTTCTTGCAAGGAGAAGCCTGCGAGGCCGTATTTCTCCCCTGGCTGCCTACAACAGTGGGCCAGGACGTGCTCCCACATGCGTGGGGCCCCCAGGCAGGCAGCTGCCCCACAGTGCCTTGGGCTTGCCAGGCCGCCCGCTGCCCCCGGCCAGCTGAGCTTCTCCACGTGAGCAGACTGCCTTGTGCTGCCACTGCCACTCGAGTGGCAGGGTTTCCTCCTGTCACCAGTCACCACGGCTCCAGCCTGGCTTTCCCACCATTCGTCTCTGCCTCACAGTGGTCTCCCCACCACTGTGCCTTGCTGCCTGCCCGCAGCAACGTCTCCAAACCTGTTGGCCCTCCCCAGTCTCCTTAATTCAACAGCTGCCACATGCATATCAGTTATTTGCAGCACATATGTGCTTTCCTGAGGAACAAACAAATACATTTGCTGTTCAGGCAAAGAGATGGCGAAATGGGTTTATCTCCAAAACAATCTGTCTGGGGACTCCTCAGCCATGCCTGGAGGAGAGGCATGGGACAGAAGTGAGGCAGGAGGGGCAGAAGAACCCCGAAGGGCAGGAGGATGGGTGGGGGCTGCTGGCAGGGGCAGGGAGAATAAAAGGGGCTGATGAAGAGGCAGGGGAGAGGAGAGGGGCTGGGGGAGGACGAGGTGTCCTTCGAGGGCCATGCGTGGGGTTGCTGTGGGCAAGCTGTCCCTGGCTGCCCCTGGTCCATCCGGCTGCAGTGGCGATGGGGACCATGAGACAAGCTGCCAGTGAGGCCCCTCTGTGGGCTGGCCTGGACTGAAAGTGTCTGGCCACATCAAGGTGGTGGTGAGTGCTTCATTTTGGTAAGCCATATGGCTCTGTGAATGCAGACATGTGCTGCTGCTTTCTGGGGCGGCAAGAGAGACCCCAGCTGTAGCAATGTCCCCCGACTTCTGGCATGTAGACACCAGTTCCTCCTTCCTTCCCTGCCTGGTGTTGCCTTCTTGAAGCTGCCACACTCATCTCCAAGGCCATGAGGATGTTTCTGCATGCTGCTGAGGGTACACCTGGTGTCGCCTGGGGTGGGGTGGTAACTGGGGTTTTGTGCTCCAAAGCACAGCCTGTTGCTGTTTTACTCAGCAGTGTGGAAGTGTTCATGCATGGACCACACAAATTTAGAGGAAATGTCCATACAAGATGTAGCTGGTTGTTTAGAGATGGTAGAGGTGTTCAGTGCTTGCCCTGTGGGAGGTCAAAGATGGTCTGGCTGCCTTCCAGACATTGATTTGGATATTACCTACCTCCCAAAAAGCTCTTTTGTAGTATAAAATGTGCAAGGTCTGGTCTGAGACCTCTAGATCATGGGGAAGTGGATAAAGCACTCTTAGCTATGAGCAGATGATGGGCATGGGGACATGGGATGAGAGGCCAGCAGCCTGACTGGCACAGGGCAGCCGGGGAGCTCCTGAGTTGAGCCAGGACCCTGATCCTCAGGGGAGTGAGCATGCCAAGCATTTCTCTTCGCTTCTGCAGAGAGCTGGCTGCAGCCCTGGGCTCCCTAACAAGGTGAGTTGTCTGCTTTTAGATGGTATTCCTTGAGGAGTCATCTTCCCAAGTTGAAGGGAGTAGAGTTGGCAAATCAAGGAGAGAGGTTGAGGCAGACTTTCCAGGGACCTGTCCTCCTCTTTCCTAAGCACGTTACTGGGGCAAACACTGCTGTTTGTCTCAGAGCTGCGCAGGGGAACTGCTCCCACTTGAAAATTGATTCCTGGACCTTGATGGCACCCCATTAAGCAATATGGAAGACGAGGGCATGGTTGTGTTTTCATTTTGGGACCAACTAATGAATAATGTCACTACTGTTCCTGTGCTGCTGCTGTTTCCCCTAATGGCATACTGATTTAATAATGTTAATGGCCTTCTACCTAAAATAGGATTTATTGGGATTAAAGTCAGTTTCTGCTCAGGATGTATAAGTTATGTTTTGGCCACTATACAGGAATATATTGTGGTTGCCCTCAACTATGTTCTTAAAAGGGGTGTTCAAACTGCCTCTACAGATGAATTGCATCCTCTCACAATAATATAGAAAAGRGTACAGTTAAAGCAACGTGTTTCCAAAGTTAATGGCTTAAAAATGGAAGATCACAGTTCCTTCAAAGCATTTTACAATTTTGGCTGTACTTATGAAACACCCATGCAGTGTAAAAGGAGCAAAAGAGATATTCCTATGCCTCGATCGTAGGCCAAGGAGACACCAATTTATTTCCCTACTTTGTTTAACTTGATGCTTGCAACAATTAGTCTGGTAATACAAGGTTTCTCCATCAACTTGCAAAGCACGTTAATAATGTATTTCAATCACAAGATATGCACTCAAAATATGTTTATAAATTAGTTGTGCATCAAAGTGTCAAGCTTCCTGCAATTATGTACAGAAAGCCACTAAATCCAAAATCCCAGTAGTGCTGGGATTCATTTCAGTAGAAATGACTTTGCTGGAGGACTCTACTGAGGCACAGCACAAAATTTAATACACAAAGTTCAAAACAATTTAAAATTCAATTCTGTGTGAACTGAAACATCATATGTTAAAATACTTGACTCCCCTTCCCTCAATATGTGTGTTTAGTACCTCCACAATTTTATGCTGGCTGAAGATGTTTGCTGATGGAAAAAATCACATTTGTTCAATTACACTTTGGGAACCATCTCTGATTTTTGGAGTAAAAGGCAAATGGTTCAACATGACCCTTTTTGCTGTTTGCTTTCTGTTTTTCCCTAGAGCCTTTGCTTGACATTGCTGTGAAGTGAATATCTAGCAGCATTTTAGTTGTCAGTGTCAGCTGGAAGGCTCCTACTCCTGTATTTTGCTGGCCTAACATTTCCCTGTAGCAAAGCTACAACCAGCTATAGACTCTGTTTGTGGACAATGAGATGTGCTGCACTTTCATTTTGCTGTACTAGCCTGTCTGTCCTGCAGGCCTGCCTGGCAGAAGATCTCTGTAGGAGGCTTTAGCCAATTCTCCAACACAAATTGGAGTTGGGACTCCCAACCAAGGACTTTGTGTTGATGATGGTCACTATTCTTACAGGTTCCTCCATGGGGAAGTTTTGGATGTGGACAGAATTGGTGCCATCATGTGTGCAACAGATAACTCACAGTGGGTCTGAAACTTCCATATGGAGAAATGCATTTTAGGAACTTTTCTGAAGCTACTGTGGTGAATGAGTCCATTCCTGTTACCAAAAGAATAGCCACTGTTTTATGGAAACTTKCAAACTAAAGCTGCTACAACTATAGCAACAAATTCATCTTGAGCTAGAGAAAGTTGCAATGACTGCAACTGTAGGATAAGAACTGTAGAGAAATATTTTGTGGTGGCTCTACTGGCAATTAAATAATTGCTGTACTTCAGCACACTGTAAAGGCAAGTAGTAAACAATGTAAAGATTTCTTAGTCTTACATTTATAAGTTTTCAGTTCTTACATTTATAAGTTTTCAGTTCAACTGTAATATGCTATGTAATTTTTTCAACAAAAATGGTTACGTGAATCACTGGTTATTGCAAAGGAATGAAAAAATTCAGCCTTGTTGTGTCCTTCACGTAGCTGTGAACCATTAAATTATACAGACAAGACTGCTTAGTGTAACCCTCACAATGTAGAAGCCTTTTGCAGACAGCATTTCTATGTTAAAAGTTATGATTATAGCTCCTTTAGTTGAAAACCCTGGAATTACTGGACCAGATTATACAAATTTTACTTAAGAAATGTAGCCATTGACCATAGAAATGTGTAGGTATGGGAAAGAGTGGATTTTTGAATGGGAAGTCTAATGGAGTAAAAAAATGAAGAAATAATTTTTTTCTAAGAGATTTTTAGATGGGATTAGTCCACAGCAGATGCTATCAGAATAGCTCAGTACAGAGAGTTGTCAGAGAGGTCCTGGAGGCCTGTTAAAGGTGGCTTACATGTCTGAATTTGGCAATTTCTCACTGGATTTATTGCTGTCTCCCTAAGGGTGGCCATTTCTGCTCTTCCTCTCCCTGTCACATCCTCCCCCAACCCCACACTGTCCCTTGGCACTGCCCTGCTCAGGAGATGATGTGCCCTGGCTGACAATCTGGCCCTTCTTTGGCTTCCCCTTGTCTCCATGTTTGCCTGGTGGGCTGGAAGCCATTTTGCATTGTTCTGTCAGAAGACAACACTTTGCACTTGTGTAGGTGTCTTCGTGCTAATCACCAGTGTTTTGAAATGAGTCACTTCTAAATAAGATGCCTACAGTGTGATACTGTGCCAGTTGTGTGGAGTAGACACCTGGTGGTGTCATCTATGCACGCTCCTGCCTGATGCTCAGGATCCCGTCCGAGACACTGCTGGGTTTAGATGGGACTGTTTGGTGAGTACTGTCATGGGAAACTCGTGGATCTGTGTTACAGGCATGAAAGAGAGAGAGAAGAGGGTGAGGTTCAGAAAGTGCAGGAATGCCTGGCCAGAGGTTCACTTTTGTGGTGGCAATGCTGAGTTTTGTGATGAGAAGGGGGACAGATGTGTAATGTGCATCTATGTGTTTTGTGCACACGTGTATGATATCCCAAGAGTGCTGCTTCTTCTCTGAGCTCTTCCCTTGGCCCTCCTCTCTCTCATCACCCAAATCTCCTGTTTCTCCTTCCCAAAGTCTATACTACTAGTGAAATACTAGTGAATCTCTCTAGTGAGCATGTGCAAGCAACAACAACAAAAGACAAATTCACAGTCCTGCCAAAGACAAAGCAAAACAAGTGCTTTAAGAAAAAGGTATATCCTCAAGGCACATTCTTTCACTCAGGACTCTAGGGGAAAGTTCAAGCTAAGACTCTCTCAAGCATAGAAGGCTGCATGAAAGGAGAAGGATCCATATAGCTGATTCCTAAATCTTTGATAAGATGGATCACACCTTACAAAATGCTTATTTTGCTTTATTGACTAGAAAGGGATCCAAAGTCTTTCCTAACGATCCTGAAATCAACCATGATACATAAGATTTCCTACTTTTCATTCAAAAGAGTGTGAAATGGGTGTAGATGGTCCATTGGAACCTGCATCTGTTGCTTGAAATACAGAGGAAGTGGTCAACTCTGGTTTAGCAAATGAAGTTCTTACACCATATGTCTTGCCAAATGAATTGCTGAGACACTTAATGACTTAGGAGTTAACTAATAAAAACAGATTCAATACTCCAGACATTAGCACAACCTTCTCCTAGGAACGGAAAAAGAGTGTCTATCGCTGAATATGCAAAAATATTTTTAATAAGGCTGGAACATTACCAGTAGGTAGTTGAAATGCTTTTAAAATCCAAAACAAGTTGGATACCAACACCAGTAGGAAATTACGCACTTTAATGACTTAATTGTAACTCACTGCCCACTAGTTATCTATGTATCTCAAACTAACCAGTGCTTTACAAGCATTTAGACATTGGGAAGTGTCTGTTGAAGTGGCTGAGATTTGAAAGTTGCAAGCAATGATATGGAAAAGCATTGTTCACTGTTAGGGCCATGGTAGATAAAAAAATCTTCCCTGTGCTTGCATTTAGGACAGATTTTTTAATGCTGTGATTTTCTCTAAAATTCACTAAAACTTATAAAAGTTGTTTCTTTCCATTTCCCCACAACAGCTTATCATCAGAGATATTCTTACTGTTGCTGTCTTATCTTAATCTTTAATTATAAAGATAACAGCTACCTAAATCTGCTGTAATGAGGAATGGAAAGGAAGTATTTTCAGCATGAAGATGTAGGGAAAGAAGGGAAGGGAGAGCTCCTTGTGCTTTTTTAAATGGAGCACATTGTGGCATCCTGAAGCATGGCAGTGTTAGGCAGGGCAGATGACGCCTGTGTGTATTCAGTATGGAGCTGTAACAACTTTGTTTGCCATGTATAAGAGATTTTTTAAACCTTTCTAAAGTCTGTAACATACAGTCCCATACAGATGAGAGGTAGGTTTTACCTGTGAAATTAAATGAAGATTTTTGGCTTTTAACATGGTTTGTGGTTTAATAAAAAAGTCTGATTCAGTGTTAACATATTCTGTGATACTACTAAAAAATAGATTTGTATCTCCATAGTCTGACATCTGACAATGTCTAGACAAACTTTTATGTTCTTATTAACTTTCTTTCATATAATGACTGGAATTTGATGCTTATACTGTATTAATTTTAAGCTAATTGTAGCCTGTCATAACTCAGCTGTATTTGCTTGCTTGGTAGCTTCTTGTAAGATAAATACCATCATTTTTTATTCCTTCTAATAAAACCTTTAATTTCCACTTTTTATGGTTCTGGGTGGCTAGCTGTTTTTGTCTGGGACAAGGAGAGAAAGATGCCTGGGGGATACTGAGGAAGTCTTGGAGTCTGAATAATTCTGGGGCCCTGCAGCAGGCGAGGGGAGGCCTTGGGCTGGCTCAGGTATCTACCAGGGGTGCAGCATGACTGGGAGGAGAAGGGACCATGGGACCAGCTCTTCCCTATGCACTGGTTAGTGGGATGGTAGCTGGTGCGGTGCAGCTCATAGGACTGTTGCTAAAGGAATGGGGGAAAGGATGAGGAGGGGCAGGTGAACAGTCTCTGACGCTTCCTTTGAGCACCCATCAGCATTTCAGATTTCAATGTTCTGCTTGTCTCTCATCTGCCAAAAGCCGGTTGGAAGTTTGCTGGGCAAAGGAGATGACAGGAGCAAAAATAGTTTGTTTCTTCCACTTAAGTACAGCGTGCGCTGCAGGAACTGACATTACATCATGTTTCTGCAAGTTGTGGCAGCCCTGGAAGAGTGTACGCGCTGGTGTACTTCTTGCCTCCATGGCCAAAACCCAAATTCAGCACAGGCAAGGCAGTCTGGGCTAACTCCAGCAGCCGAGACCATCACAGCACCTTGCAGTGGTAGCTATTCCCAGGAAGCAGATGTCAGAGGGATTATCACTTCAGCCACACAACCACAGTTCAAGTTCTGAGTCGTGACAAACTTAACAACTAATCCATAGGGCTTCCCAGTTGTTTCTGGCTGGGAGTCATCTGCCCTAACTTAGGCACTCAGAGATGGTCCCTTAAACTGGTCCTCTTCATTTGTCTGCTGCGTGCCCTGGGATCAACAGCAATTCCTCCACATGTTCACAGGGACCTGTCCCAGTTCCTCATCCCTCTGACACGACTCCTTTCAGTCTTATCTGGGCCTAGGTAACCTATTATGCCTGCAGAGTGATATTACACACAGTCCATGACAGTGTAGGTCAGCAAAAGCTGCTCTTCACCCAGACCAAAGATATTCCCTCCACAGAAAAACCAGGGAGGTGATGAATTCTCAGAGAGGACAGGCAGCCTAGACTGTATCAGTGTAGTGCAGTCCCAGAAAGTGCTCARGGGATATTTCTTCACTATCTCAGACTGCAATCAGCATTACAACACTTGCTGCATGATTGAGGTTGGACACAGGAGTAGCTGAGGTGAAGGACGTGGGCCCTGCCTAGCTTCAATTCACTGTGAGAAACTCTTTTCAGAATGAAACATGACTGGTTCATTGTCTGTGTCTGCACTTGCCTTCTTACAGCTGCTGCTGTAAAACTGCAAGCAGCAAAGTGAGCCTCTTTCCTTGGATGATGGCAGCCTGCTTGGTTTTGTGACCCTGGATATCTTTTTAGGGTTTTTTCCATTCAGAGAGTTTTACTCTCAGGAGCCCACCTCTGCCCCAGTGGTCTCCATTCTCATTTTCCTTCTGTCCCTTGGTATTGTCCATGGACAGAGGGATTTCCCAGATGTCCCACAGAGTGTCTGTTGTTTGTTGCATACCTATGACCTATGTCTTGGCTGAGGATGTGACTGAACTCTTTGTGGCAGCCACAGGACACCCTGCTGCTCTTGGTCATGCCCTCAGGGCACTAGCCACAACCCTGTCTAGTTTGTAGACCTCTATAGGGAGGTCTCCATTTGCAGTGAAGTAGTACAGTAAGTAGAGTCTTAATTGCACAAGAAAAACTTGCATGTAAGATGCTTACCATAGAGTCTGAGTAGACYCGTTACTCCTAGATGCAGGAGGCACTATCTGAGAAAGATGATCTCCGAGAAGGCATTGGGCTAATTGACAGTGCCATGCTGTTATTGGGTTTCATTAAACTAAACTGTTTGGTGCTGAGACGGTTGAGCCAGGTAATTGGAAAGCAAGTGAAGAGATGGTCAACTGTGGTGAACACTGAAAGAAAAGGGTGTGTATGTAGCCCAAAATCGTGTATGAGAAATGATAGTAGCATTCAGGGAAGGAAGCTGGCGTAGAGACTCACAGACTAGCTGAGGGAGGTCGAGTCAGAGTGTGGGGAGGACGCTTAGTACCTGGTTTGGTATGAACTGCATTGTACTAATTATCTCCCTTCAAAATGAGAGCTTCTACTCTGTACTACAATACTGAACTCATAAATATCTTAGTATAACTTCATGCCCTGGTTCCATTACTGGCAGCTTTAGAGAACACTCCTTTCTTCCTTGAATCAACTTCAATATTTGTTGAATGATTTAGGGAAGTGGTCAGTGCTCCAATGATTGTGTGAACTTCTACATGCTGTGTGATGATTGTGCAATGGCATCTATTTTTAAACTGCATTTCTCATGCATTTTGCAGGAAAGCAGCATTCTGCAGCTATCTATCTATCTGCCACATTCAGAAACACTTTGGTGTTGTTAGCTGCAGTAATTCCTATGTTACCTAGGTGATTTATACACGGTTTGTGAAGTTACTGGATTTGCCCAAAGGGAAAACATTTAAGAAGGCACTTTTGAGGATGCAGTTTTACGACTGGCCTAACTTAATCTAAGACTGGTCTGCTACCATAAGTGGGAGATCCTTGGCTAGAAGGGCTGGGGAGGGTGAAGCTGCCCCTTYTGATGGCAGACTGGTTCAAGACAGGGTACAGTTTCATCATTTCCCTAAACTTAATTGCACAGATGAGAAGAGCAGACTTACCTTCTTTGGCTTCATTTATCCCATCATTCATAGTCCAAGCATGAGAGGATTTCTTTGATATTGTGCTCTACAGACATAAAAAGAATGTGCACAATTTTTTTCTGTTATTTTTCTTTTCCAGGACTTCAGGTAGAATTTCATTTTATTATAATCAGCGTGTTAGAAGTAATAGCTTGATAGTTTTCTGCATTGGTCTGCATCCCAAAGGTTCTTGTCTGATCAAAATTCTGCATGAAACAAGCGTTCCTTTATCTGTGTACTATTTATCACACATGATGGAGTTCCTCTTTAATTAGGTGCACTAGTTATGTCACTTAATATACTTTAACCATTCTCTATTTTCCCTCTGAGAGCAGCTTTTACTTTTATCTTGTGCATGAAAAATCCTATGCTAGGTATTATGGCTATGTGATGAGAACAGACTATGTGATCATATGGAATACTGGAACTGTAGCTGAATGGCAAAATAGGGCAGCCAAAACTTACTGTTTGCAAATGTCTATTTTTGGATTAACAGAGGCAAAAGTATTTAATGCTTGTCTACATTGCTTACAGATGAATTGCCTTTTTTTACTTTCTTATAAAAGTTATTCTTGTAAATGTATTTTGTATATTGAATTTGTATACTGTTTATTTTTCCCCAAACTGTGTTGATTTCCCACTGTTTTTCTGAAAGAACTGATGAAAGACACAGCTAAAGTAGAAAAGGAGAGCAAAGTTATATGTTAGCTATTACAAAAACTTGATTTGAAGAGGAAAGTTTTTATATTTTATAAGGCATGATTAAATTTCTTGCGACTCATTTTCAGCCTGAAGCTTTTTAACCAGACTGATGTGAAGTCTGACTGAATTCTTTCAGTCTTCCTTCTTGTAGGATAAAATAGCATCTCCAACAAATGTGATACGGGTCATCCGGAGCCATCCTGTCATGCCGCTGCAGAACACCTACGTAAAACAGAGGCTGGTTTCACTGCATTGTCCAAACCCAAGCTAAAGCCTTGCTATAAGGGCAAAGCCCAATTATAAATAAATTCCCTATTGTAGTAGGAAGCTAGGTTTGGGAGGTAGAGTTAATTTTCCTTAATCTTTTTTCATGGAGGTCCTGCTAATCTAACTCCAAACATTTCAATAGAATAAACATTAATAGAAGTTGTTGGCTCCAAGCTGGTTAGTCACGAGTAGTAAGTAAGGTGTACACAAAGGGACAATACATATAAGCCTGAACGACCCCTCTAGGTGAAGAGCATTTTCCTACTAATTTAGCATTTTCCTGCTAATGAAGAACTGAGGGTTTTCTGCACATCTCATTTTTCAACCTACATGTCAGCTTACCCATGGTAGTCCCAAGAATCTGCCAAATGATGAAAACGGGGAATGCCTGTGTTCTGCTTCCAGTCATGCCTTAATTTAGAGATTGTATGGTTGTTTATAAAGCTTGCTTTAATATTATTCACAGAGGTGCACACAGTTAAACAACCGAGGTTGTTTCCAATGTTCCAAAGTTTTCTTCCTCCATAGACTGCCACAGTTATCTGGAAGACTTACATGCCGGGCCATAATGATCCCCCTGAGCTGTGGGAACCCTTGACTGTTGGCTCTGTGCACTGGTGACTGGAGGAGCAGTTCTTACATGCATTGCCAATGGGTACAAATTATTTGCCAGACACGGGAGTGGACAGGGAAATCAGCATGAAGGTTACGAACCAGAGGGAGTATCTTGTGTATTCAGCCTGAAAGGCAGCCTAGATGTGTGGAAGTTTAGTTTGTCCTCCTCTGGGTGCCATTCTTAACTTCCAAAATAATGAGTTTGTGCATCTTCTGATAGCCACCATAGCTTATAAACTGTCTGTTATATGGATGGGGTTCTAAGACTATGGCTGTCCAAATATATGCCAAGATGTATTCTCCTGGCACTATGCATTTTGCCTGAATTACAGGCTATTGGGATGATGAGCCATCTCTTTTAATCATCCTACATGTCTTCTTTCTCTCGCATAATGAATATGTACACTTTGTCCATGGTATGCCTACTTTTCTGATATGCAACATGAAATAACACTACTTTTTTATTAGGAATAGTTTATGTTTTACAGCACATGCACATAATAAGCTGTAGTTTTACACCTGTATGAGTTTTGGCTTTACCAAGTAGGGGCATCTCAAGCTAAGCCCATAATTGACCTAGTACAGTAGGATGTGCACTCTTGACAATATATTACAGAATTTCAGTGCTGCAAAGACATTAGTACTGGGTGCAGCAAGGATTATTTAGGCTTGAGTTCACTTAAATTCCTTTCCTAGGGCGTATCAAGGGAATGAATTGAATGATTCGCTGGTAGGCAACTATCAATCAATACTAATGGAAAAATAAACAGTGGTGGGAAGAACAAACAAAAGACCCTTTTTAGGAATGTAAATTGCTGAGTGAGAGAATATTTTTCAATAGACAGCCAGCTTTAAATTGATGCTGATTTACAAGTGAAAGATAGTATACACTAGAGCTGCTGGATTAAATGACAGGTCTCAGTTTTAATTCACAGTGATGTATTTGTAGTAATATAGCTGGTATATGCATTCACACAACCTAGAATTGCAGTGTTATGAAACTTTCTTGGGTTGGTTTAATTAGGAAATGTATTAGATTAAAAAGGAAAAAGACCCTGTTCTGCCTGAAAACATAGGTCTCCTCTCCACAGGGACACCTCTCCAAATTCAGGGTCTCCCAGTCAGTTACTGGATCCCATCTCTTGCTACAGAGATCTTTGGCATGCTGTCTACAATAGACTTCTACCAGATGTACCCTGTCCCTCATGGCCATGCTTTGCCAAACTCATTATGCCTAGGCTACCATCCACTATATTAAATCATAGCTGATGGTGTACAGAACCCCTAGCCTGGGGGCTCAGAGGGATGTTTGTTATGTAGACTTTCTGACACAATTGTTGCAGAAAAGAATGAATCTTACTGCTTTTAAACATATCTTGCCAGATTCTCACCAGGAGGGAAAAGTCTCTTATAATGCTTTTGCCTGCCCATGATTATGGCTATCTTTGTACTCACCATTTAATTTTGTTTCTATAACCCAGAACCTGACCTCTTGATACAGCTGAATGAGCTAGGAATGTCCTTTTTCCTTTGTGGAATCAGTGCATCACAGCAACTTCTTTAAATGGCTCCTAGAAGGAAGCCTACACACCAGCAACCCCACTTCTGTGCTTTTTGTAACACTGATGTATTTTTCAGCTCCTGCTGCTATTCGAGTTTTGAGAGGTTGCTTCAACAGCCACAGTTGAACTGCCTCCAGAGAGTTCAGGGCATCTTCCTTTGGATCCTCCTAGTTCCCTCTCCCTGAGCACACCCTGAGTTCACCCAAACCCACTCTTGACCAGTTGCTTCCAGCAAGGTGGGAAAGGGAAAATACCTTGTACTCACTGCACTATTCTGTAATAGCACTGCCTCATCCTTGTACAACTCTTCCTCCTGGTGTAGCATCCCTTGCACACTGTCCCAGCCTTCTCTTGTCTCCATGAACCAGCCAACAGGTTTTCAGGAGTATCTTCCTTCAGCAGTCAGGCTATGTCTGCAGTCGTTATTGGCGTAAGCTGATCTGTCCTGGCATCATATTTTCCCCAGAGTAGGAAGGGAAATGCATGGACAGTCAAAGAGGTCCACGTTCCTTCATTGACAGATTAGGCCAAAGAAGGCCTTGTACATGTCACTTGAACAGCAAGGAAAATACTTGTACACTTTTTTTTTGAGAACTTGCCTTTTCTCTTTCAGGTTGGTTGGGTCCCTCCTGAATAGTTGCCCTTTTATCATTAATATACTTAGTCTTGATGATCCTTTCTGATGACATATTGAAGTCTGACAAATACAGGCTCTGGAGCAACACAATGGGACTAGGATTTATTTGGTTCTCAGTTCTGGAGGCAAATGGCTGAGCCTGGAGCTGAAGCTAAGCAAATGCCACCTGGCTGAAGACATAGTGGTTGATTCAGCTAGGACTGGATTACCTGAGCACTGGGGGATCACTATGGATGTTTCACCTACTTTAATCTCGGTTGGTGAGAGAACATGCTTACCCTTGAATGCAAGATTTTGCCAGAATACACAAGCAGAGCAATGCCAAAGCCATTACAGGGAATCTGATTGGTGAAAGCAAAACTCCAGACAGCAAAACTCACCTGCCAGTGACAGATAATACCTGTACATAGCTCTGGGGGACTAAAAGTACTCCTGCAGCGCCTCACAGCTTGGCTGGAACTTAACAAGATAAACATTCGTGCCATTGCTGCATGCTTGTAATGACAAAATGCTGCTGAAGTGCAAAAGGAAGAATTACTGGCTAGGCAGAGAGTAAAGTGGAATAATATGTCTGGCTGTTCAAGGTCAGCAGGCAGACAGCAATTCCAACTATGGCTGAGGAGAGTATCAAAAGTTTTTTAACAATGGGCCATAGTACTGACTGTTTTTCCTGGTGCCTTATTTGGGGAGTGGGGTTTGATTTAAATACCTTCTTACAATAACCATTTACTGACCCGTCAGAAGCTGTGGCATTCACCAGTAAATCTGTTGTGAAGCTGAACATTGTTGCCACGTACAGGTAAAAGGGAAAAGTAAATGGAGAGGGTAGTAAATGTTCTGGGGCATTAGGCATCATTAAAAGTGCAATGTGTATCTATGCTTAGCACTCGTGTGTACCATGCTTTCCATCTTTACACAGAGGACTCTTAAGGATATCTGACATGGTTCTGCCTTGTGTCAAGGAAGGTATACAGCTCTCTGAAAACTGACTTGTGCATGGGTACAAAATGTGCTGGGAAGGGGATATGTTTACTCCAGTGCGGTCAGTTTTCTGTTCACACTGGTGGTCACTAGTGCAGGGGGACTGCACTCAAAGCTCAGTCCTTCACAGAGCTGTGGCATGCTAYGTCCTGACCATGCCTGACCTGTCCAGAACATGTGAAAGAGAGCTCATGTGATACATCATGGCTCAAGCTTTCCCTTTGATGTTCCCCCCTTGTTCTGGACCTCAGTTTAAGTTTATATCAGAGCAGAGGTGTAGGGGGATCCATGTTTATGGGGGCAGGTATAGGTTTGGGAGTGGGTTAATTGCCATTGTTGACCCTACTACCACCACCTCCAACAGCAGAGTTCAAGTTAGCACCAGAGTGGTCATCCCTTCACGAAGCAGGACATTATGGTGTGGTTACTGAAAGGCTGTTACAACCAACATGACTAATCCTCCCTTTCCATCTTCCACACATGCAGCTGAGGCCTTCTGCCTTTCTAGGAGGGATCTTGCAGGATGTTAAGGTTATTTTTACAAGCCTAAATCAGATTTGTGTGTCTGCCTGTGGTCACCATAGTTTCATCTATTTCCTAGGCCCTTCGATGAAGATAAGGCCTGTGTCCACTAGGAAAGGGTCACACGTTTTTGAACATTACAGCCCTAAACCCTAGCAACTGCTTTACAATAAAGTTAGCAAAGTTTCTGTAGCTCTTACAAAAGTTGTAGCTAATTGGTGATTAGAATAAAAAATCAAATGATAAATTTTAGCCAAAGCTTTTTTGTCATAAATTAAATAGTTTTCAATGCTATGTTTCTGTCAGTCTATTTGAGGCTCTTGTGTGKTTTTTTTTTTAATTCAGTACTCTTTCAGCAGAAACCACTGAAAGCATTGCCCCCGCCCTGTCCAATTTCTTCGTGTTTTAGGCTGATCTTACTTTTGAACCTTCTTTTTACTGGTTGAAATAATTGAAGCACTTCAGTGGGAAGTTTACTGTGTCTGTAGCTGTCACCTCCATTACTTCCCATCACAAATGTCCTCTTCATATCATAAAAAAATAGACCTTTTCTCAAGAATGGCTTTAGGTAGAATATGTCACTTATATACATAAATGTCATCAGTACATCAAAAATCATTGTCTAGTGAGTCATGAACAAAAACCTAAATGCAAAAGTGACATCTACTTTACTGAAATGGTGAATGGTATAATAATTGGACAGCAGATAAGGCAGCTGACATAAGAATATTCCGAAGAAATGCTTCTGTTCTTTCCAGTCCCCTTCATATCCACTCCAGCACTGCCCTACGCAGCACYAGTTCAGGAACGACTGAACATCTGGCTGTTGATAAACTGCATGACTTGTATCTGAGCTTATACTTCTCTTCATTTTGGTCATTTGGGTACAGCTATGCATAAGCAGTTGCAGGACAAGGATTGTGTGCTCCAGATTCAGTGATTCTTTTTCCTCTATATCTTCACTGCAAACTTCAGGATTTTCCTCCTGTTCTGAGCAACTTCCCACAGGCTTTTGGGGAGGCCCCCAGCTAGTGAAGAGAGAAGGGGGGATAGGGGGAGAGCACATTAATTCATGGGATTAGACTAGAACAGATGTTAAGGATAGGACTAGCTAAGGGGAAATGAGGGCTATAGATGGAGGGGTGTGGGGGAAGGAAAGAACGGGAACAGGAAAGAGCTTGTGGGGAGCATCTTATCCCTGGGAGCTCTAGTGAAAAGGCCAAAAGGTGCTGCTCACTGGAAGTATCCCCAGAGGCCCAACCTACTACAAGGCATTGCAGCAGTGAAGGTAGGACCCTATATGAGATAGTCTGCTGGGTCCAGGTGCCCATAGAAATCTGAAGAGTTTTTGCATGCTGGGCACTTGCCCAGGCTACTGACGTATGGTCTGCAGCTCCCTGGAGGAAAAGTGGTAGGAACAAAGCTCAGAAAAGATGAATGCTCTGCATTCTCTGCTTTTTACTTCAATTCACCTGCCATGTGGCAGGAGGGATCTGGTGTCCTGGTTCTGGCTGGGACACAGTTAACTTTCTTCCCAGTAGCTGGGGGTGTGTGCTGTGTGTCCTGGTTCTGGCTGGGACAGAGTTAACTTTCTTGCCAGTAGCTGGGGAGGGTGTGCTGTGTTTTGGGTTTGGTATAATAGGAGCGTTGATGGCCCGTTGATGTTTTGTGTGCTGCTGGGTGGTGCTTGCAC
>JAYKAV010003280.1:0-25957 GCA_035582835.1 Phoebastria nigripes
AGTATTGCAGTAAGAATCACCCAGATTAATGAAGAAGGAACTCTGATGAAACCGAGCAAAGTGCAACGATCGTAAAACCAGACAAGTGCAGCGATAACGCAACCGAAACTGGCTTCAGGATGCAACAACCCAACACCACACACCATCTCTCCTGCCCTGAAAGACTGCTATGACAGGTGGAGCCCGAAAGTCATGGACTAAATGAACTCAATGGACATTTTAGAGGGATGGCCCATAGACTAAGGGAATGACATCTGTGTATATCTCGAAGGGCAGGAAAAATGATGATGATGATGATGAATTGGAATGTATTGGAAAATGTGAGAYGTGGGCATGACGTAGATGGTATAGAATAAGGGGTGGATACTGCCCTGGTTCCGGCTGGGACAGAGTTAACTTTCTTCCCAGTAGCTGGGGGTGTGTGCTGTGTTTTGGGTTTGGTATMATAGGAGCGTTGATGGCCCATTGATGTTTTGGGTGTTGCTGGGTGGTGCTTGCACCAGGCACTTTTCGGCCTCCCGTGCCCTGCCAGGTGCATGGGAAGCTGGCGGGGGGAGCACAGCCAGGGTGGTTGACCCAGCTGGCCAATGGGGTATTCCATACCATGCAATGTCATGCTCAGTATAAAAACTAAGGGTGTGGGGGGGGCTTTGGGTCCAGGGAATGGGCTCTCGTTTCGGGCACACGTCGGTTTCAGCGGGTGGTGAGCAACTGCATTGTGCATTGCCTGCTTTGTATATTGTTGTTGTTGTTGTTGTTGTTATCACTGTTATTATTACTGTTCTACTTTGTTTTATTTCAATTATTAAACTGTTTTTATCTCAACTCGTGAGTTTTCCTACTCGTGCCCTCCTGATTCTCTCCCCCATCCCACCGGAGCAGGGGGGTGGTGAGCGAGCGGCTGCGTGGTGTTTAGGTGCTGCCAGGGTTAAACCACGACAGGGTTCCAAACCTGCCTTTCTCCATGGGCAAGCTTAGCTGAGTTGGTAGCAGCTGCACCTGCTGCCTTCTACTTAAGGCTCTCCTGCTGTCTGAAAAGTTCTTGAGTATGACGGTCTAGCCGGCGATGAGAGAAGCTTACGTTTTTTGTCCCTGTCTTGGTGATTGCTTCTGCTGCATATGTTAAAGCAAGAAGAGGGCACAGAGTATCTCATGTCAGCCTTGCCTGTGACCACTCTTCTAAGAGATGAAAAGTAGAAGCTTGAACTTGCTCAGGCTGAATTGTAGGATGAACCTGTCTGTATGTTCAAGTTGATGAGAAGACAGCTAGCAGGCTGTCACCTTCCTCTGCCATTTCAAATTGCTGTGAGTGCTCTGGGCTGAACTCAGTGCCACTGTATTTTTGTGCCAAAGGGTAAGCAACTGTATCGCTGCTCCAACAAATGCATTCTGCTTGACAAAGAGCACAGCGTGTCTAGGTATGTGTAGTAGCAGAATTCAGGCCCCCAAATAACTTTACTACTAGTTACTGTTATGTGAGGAAGAGAAATTACAGCTGTCAACAGGATCTTGGGTATGTCCATGGTTCATCAGATAGCTTCTAATTTGCTGGCCTAAACTTAGCCACCTAATTTAATTCTAAGTGGTATTTCAAATACCAGACTTCTTCCTGAGTCTGACCGTAGGCCTAAATTGCTTCTAAAAATCAGACTCGTGGCTTTCAATACTTAGGAGCAATACTGTCCTTAAAGCTTGAACAGTCTCAGTTTCTGTGGTTCCAGAGTCAAAGGCAGTTGTTTTACTTGGCTTGGCAGATTGAAGACTCGAGACAGATTTCTTCCTATGGTACACTTTTAAAGTAAATCAGTCTTCACCCAAATATTTTAATCTGAGAAATTAGGATCTCTTTATTCCAGTAATRTGAGAATTTTTAGGAAGACAGCTCTTTACTGCTGCTTAGTTCACCTCTGGCACTGCTCTACATAGGGCAAGAGGATCTGTTAACAAAGTTAGATAACATTCCGTTCAGGTTTCAACAAGTGATAAAGCCAACTCCTCCTGGCTTTTAATTTTCACACTCTACCACTGATTCAGAGTGCTCCAGTTCCCACAGTGGAGCGAGAGCTCCCGTCTGTCCAGGCCTTCCTCTTCCTTTGAGAGTCCCAAGTTTCTAAAACCTAGAAGACTGGATCAACCAAGATCAGTGATGATGGAGCAACTTGCCACTCCCACCTTATTTTTCTGCATCACCTTGTTTAAGAAAACATTTAAAACACACTTAGCACTGTTCTTTCCCCTGGTGCATTTCCTAAAGAGCTGATACCAAGTCAAAGGAAAACTGCACCCACACCAATAAGTATCTTGCAGCTGTTCCACTCAAACCCAACATGGTTTAAATGAGATGTCAATTCCCCTGCAGGGCCATTCCAGGTTATTTCAAAACTAGCCTACTCCATTACAGAAAACAGTGGTATGATTTCTGTCCATCTGTAACCTGTTACTCTCACAGTCATCATTCCAGAACAAGTGATGTCGCCTGCAGTTTGAATGGGGATACTAACACCATTCTGGAAAGATCTATCACCTTGATTTTGGAAAGTCCCAAAGCATTCTTTACCCTCTAYTCTCAACCTAACATCCCGGCTTCCGTTTTCAGTTCCCTTCCCACCTCCCTTTACCATGCTGTTCTTGGCAAACAGTCAGATTGCACAGGGAGGAACCTTGGCTTTTTTCCCCTTCCTGTAAGTGCCATGACTATCCTCTACGGTTACATCTCGTCATACACACACTGCTTAGCCATTCCTGTCTGAATGCCCTGCCCAGTGCGGGATCCTCAGCAAGGCTCATCCGCCCACCTGTCACTTGTTTGGCAAGTGACCCCAAATTTCAGGGTTTAAAGCCCTGAAGTCATTAATCCACACCCAGCTGAAAAGCAGCAAAGCAAACCAGTTTGAGCAACTGGCAACAGGAAAAAGCTATATTCGGTGTGTGCGCTGCCACGCGCACCACCCAGAGCCGTCACTTAAGGTCCTGCTTCCAGTAAGAATCCTGGCTGCCCACAAAAAAGGATTAAGGGACTTTTGCTAGATCCGTGCAGAGGCTAACAGGATTTTTCAAACAAATATGCAGAAGAAAACATGTATTAATCTCTGCATCTGTAGATAAAAGTCTGTAACAAAAGTTTTCAGAGCACCCAGCTAAGAAATACTCTTAACAGGTTGTCAGCCTAGGCAAAAGGTGAGCCCTTACTGTCTTTGGTTTACAGATTTCAGTCAGTGCTGTGGTGGCTGCGTACCAAGCAGTACAAGTAAATGGCACCTACTACAATTGGTATTTAAATGTTACGCTGGCTTTTGGTAAGTTTAARAGCTGCCCTTATTAAAGACATGAATGGTACTTTCTACTATCACAAAGAGTTTTTATGGCACATACAAAGACAAGGTAATGTGCCACAGTCTTGTGTCTCCTTCCCCAAAACATTATATAGGCAGATAGTTAGGCGGGGGAGAGGGGAAGGAGGAGGGAAGGAAAGGAGGAAAGGAAAAAGGCACATTTAGGACTTGCATGTGATAGATAACTTCTTCATATAGAGACATTTTAAGATATCTCAGGATTTTCCAGGCAAGTACAGGCTTAAGAGATGATAAAAAGTGGCGCCAACACCTTGTGATCAGGTAACACACCCAGGAGCACAAACAAAAGCTTTGTAGATTACACCACGGGTACTTATGGGGCAGATGCTTTGCTACTGAATATACAGCATTACAAAATTGATTTCCATCCTGGACATTCATCTTCAACTAAAGATTAGTTGGAGTTGCTTCTTTTTTTAATCTAGAGTCACACATTCCGACTTTATCTTTGCTAACATTCGCTTTAAGTAACTTTTAGCCTATCTAACGGCAGGCAAATTTTAGGCACTGAAACCCCTTTAATGCTTTCTGACCATTCCTTCCTCAAACGACTATGCTGACATTAAACAGGAGACAAATGGTGCCTTCAAGTTCTGTGATATTCAACAGTTTTAAGGTAATCTTATAGGCTTCCATTTCATCCACTTTTTTTACAGCACAAACTGAAGGGTATCCTTATAAATTCTCAGAATAAAGTCATCATTCAATTTTCTTACTACTTAAATGCACTGTATTCTGAAAGTGCTATTCCACGGGGGACTGAAGAATACAGTTGATTCACATGAAGCATTCCCTGTATCAAAGCTTCTTATCTACCCTAGGAGCAGCAGCAGCTAGTTGCAATGGAATGTAATGGGTTTTTTTTGGATCAAGACAACATTCTTCAAATGCTTGGTCCTAGAGCACCCTGTCTTCCCCCTCCCCTCCCACAAGGGGAATGTAAGCATCTGTTTCTTCCCTAAGTTAATAATGTGTCTTCAAGTAAGCTTTGCTTCACCAGTTCAAGCAATAGAAAAGTCAACTTTTTGTAATTTTAGAAACTCTCATGCTTACCAGCATATTGTTCCCTACAAAGCTGCTGTGGTAACACTTGAATTTTTATAGTCTCTTTGTCATCATCACACCAAGAAAGTAGCTCCTACACCATCCAAGCTGGAGTTTTACAGGTACAGAAAATCCCACCCACTTACTTCATACACAGAAGTGAGGCTCGTCTAGTGCAATTAACATGTTAGGAAGCAACACCCCTAGGACAATTTCAGTACTTGTTCATTCAACTGGCCCAACACCACTACTTACAGATATTTAAAAAAACAAACCAAACAACTTCAGAAATGTTATGTCATTCCGTTGTAGGTACCCTTAAGTATGTGACTGACTCAGAATGAAAGCGGACATCATATAACGGCTAAATGCTTTACAATTCACACATAAGAGCTTCTGTAAAAACCATGGCTACTCTAGAGTTAGTTAGCTACTTAATTGGCTAGTAGCTAATCAGTGTTCATTTCTGCAGTATGCATGAGATGATAACTTTGCAATTGTGCATGCGTTGTTTAGCATCACACACACCTATGTCATACATACATATAAATACTATGTATGAATCCTGTTGGGCAGGATTCAGATTGGACCCAGTCTCTGCCTTGTGCCCAAGGTGCCCTTCCTGACAGCTGACTCCAGACTCGGGCCATGATGCAAGATAGGATGCGGGTGCCCTGGGTGAATTTGGGCGTTTGGACCTAAATGAAAGCTGGAGTCCCGCGTTAGCAGGAGCTGCGTTGCCAGGAAAGCTGGGATAATGCACTGCGGCTGGGGAAGCTTTAAGAATCAGTGCACATGCTGYAGGCTTAGCGTAGACTCCAGGAACATTTCAACTGTGTGATGGTTTCAGCCTTTAGATTCAACTGGGGTTTGCTCTGTGCATGGGTGAATAGCCTTCAATGATTATAATCTGTTTTTCATGTTTTTTGATTTCATGTAATTTCCTACTATTTTTTTCATGTTATTAAACACTACTTTCTACATAGTATAGCCACTATCACTTTTGCAAAAAACTTCCTATGGGTCTGTACACAAAAATAATAGCGCAGGGACAGGAAATTGTGACAGTTTTCTGCCAGATACTCCATATACAAAGATTCTGTAAATACTCCTTGGTGTTCACAGTACTTCAGCCAGTACTTCCTCCATCAGATATTTTGCATCCAAGCTAACTGTACTGAATATGAGTTAGCTTAAGACTATTTGGCAAAGGAAATGGTTTAATCCCAGGTGAGGATATTGTCTTACACACTATGAAAGGCATACTGATGGATTATTGCTTAGATTAACATCTAAGACACTTGTAGTCCAGAAGAATTCATACTGTTCTTCTGGGCCTGCTATTCAAGCTGTTGTCAAAAATAAATACAATCCTGAACAGCCCACTTCTTCATCGTCACAYCTTTGCTTTACATTTAACGTTGACGGTATCTCACTTCATTTCAACTATTTTATGTATCCTCTCAACTTATGAAAAGATCTTTTTCCTAAATGGGAGAATTATTTTGTACATATATAGAAGTAAAAAGTTTTATTTTAAAATTGTTCCTGAAATGTATAATGTATAAAAGCGCATTTCTGAATGGAAAAATTATGTACGTGATGCATATGTCATACATGTTGAGGAGAGACATATCAGACATGAGTTTTTCCAATATTATTTCCAATATTATCAAATAAGATAGTAATGTACACTCCTATTTTCCAAATATTTATATTCACACCCTCATGCAGATGAGACCCATGTAGAAGATCAATTTCTACAGGAATCATTCTGACACTGTACTGTACCCGTTGCAAATGTTAGTGCGAGCATATAATGCAACTTCTCTAAACAGTGCAGACCAGCACTGTATGCAGAAGCTTGCTGGATATGCAGGAGCCTTTCTCAGCTATTAAATGGGCTACTGGTGATAACTGTAAGCGTGTAACTACAGGAAATTCCTCTTGGTATGAAAACAATGACGCGAGGCAGGCAGAATTTAGAATCATCAGTACTCCAAACAATCTAAGATAAAAAGAATCAGGTAATTGCAGACTCAAAGTACACCATATGGAGACATATAGGGCTATTTTTATGTATAATTACTGAATAGGTCAGGTTAGTCTCTAATTCAGCAAAGCTTATGCACAAGTACACATAGTTCTAGTAACTGAATACAAAAAATGTAGTTATACAATTGCTCAGAGACCTTAAGAGTCTCTTCATGCTGAAATTCATTATTGCWCTTTTATAATATAAGTGAATTTAGGAGTGTTCTATTAATACCACAGCATTTTGTGAATTTCAGGAAGGAAATACAGACAGTATATATATACATACATATATATTCAAGTTCAGTAAATGAGACAGAGTTCCAGCATGATTAAGATATTTACAAAAGTGAAATTAATTATTTCCTTTTGGTTTTTTTTAGTAAAGAAGTGAGAACAATTACAAGAAAAATTACAGAATTTTTCTATGTTCTTCGTATGTACTAACTCTTAAATAAGGTAAATAAATAAACTAAATTACTTTAAAGTATTTGATTCTAGGGTGGCAACTGTATTTTGGGTGTATAATTGAAACCTCTTTGTACCAGTAGATCTGCATTTAACCAACAACAAACATAGGCATAAGGATTGCTGGAGCAGAGTGAGCAGGCAGTGGGATTGGAAGAACTGAGGAGGAAGATGACTGTGCTACATTTTCCTGGTTTAATTTTCTTTGAATTCAGTATTGTATTTTATTTACTTGCTATTTGTGTTTAATTATTCAGGACTGTATTTTAGTATTTAGTATTTGTTTGTATTTGGTTTTAGTTCATTTTTTAAATTATATTTTAGTTAATACCCTGCAAATCATACACATGAAAACACAGCTGTGTAAGGGGAGGGAAGGAAAAGAAAAAGGTATCTGTGGCAATGCCTGGTTTCCTAAATTCCCTCCTCCCAGGCCTTTCTCTCTTTCCATTGACATAGAAAGTAAAACTCACCTAGACTTTCATGAAGCAAGATCAAAGTGCAAACCTAATCTTACAATGATGCTACCGCTATTTGGCTCAAGACACAGCTGTAACATTCAGTTCTTATTATTGCAGTCATTTCAATATCTATTTTATTGTAAACTTAAAGAAAAAAGTAAAACCCTGAAGTAATAATTAAACCTGAAAGTTCCCCCATGAACATAACTTTTCATGTCTAGGTGTTAATGGTACTTAGTTCTCTCTAAGCAAGCTCTCCCTGTCTTACTTTAAATGGTAGCAGGCTCATCTTAATGACTGAGGATTTAAATAGGTGACCCTCGTGAACATCAGCCATGCTTTCAGAAAGGTGCCAAAATGGTGCTACTTACTGTAAGTGCAAAATTTGTGAAACCTCTGCATTGTCTTGACTGTTTGAGAGTCAGTGCTATGAAGACAGTATGAACTGGAACGTACACCAAAAAGATATAGACAAATGGACTTCTGATTCTGAAAAGGATACATCTAATTCACTCTGCAAGGAAAAGAGATAGACAACCATTAGTTACAGTTTGATCTCTCATCTCATAGTCATTAAACATTACACATCCCTTTRGAGGATAAAGAAAGTCTTCAAAATATAGATACAAAATTTTAGAGCGATTCAGATTTCTGTTCTGGACTGTACAATTACATGCTCTTTCCTGCAACATTGCTTTGCCTTTTATGTGTTACCTGCCTCTGTAACAAAAGCTAATGTCCTGAAATTTTTACTTAGAAAAACCCACTGAGGTCACCCACAAGTAACAACTTGAATATACACAGTGCCATCTGACTGAGTGGGTGGAAAACCAGCATCTCTGATCATGGCAACTCCAGCCCTGTGTTCTCTCTTCCTCCTTCTGCAAAAACAGGATGTTAATGCCAAGTTTACAATTTACATAATAACACAGTTAAAAATGTTGCTGCAGATCATTTCAGCAAAACACAGTTAAAAGTGTTGCTGCAGATCATTTCAACAGCAAAATCTAGACGTTGTATATACCCATGGCTGTGGTAGCCATGGCTGGATATATTAGGAGAGGGAAGGTAACTCCAAGCTTTGGACCCTTAGCACTTCTAACTATTGCTGCAGCCCCAGCAACACAATTCTTCACATAGTCATCACTTCCCTTCTAGTCTTGGCCTGGATTTACCCCAAGTAGTTTTATTCATTTAACCAAAATGTCTGAGTTAGAAGCCCTTGTGGTCTCTCTGCAGTCAACAGAAGAGATGGGTATCTCCAACAGTTGACTCAGCACACTTGAGGCATGACTCACTTTCTCGAGATACTCATCGGTCTCCACTGCCGGTAATGGGAGCTTAGGATGACCAAACTTCTAACTTAGGTGCMTCAGTTAAATGTCTAAATTTAGAAACAATTAATCACAGCCTCAGCAGTTAAGATCTTGCACAGTTAGGGTGGAGCTTCCCCAGTCTCTGCTGAAAGAGGAAATCTTTATCTGCTACCAAGGGAATTTAGTTTGCTAACATGGTTTCCATTCCCAGTCTAACCCTGGAGTTTTAGGCAGAGTTCCCACTGGTAAAATTGCTACTACTTCTATGGTCTAAAGATGCTCTAAACTGGACTAGTTCTAGTCTACAGGCCTCCACTAAGTGACCCTGCCATTCTTCAATTAGAAATATTTTATGCATCACAAAAATTGTATTTTAAGAGCCTGATCAGTTTGAGTTGCCTTAGCATTAAAAAGTAGTTGAAAACATTGGAGTATGTATTCTGAACAGTATGCAGAGTTTTCCCTGGATAGCCATTACAAAAGTGAAGGGGACTCAGAATTACAGCTCACAAGCGACTTTGAAAGCTTTCCCTCTAATTCTGTTAATGTTTATTCTGATATTTGAATTCAGCTCTGTAAACTCCATTAGATAAAAATAGAGTATGTGAGAATGTTTAAAGCTCACAAGCCTAAAAATAATAGATGACAAAATGTCCTTCTAGAGCAGGACAGATGTTCTTTCCTTTCCCAGAGTTTTGTCTCCGTTGTCATCATCATAATTTGGGATTCTGCTAAAATTCTGCAAATCTTAAACATTAATCCATAATAGTACAGACTTATACTTTCTTGCTCTGTGGTTTCTGCCAGAAACCCCAGCTAGAATTATAGCCCTCTTCTTCAGTGCTCTGCCATTTATCGTGTTATATGCTACTAAAAATAGAACCACGGAATGAGATTTCTTTAACCGTCCCCCTTTTTGGTTCACCTAGTTTCAAACCTTAAATGCTATGGAAAATACAAAAAACTCTGGTATGATGAATTCAGCAAATTTCTAACAACTATCAGTGGTTGGGTTATATACGTGGTCAAGGAATTACATATGGTATATTTATATGTATAAGAAGTACATCTATTTTTGCTCTGCCTCAAGTGAAGAAAATAAAAGTTGAGAAGTGGTTGGCAACTATTAGCTCAATTAGATAAATAAGATGTGACTAAATTTTATTGTGCCTTCCTGTGCTTCCGGGATCAAATTCCATTCCTGGTTATCACTGCAATCTGGTTGGGACTGCAATCATAACAATTTTAAAAGACAATTCTGAACTTAGTACAGTCAGAAAGGCATATACTTAGTACCAGCAGTTTCAACAGGCTGGGGCAACGTCAGTTGAGATAACAGCCTAGAACATTTGCTAGGCATCTGCATAGTGAAGGGTGCAGATGACTTTTTCAAGCATGTCCTTGAATTCACAGAGGGAGCTCTGCCATGTCTGCTGTGGTACTAGTACTGGGAAACCAGGTACAGACCCTGCATACTGATCTCTTATATATACAATTACCAACGTAATACCCTCAACTACATGGACTATGGAGGAAACTCTGTCCAGTCCTCTTTTCTGAGAGGGATATCCAACACATTTCAGCACAGACAAACTGAAATTGTGCCCAAGTATGATTTCAGGCAAATTTGTTTATAACAAGATTATTACAAATCCTATCCTAAATAGCACATGTTCTAACCAGGATTATAATGCTGTGTTTTCAAATTTTGTAAAAACAGACAAACAAATCTCCCACCAAAAGGAGCAGTGTCATTTTAACTGGAGCCATGTCTGATGTTGAATCCTCAGCAAAATGACTATCTATGTAATAGCTGTTTTATCAGATATCCACTGTTGCATGACAACAATATGGGGAGCACAAGTACAGACTGGTTTTTGAGGTTTCATTTGCTCCATCCCTCTGATCTTGCTCAGTGAGAGTGATGTCAGCTCCCTGCTTAATGCTTACACCACCTTTATCATGAATGAAGTGCATTTGGGGGATGTAATGCTAAGAACTGCAAAAAAGAACTGTAAAGAAAAACCTCTTTATTTCTTTAAAATGTATAAAATGCCAGTGGCTAATTTCAGAGTAGATGACCCAAAGAAACCCCTGAGTATAAGCATATAAAACCATGCTTTTCTAACAGAAATATTTCTGGTATTCCTTGTCTGATGATTTATAACCCATGTATACTTTTACTTCTCTGAAAAATCAACTAATACTGCTTTTTTTTTTCTTTCTTTTTTTTTTTCTTCTTTTTTCTTTTTTACAGTGGTAATATTCATGCTAAAGTATTCAAAATTCTAAATGAATATGAAAAAAAATATTTTTCTCCTTTGATTTATTCCCTGAAATGGCATATTCACTAAAGCTTTGAAAGAGAAGAAATATTTTGTAATAGATTCAATGTCTCACTCACCACTCTGCTGAAGTATTTGTCCAAAACTTCCACAAAATTATGAATTAGTTCATACACCGCCATCTCATTCTGAAATTAAATTAAAAACAAATGAATATTAAATGAATAGCTAGAAAATGTATTAGTACTCTTTGTGTTATTTCAGTTTGTGGTGTATGAAAAGCAACTAGAAAATATAATAAGGCCTACAATAAAGTGCACAAGCTCAGGCCACCATAGCGAGAGGAGGTGTGGTTACCCAGCGGAGGTACCAAGAGCAGGGGAGTGCTCAGGGGCAGAAGCTTCAAGCCAGCCACACAAGTAAGCACTGCAGTACCCAATGGATTTTTCTCGCCTGGGCTGCTGCCATCCCATTGCATCCTTTGTTCCACCATCACCCAGGTTAGCTAGATAGATACAGCTGACTAGGCTATGCCTACCCATGCTGAAGTCACACCGGCCAGCTGCAGCACAGAGCCAGGCTATGCTGCAGCAGTAGAGATGGGCGATTTTTGCATGGTGTAGCAAAGCCAAAAGGATTTGCCCAAAATTGCATGCCATTATAACGCTGACTTGAAGACACTGTGGTAGTCAGCAGCTACCTTCCACACCACCCAATTAAAGTCTCCAGTAGTAAGCTTTGAATTAATTTCTGAGAACTGGGAGTCAATGTAAACACTACAGCCTTGCAGATACCTTCCCCCCCCCCCCACCTCCTTTTTTTTAAAATACAATAAATTGGCACCTTTCTAGCTGACAGTATGGGAATTTTTTCTTTGGCTGAGGAGGTTAAAAACCAGTGAGCAGTTGGGAAGTCACCGCAGATGAGACAGCTGATCTGGCTGTAATGCTAACATTTGTTGAGAAACCCCACCCTAAATAAATTTCTTTAATCAAACATAAATTTAGAAAGCAGAATCAGTATAAGGCTCATGAGACTGCCTCATGCTAACAGTTCAGTTTACTGCTATAGAATGAAGTCAAACATACATTTTCTTTTATACCTCTTTTTATTTCACAGAAATAAAAACATCTTTTTGCAATGACTTGCAAATGACTTTGAAATTCTGTAATCGCTATTGCAAAATTCCATGCTGGAAAAAGTCTTGAGTTCTTGCCCATGACTACTACAAGCTCTCATTTCAAGAGTGTATATAAGTTCTTACCTCTGTCTCATTGATTCCAGCGACTACGAAAAGGGCCGCATACTGTCGGTATACCAGCTTAAAGTCCTTATACTCAATGAAAGAGCACTAGGCAGAAGCAAAACGAGGAGTCAAACATAGCAGCTGCCATTTAAGCATACAACAGCATTAAGCACAGAGTGCTCAAAGAGCCTGAGCTTTCATGGTCATAAGGCCCACAAAGAACAATGGATTTCCCAAGATCCACCAAACAATTTTGACTTGAAAGAAATTTAGTAGGATAACTATTCCACAAAACTTTTCATCTACTGGCAGAAAACATGCTACCGCTTTTTAAATGGAAAAACTGGAAACAATAAGAACAGAAGTGACTTGTTCAGGGTTTTAAGGCAATCGATACTTCCCCTAAATTTTCATTTGGAAGCACTTCCAAAAGAGACAACCTCAAAGTAATTTTCATATTTAAAAAATGATCTATATTTTTATATAATAATTAAGAGTATTAGATTTCCAGACCCAAGGGGAAATTCCCATGTCTTTCATAGTAAGACAGAAGCCAGCAGATGGTGCTGTTATACACTGCTTTACAAGTCGCCTCCTTTTTCTTAAGTATCATTTTGCTCAGTCCTTGAAATGGCAGCATACTGTTAGCTCTTTTGGTGAAGTTTCTTTTTGGAGACGGTCTTGCAAGCAGTATGGAGGAAGTTAATTTCTTTAGTCACTGTCAGTTCTGTGAACTAAGGTACTTTATAGGAACTGCTATTTTTACTGAGGTTTTCTAGAATGAAATATGAGGACCACCGCTCAAAGACACAATTAATGAAAAATAAAGCAGCTGACTTCAGAACACAAACCAAAAAACTCCACTCACAGTCCAAGTCACAGATTTCTCCTCCAATGCAAGTCAATGTGCTCAAAAGTTTTGCTAAGTTTGGTACTTTTCTTAAAGAACCAATGGCCTAATTAAATGAGCCATGAAAATCTCAGCTTTCATCTAAGAAATTTTCCAACTTCGGAGTTTTCTGACTTTCTTGCAGAAAGTGTGAACACTTTTTTTGAATGAAAATGCCTAATACAGAGGCCTAAAAATTTGTGTTTCCAAAACCCCCTGTGTTTTAGATAGTATTTTCATGATTTGGAATCCTCTCTCATAAATTTTTTGTTTAAACTTGGAGCTGTCAGTACTATCCCTACTACCTTCTGGCAAAGCAGCAGTAATATCTCTCTATTGATCTCTACCAGACACGCAATAACAGGATAAAATATATTCTTCCTGGACTTCTAAGCTTCTTCAAACAAACAGGAGGAATCTTCATGACAGCGATACACAAAACTCCAAAATCTCTGAAAGCCTCAGAAAAACATATTTATTCAATGCAGAATAACAGTTCAACTGACTGAACCCATAATCTAGAAACACAATCTTTTTCTTCATGGGTACAAATGAAATAATGACCTGCAATGGAAACTGATGTGTTTTCAGAATTATCAACATGAAAGATGTGAGATGTTGATAAAATAAAATGGCTAGGGGAAAAACTACAAAACTTACCTGATCCTTTGAACGGGAGAGACAGTTTTTGATTACTTCAGCTTCCAGCATTGTCCGTTTATTAATTTCTATGTGCTCGTAATACCTAGAGAGCCTTGTTTGACCTTGTTTGTTTACCATAAGAAAAAATTTTATCATTTCTTTTTTGTTGATCTCAGTGGTAGATTTGAATATGGGGTGCAGGAATCAAGAAGAGTATTTCTGTGAGGGGAAAAAAAAAAGTAGTATAGGAGTTATAAAAGACTTCCTAAAAGCTAGCCAGCCCAGATCCACATATATTTAAGACTGAGTTCATTGCCAAAACATCGAATATAGGAAAAAAATCTCTAATCTTTTGCATGCATCCCATGAGTAAAACTCCATTTTTTTCCCACACGAATAAACACAAACTATCTAATAAATACTAGCTTTCACATTATCAGGCAATTTCATTTCTTTGTAGGATTTGGGGAATTGGAGGAGTAAACAATTCCAACCATAAAAAACCTAACTGGTTTGAGAACATTATCAGAAATTTGGCCAATACCAAACCACAAGATCAACATAGCTCATAAGAGCAAAACTGGCCTATGAGTGCTTCCACCCCCACCCCCACCCCCCCCCGACTTGTATTTAACGACTTCATTCATACCATTTTGACATCAGATTGAAGGGACAGAGGACAAAGGGAAATGCATCGGCCACAACGTGACCATTTCTTTAATGCAGAACAAGAGCCTCCTAAATATTTGGGTATCAGCAGTATCAGCACACATCTTGAACTGGACCAGGAGCTGCTGAAATCTGTTTTCTCCCATCTAATTTCCCACACTGACGCAAAAGGTAGATTCTGCACTTAATGAAAACTAAGTGTGGGTCTTTGATAGCTAAGGAGAAACCTGTTCATGTTAATTACTCAAAACAGCTTAATCTCAATCTAAATAAATATTAATCCACACAACACCACTGAAATATAGTTGTAGAATATAAATATGCCACATGCAATGTACAATGAAAAAGGCTATTAAAAAGAGCACGGCATATATCAGAATCTGCTTGCTAAACAACTGAAATCKTTCATGTTTTGAAAAGCATGCAAAAAAAGGTAAACTGCCAATGTAATTTTTTGAAATAGAAGTTCTGGGTTATTTTCTTTAATGCCAGAAAACAGTCACTGTAATGTTTTCCATCTGACTCTCTATTTGGATCACAGATTTATTGGCCCAAATGCTCTTGAGGTTTATGCACTGGAAATATAGCAACTACCGCAAAGGCTATTTCTTTATTCCAGTTCTGAAGAGTTGCTCCTTGCCTGGTGCAAATATTCTCTCCTAAGGTCTCACAGCTCCTGTGAGAAAGTCCAAGCTGAAAAAAACGTATCAGGAATCCACAGAACAATGCAGTGTAGCTCTTTGTGTAAAAACAGTATAACTTAATGCAGAAAAGCAAAAGGGGAAAAAATACAAAAACCAAAATAGGTCTCTGAGGCAGCAACCTCATAGACATTTAAACATGTGCTGATTTTTTATAACAAGGCAAGCTGCATAGGTGCTGCCTCATATTATTAGCAACTTGAATAAACTGACTATATACCATTCATGGGTGGTAACATCTAAATCTTTCATGACAGTGATATAAAAAATCCCAGTATATTGTGCTGACATTAATTATTGCTTACTTCTGATTCATACTGGTCACCTAATTATTTTCTGAGAGAAAAGCCACCTCTATTATCATCACTTGGATCTCAAGAAAGCGATCCCTTTTTCCTCAGTGTACTGTGGTTTACTCCATATACAAAGTTTAGATTTCTATACTAAATGTATCTTCACTAATTAGACCCGATACTGAGAATTCATTTAACAAAGTGACACCTCCAGGGAACAGGAGTTCAGGATGAATCCTCAGGACAAGACAGTCCATTTGGAATCGTGACAGTCTCAGAGCTTTCTCACCTCCGCCAGGCACAGTGAAGTCTCTTCACGCCCAGAACAGGAGCACACTTTTGTTGATTCGCTTCGACAGAAGAGTCATGGACGCTGGGCAGTGCTGCTGCAGTGGTGCACGTGGCTTGTCCACTGTGCCCCGGGCTTCAGAACTAGCACAAGCGGGTCTCTGAGAAAGAATGAACCAGGGAATTAAGACAAAAAAGGGCCCAGATGGAAATGTATGATGGGATCTTCACTGCTGGATGGCAGCTTAGGTTGACATGACTAAATGGGAGAGTACCGTCTATACAATCTTTTCTGCATTTAATATGTGGCTCTTCTTTTTCCCCCATTCTATTTTGTATTGCTGCTTGAAGTTACAGTTGCAATAAGAAGAGATGTCTTAATATTTTGAGGCATAAAGAAAGGTACAACAGTGAGATGACTTAGTCATTTTTTGATACAAACCTTCCAAGAAGTAAGGATAAGAATGAATGACTCCTTCCAGCTCAGAATGAGGCACTCTAGCAAGGGCCAACCTCACAAGCAAAAGAAACCTGAAACTTTAAAGCTACTTTAAAAAGGGTTGTGGTCTGAAAGAGGAACAACCTAAGAAATGCTGCCCATTGTTTTAATGAAAAAACAAGCAAGCTCAGACACAGGAGAGCAAAAGCTATGCATGTTGTTCCTACCAACTGCAAAACATGTCTGTCCAAGCTAAACAGATACTGACAGCGACATAGACAGCTTTTCTTTTTTCTTACTAGTTTTATGTTTCATCTTTGTGTTTGGTACTGCTGAAGCATGAATTAATAGCGTTCTGTTTTGAACAAGTTGTTTCCAAGCTATTTTAATAATTTAGTCATAAATGGTACTGAAGAGCGTAAGTCCTGTTCTCAGAAATCAGCAAGTTGCACAAATCTATCCTAGAAGAGTAAAAACCTGAGGCTTAACATGTCTGCAGATATTCAAGTGGGACCTGAGAAAGGGAGGACAGTAAAACTACGCCAGGAGCACTGACAGAGCTGTTGTACTTTGAGTTACTGTTAAGCAATATATAACAGAAAAATATATGAAGAATTGATACGTATGGATCCTATTGAAGGATTGGCCCCTAATCCTAATTATTCCTGTATTAACCTAATCTTTCTAGGTGGTTCATCCCTTTCTGATGTTATGACTATTGTATTTGCGTGTATTCTTATGAATAGCCTGGATTGTTTTGCATGTATGAAAATACTTTAGACCAGATTTTTTTTTTAATCCAAATGCTCTTATCCAGAATAGATACAAAAAAAATGAATCATGTTGTAACGGAGGTAGAACCATAGCAGTACTCAAGTGTAATTTATGAGACAATCATTATTCACAGTATTAGAACAGGTGATTAACATCTGTAGGAAAGAGGTCCACTGGTATCACTAGTCATTTCTGTATTTTCCCACCAGCCCCAAAGACATTCCGAAATTTTAGCCAGAAATTTTGCTCATATCAATGGCAGCACAAGCACAGAGTTTTGTGCAGAAACACTGGAATAAATTTACATGTACAGATAATAATTTTAAAATTCACAAAAAGCATGCAAGCATAGCTGTGGAACCTAACTTCGAGAATAACACCAGTGTTAAAAATATCTTAAGGGTTTTTTTATTTCCTTTAAAAATAATTCTGAAAAAAATCACTTGTAGAAATAAAAACATTTGCTTGCACAATTTAGGCAAAAAAAGGAAATTACTGAGTTTTGTTTCTAACAAACAAAGTTTATTTCTGCTCCTTTCATCTTGGCTTTCAGATACAGACAACATGTTAAAATTAGTTTTGCATATATAAGATGTAAAGAAACCTGTTAAGTATAACAAACAAACAAATGAAAAGCATATCTGTGCATGTTGATGGGTGGAGAAACTCCCATTCCTTCATCAAGTTCTATGTATTTGAGAAGCTACCTTTTATGATCAATAATCGGTACTCTACTTAAGAAGATAGCTCCATTTCTTCTCATACAACTCTTACGTGCTTTTCTGTGCATTCTTATGCACACGCCTGCATGTATCCATGCACATACACACAAATTACGATGCTTTTATGCATACAGAATCAAATGGTTCAAGGGAATTGGTGACAAGATGCAAGCCTTTCATATCCCTGCTATTATTTTGCTCATTTTAGTAATGAAAAGACATTACTATCTGAAGGCTGTTTGTCAGAAATGAATAGGCTGTCTCATTCCAGGTCACTGGACAACTATCTGCATCACAAACACGCTTAGGAACATAAGACTGGAAGGGACTATCCAGATCCTGATGGACTGTCAAGTCCAGCTCTCCCCACCACAGTCAACCATGCATTAGAGATTTTGTCCAGAATAGCCTACAGTATATGCTTCGTCCATACCCGATCTACAAAACACCTACGAAACTATGACAGAATGAAGACTCCCTAGAAACAAAAACCTCAGAAGGTATCACTTGGGGAAGATGTAAAAAGTCTTGAAATTGCAAACTTTCCTTCAAAAGAAATTACCTTCCAGAGTGACTGAGTAACACTCTCCTTTATTTCCTCTACAAAATATTTCTTCTGTAAGGATAATTTGGCATGCATACAAACGACATACAGTTTAAATACTGTGATGTACATATGCGTTGTTACACTGTGTTAGATCTCAGCCTCATTAAAGTATCTCTCGCAGATAAATATCTATGAGAGAAAACTGGTATCATGATTGGCTTGTGTGACTCACACTGGTAGATTGATGGAGTATGTAGTCGTCGATGACTTACAATACGATGGCTTTAACTCCTTCTAAATCAGCACATACGCAGAAGACTAAGGACCCAAGCTCATGAAGAGAGATGCTTCTTGATTTTACTGTCCTCAAGCAGGCTCATCCCCCCCTGCCTGTACAGGTAACTCCAGCCTTGTATTTCAAGACAAACTGAAACCTGCCTGGTTTGCTTCAAAATGCTGGAACAGAAACCATGATGGTTCAGGAACTGCTTCCAGGACATGCCAGCTCTGTAGGCTGCCTAACCGCATGAGACACCTCGAAGTAAGTTGTCCCTGTTTGTGAGTCACACCCCTAAATGCTGTCTTTTCAGATGCTGGTTGAGACCTCTTAGAGATGCAAAGCCTGCAATACCTGTTCTGCGGATAAAAAGGTCTTAAGTCTCCAGCGTAGCCAACCCAGCAGATTCTATATGCAGCAATATAAAACAAATTTTAAACATAATTTTAATTACTCCTCCAGTAGATACAAGCACTCAACATTAAATTTATTTTGTCAAAGATTTCACCAATACTTATACATACTCTGACAGATAAATTATAAAAAAAGAAACACAACCTGAGTTTGAGACTTCTTGCAGTACAGTTATCATTCAAATTAGATTTGTGTCTCTCAAGTTCTCCACTCTAGTCCACAGATTTAGAAGCATTTTAGTTAATGCACTGTAACAAAGTTTTGCAACATTCTAGGGCTCTCAGCTGAAGTGTAAGTAAGAGATCAGATCTAGCAAACAAGAAATGCATGACTACATTTTTACGGATCTGCTTCACCAAGAATTAAAAATAATTGTTAGATAGAACTATAAGCCAATAATTTACTGCACTGTCCGACTCTAAACAAGTTGGTTTTCTGGATGCAGAGGTCTAGTTGCACTTTATGTGTGTACTAAATGTAGAACAAAATGGGTTAAACAGGAATTAAAGCATTAATGAAAAGAAAAAAAATGACTAAATGGTAGAGGCACAAGCAGGTGACAGCACAGGAACAAGTATTTTTGAGGTATATATTAGGCTATTGAGCTTCCTGGCTATGAATTTATTGTACAGAAGTATGTAGCAAATGAAGACTGCTCACATTGTTGATACCCTTGCTCTTCCTATTTTTGTTCGGACCATGGAAAAGGCTTTAATAAAAATCACATGCAGTGTTATTAATATTTATCCATAATATTATTTTTGTATTCTGGATCTTATTACTGTACACATTATAATTCATCCAAAGATGAAACAACTATGTCTATGTGGCTTTAAAATAAAATACTGTGTTCAGCTTCAGGATCAGGGATTTTAAAAAAGCAACCTTATTAATCTAGGGACGTCAGGGAGGAAGGAAAGAGTAAAAAAGTTTTCCTTTGCTGTTGAGTTGTCAAAATGCTGGCTGAATATAGTAACGGAATTAAATTGCAGTAACTCCCATATACTCAGGGATGAGGAACGTCCTGTAAGTTTGGAGCTAAACAAAAGGCTAAACTGGTTATGAGGTAAGTCTTAATTTTTAGTAATGATTTGATACTGTCAGTAGACAATGAAAAAAATCAGCTGAGGTGGAAAGGAGTTGGATTTAGATTGACTAATCTGTATGGAATCAGGAAGACAGAAGGATGAAATTTTAGTAGGAAATTATTTAATGGAGAAGAAAGGAAGGACTGGATAAACCAACTGAAATGTCAATACACACCTGAGGAGAGATTAGTAGAGAAAGGAAACACCAGTACTGAGACAAGCGGTATTTATTTTTTCAGTAATTAACAGAATTCCAGCTCTGTCAAGATGAGCCCTGTTTAGGAAACTATMCCTTTTCTTACTGAATGAGTACAGCATGTAAATATTTTGAAGAGGGGCAAAACCAAACTCCTACCTTACTTACACTGGGTGACCTACAGATCATTTCAAATAAGATATGATGATAATTTGTAAATATTGCATTTCAGAGCAGTATTTTGCAACTGAGGTAATTTCACCATATCCAAACTACAGCATTGCTATCACAGATAAAACTGAGCCAGACAAAATAAACCAGTAATTTAGTGCAAAACCTTCCTCTCGTGGAAAAAACTTCTGAACAGCAAACATTGTGCACTTTCCCTTCTCATCAAGGAGGGACACATCCCTTACCATTGAGATACCGTGAAGATGACCATGCATTTAAAAAAAGATTAGCCAACTTCCAGAGACATACCATAGATTTAAGAACTCTATTCTAAAACCACCTCCTGCGGGGCAAATTCAGCGCACCATTAAACCGCTCTGAGTTTGAGAGACTTAAGCGTTTTAACCCCCGATTTGCTGTTTGCACGCCGGTTTAGGAAGCAGGCCCAGGCCCGGCCCGGCCCGGCAGCATTCCCGCGGACTCTTGCGAGGGCGTTTGACACTCCCGAGGCGCGGAGCGGCCGCGGCGCCAGCGAACCCAACCTCCGCCGCCTCAGCGTAACGCCACCGCTTCCGCTTTCCACTTCAGAGCGGACGGAAACCACGCGACCACGCTCCCCGGCGGCGGCCGGGCCCGGGGCCGCTGCCCCGATACCGACCCACCCGGGGCCGGGCCGCGTGCGGGGCGGGCCTCCCCCCTCCTCACGGCGGGGGCTGCCGACGCCGGTTGCCCCGGGGCGGGCGGGGGCAGCGCGACAGAGACGGAGACAGAGAGCAGCAGGGGCGGCTGTCCCCTTGGCGGTGTGCCGCCACTTCAACCCCGAGAGGGGGCTCCCGGCCCCGACCCGCTGCCCCGCCGCCGGGGCACGGCTCTCACCTCCCCTCCTGCGCATGCGCACTCCGCCGCCTTGGCCGGCCGGGAGGAGGAAGCCGGAGGGCGAGGGGAGCGATTTCCCGGCATGCGCCGTGCCGCTCCCCCCTCCCCTCCCCGCCTGGCCGCGGGTGGGTGGGCCGACGGCTCGGCGGCTGTAATGGCGGCTGGCGGCGGCTCGGCGCTGCTCTGACACCCGGATACTGCTCGGCGCAGTCCTCCCTCCCCGCGCCCGGCCCGCCCCCCTCCTCCCCGCCCCAGCCAGCTCCGCTCACCCCCTCCCTGGCCCCTGCTCCAGGCCCCCGCCGCGGGACGAGGAGGAGGGCTCCCCGCAGACAATGGACGAGCACCCCGGAGCCGGAGGCGGCGGTGGGATGGCGGCCGCCCCGAGACCGCAGCAGCCACCGCCGCAGGCGGGTGGGAACGTGAACCTGCAGTCGGGTGGGGGCTGCGTGGGGGCCGGAGCTGGTGGAGGAGGAGGGCAACAGCAGCAGCCCCAGGGCCCCGCGGCCCCGGCTGGTCAGGAGGCGGCGGGCCCCGCCGAGCTGTCCCGGCCCCAGCACTACACCATCCCGGGGATCCTGCACTACATCCAGCACGAGTGGGCTCGCTTCGAGATGGAGAGGGCACACTGGGAGGTGGAGCGGGCCGAGCTTCAGGTACGGGCGGCGAGGGCGGGCTCCCTGCGGGGCGAGGTGGGCTCCGGGGGCCGGGCCGCGCTCGGGGTGCAGGAGCAGAGCTGCCCGGGCGAGCGGAGCTCGTTGGGCCCCTGAGGCCGAGCCGGTTGCTGTGGCTCGGGGACGGTACCTGGGCGAGGTCCGGCGGGCGAAGCGGCGTCGCCGGCCGGCGGGGTCGGCGGAGGCGCAGCCCCTCACGGCCTGAGCTGGGCTCCTTTCCCTGGGGCAGCCATTTTGGTTTTTAGCATGGCGCCCGCCTGGGCTCCTGGCTCCGGAGGCAGCCCCTGCTCCGCAGGCCTCTCGCCCGTACTCGCGTTGCGGGGCCCGGAGGACGGCTAGGGGCGGGCGGGCGCTGCCGCGGCGCGGGGCTGCTGACCCTGCTCCCCGCCCGCCCGCGGCAAGGCGAGCTGCGCCTTGACAGCTGCGATCATCTCCCTCAGCACAATGACTCCGGGGCTCTCCGGGCCGGCGGCCTCCTCAGCCCTGGGTGCAGGTTATGGGGAGCAAGAGCCTCCGGGCCTGGGAGGGCTGGCGCCTCCCCGAAGCTCAGCGAGCGGGTGCTTTGGGGGGAGAAGAGGGAGTTGCAAAGAGGCAGGAGCGCCAGCCTCCCGACCAGGGAGAGGACGAGGAAAGGGTGTCCAGGTAAATCTCAAGTAAAGGACTTGGCCAGGCACGCTGGTTTGAGACAGGTCGAGCGTGTGCTCAACTTTCTTTCTGTCTCGTTTCTTTGGAGATTTCTTATGGGAGAAACGACGGCTGAAGAATTGTGAGGAGTTGATGGGTCTGCAGCATGGTCATTTTAATACACATAAATGTACGAACTTCATCTCAGGAACAAAAATTGAATAACTCTTCAGGGTAGAGAGCAAGTGCTGGAGTTCCAATATAGATCTCTTGCCATTAATGTTTGCTTCTACTAATTACTTTTGCACGTAAAAGTAAAACCATGCATAGACCATTACAAGTTTATGTACAGATTACAAAATCCACTGAATGTGAGGTATCCATATAGGAGTCATTATTCTTTTATAGGACAGAAATGTAGACAATAACAGTTAAGAAACTTCATTGCTTCCAAAGAATTTTTGGTGATTTTTGTATTGAGTGAATGTTTACTGTCTTGAAGCGGCATTCCATCAAATTGCACTGTAATTAGAGTTTTTAATAGCATGCTGCAACAGCAGCCAACGTTTGCAAGGTATTTACTTTCAGATTTCAGAACCAAGAACTACCTGAGCCTAGGCAATTCTTTCAGGACTTCTCACCTCATGCTATAAGCATGTAATCTGCACTATTTTTGTTACAACTATAATTAAGAGAGAATTTTTAAAAACCAGCAAGGAAACAAATGAAGAGGTTTCACTATTTCCTTCACTTACTGACTGTCTTACCATTTTCAGCCTTGTGGAACGACTGTTTTTAAAATCAGTTTGTGGACATTTGGCATTTTTAGCTGAGAACAATTGACTGTTTCTCTTGTTTTCTCTAGTGTCTTAGTATTTATAGCACTATGCTTATAAATAAGTAGCTTAGTGCCATTCATTAGCAAACAAAACCATCTTGACAGATTTGTTTTATGTATAGGCTTGTTAAAACGAAGTACTGCATTCTATACTCTAATGTAAATCTCAGTTCGGAGACTCTGAAAGCTCTGTCTGACTGAAAAAGTGCTGCTATGAACTCATGTGGCCTCTAGACACTGTGATGTGTTCTTGCCAAGTCTGCTGCTTTTGTTTGTAATTGCTGTTTGTCATCCATGGCCATACTGTTTCAGTTGCTTATTTCTGAAAGTACAGTAGTAGTTCTGACCCTGGATATATATGTGTTGATTCACTCTACCTCATGTGTGCATCAGGTCATGGGACAGAGACAGCATAGTCACTGCACAGTGTGTATGCATGAGGGTGGGGTTTTTTATAACTTTGGAAGCCCAGGATAGAAGTGGGGGAGGGCATTACCTTTGGATTTTAAATGTCAACCTGTACAGTGGTGCAGACTGATACAGGAATGTGTTGAGAATATTTTTGGAAGAGATGTGTTTACCAGGCCTGCATATTTTTGTTGTTCTACAACTCAAGTTGTAAAGTCCCAGTATATTTTGTGACTAATAAAGCCTTAATAGTTTGGACCCCAAAACAACAGTTTTGTCCATTGAAACTGCTGAGAGTGTTATTCATCTGTGTGACACTATGTACAGGTGTGAGTTTTTTGATGATTGAGACCTCCTGGGTTGAAAGGAAAAAAAAAAATTTTGTAGCATGGCAATAGATAATTAATATGGAAGTATGAGTGTTGGATGGTTCAGGTGCAACTCTCCTCGTGCAGGTAATTTCTTCCGTCTTTCAAGATGACAGTAAACTCTATAAATATTTTTTCTCAGTGTTGGCAATTACAAGTTCTTTCTAAGTTAACTCGATAACTTTGCAAATGATGCTTTATAAAAAGTATGTGGAAAACCAAATGACTTAGCAATATGTGTGATTTTATGTACCTGTTCTGAATTTATGACTTTTATTCTTCCAAAGAATTCATTCCTTATCTGCGGTATGAAATTAATGGGACTCCTGAGTGATTTTCCCACCCACCCCCTTTTTTTTTCCCTGCATAGTTCAAGTGACTGGAAGAATTGCCCACCCCTAGTAAGAGTGCTCTTTGCGTACGGGGGCGATGGTGCAGGGAGAGATGAACTGCAGTAACAGTTTATTTTTTCTCAGATCTTGTAATGAACTTCTTGTTCTATTGTTCTACCTGTCTATGGGACACGTTTTTATAATTAATTTAAAGTACACGTTACTTTATCGTCTTGGGATTTATACCATAGCCATGATGACTGACAAAGGGTCTCAACCCTTTGGATCTGAAGAAGTCCTGTACTAGTAGACTTAAGTCTACATTCACATCAGACTGAATCTTAAATGTTAATAATTTTACACTGTCTTTTCCAACTATTCAGGTGCATGGCTGTTCTGTGTGCACAAGCGAAGCAGCATAATTATTTGCCAAATCGGTGTGTGCTAATCAGTATCAAGTACAGAAATGTCAAATATCAGGAGTGCAGTACTTGAACCATAGTACACTTTTTTCCTTTCACTTGTAATACTGACTGCCACAGTAACTTTTTTAGCATTTACTCACTGCTGTGTTGAAAGGAAGTAGTCTGGCCTTGCATAGTGTGTTGATCGCTTGAAGTAATAGGCTGGGTCTGTTCTCTATTCTGTGAACTAAAAGAATGATTTTCACTGTAACAATGTTGTGTAATTGTAACTGTAACTTTGATCTGTCAATGTAATGACCTTGCGGTAGCTGTTATACTGAGTTAAATTCAGTCTGTGTTTTCTAAGACTTTTATGCACTTTAGAGGAGTTACAGCAAGCCCATATTGTTGGATGTTATGTATTTGTTAGAAATAATTGTTTACCTTAGTAGGTAAGTGGCTCCATAGTCGCATAAAAGAAAAAGAAACGTGGATGGGAAAACGCTTTGGAGATGCGCTACAGAAACTCTCAGAGAAGGAAGATAAAGTTGTGTCAAAAAGGAGTATCATAGGAAAACTTGCAACTTTTGGGGGAAAATCAATAGAGTTCCACTTTCTTTTGGGGCTTACAGGCTGATAATGCTTGGCTGGAATAAAGGTCTCAATTGTGCAGTTTCTCCATGTTTTCTGAACTAGATAAAAGTGAGATTGAGTACTCTCTGATACTTCAAAATCACACAGGAATGTGTTGAGAGAGAATTAACAGTAGATGCTACTTCCAAATGTTTTAATGGATAGGAAGAATAATTAAGAAACCTAAATAGGCAGAACAAAGTATATGCAATTTCAGTATAAACAGTATGCATCCTTTTAAGTAACTCAAATGTGCATAAAGATTAATATGGTTGTTAATACATTTTCTATCATATAAAATGACAGCTTTAGTGACATACAACTGAAGTTCATAGTTTATCTAATTTTACAAATGCTCTTTTTCCCAACTATTCAGCGACGTTATGGGAGCATTTTGTTATCTAACATTCTAACATTTTGTGTTCTTTACGTAAGTGTTTTTAAAAAAAAAAGGAACTGTCAGTTTTCTTTGGTCTCTTCTTCCCA
>JAYKAV010003280.1:26000-56784 GCA_035582835.1 Phoebastria nigripes
TTTTTTAAAATTTTTTTCTTCTTCTTCCCTCCCTTCTACTCAGGGGTGGAGAGCAGCTCATTAAAGGAATTTTATGAACTTTGGGAACCTCATAAATATTGCAGAATTACATCCCAATAGGACGTTCTTTTAAAAAAAATAAAATAATAAAGATGATCTTCCTGGAAATCTTTCAGATTTGAGGTGATTATCTAAATTAATGCTTTACATGTAATTGTAAACATATAAACATATGTAAATGTGTTACTATCATGAACTAGATGAGACCATGTTCAGAGTGTAGATACACTCGTGCAGTGTTTCAGCAGTTTTCAAAGCTTCAGCATTTACAAAGTGTAGCAAGAATCAATTGCTGAAATACTTGGCTATATGTAGCTTGTTTTACTTTGTTGCAGGTTTGAAAGGGGGGATAACGTTGGAAATGTTCTCTCTTAAAGTTGGAGGAACAATTAATTCTTCTGATAGCATAGACTTCACCTTGCTTTTGGCAAGCAAATAATTCATTTTGATGATAGATTGGAAGTGAGGTTATGAGGGTTGTAGAATGGTCATTAGTTTGTTAAGGAAAGAATCAGTGTGTCTCAGTCAGCAGCTAGGAAGCGTGAAGTAAAATTAAGTATTTTCAAAAAAACCCTGGCTTTTCAGGAATTGGTGGAATTTTGTGCAGGGGGCTATGGTAGATGCTAAAATGTTCTCGGGTCAAAAAGTGTTTGGATGAGTTCATGGAAGAAAAGTCCCTGGGGGTGTCTAAATTCAAAGATACTACCTCTGGCTCAGGATACTTTTCATTTACAAGTTTTTGCAGATTTTGAATGTTTTCTGAGGCTTATTCTTTTGTTTTTATGTACTCCTATGGAGCTGGCTGTTTGCCCGTGGTTAGAAGTGGCATACAGATGTTGGTGGTCTATTGGTCTGACCAGACATAGCCATTCTTACATTCTCATGACCAATGAGGTAGCTTTGAAATGCTTTGGTTTGATTGTTTGAAAATACACTTAGTGCTGTTTTGATACTGCTTAAATAACAAACCCTGATTGATTCAGGGGCATTAATTGTGATAGAACATGCAAAGGTTACAGGCAGGAAATGCAGATGCTGCAGTTGTGAAATGCACAGTGTATTTTAACCGCGTGCATTGTTTATCGATTGCATTCTAGATGGTTGAAGTTGGAAAATATGCATAATTGACAAACTGCTATTTCATTGGGTCTTACAGGTGTATCTCAGTATTTATTATGAAATTAAGCTTAACTAACTACTAAAGCAGTCCTTAAAATAAACCAAAGGATACTTAATCAACACTGACTGAAAATAAAATGAAGTAGGTTGTAAAAAGTTGATCAACATTCTTATTTGTGATACTTGTAAATGCCATGAGGTGTGTGGGTAATTCCTGTATCTGAAATGGCTAACTTCTGTTCATGCAAGCTGTTAAGGTGCTTGCTGTAGCAGGGGTGCAGAAGTATCTCTTTGTACAAATAAATAATGTTTATTCACATAATAAAGTATTTGAGTATTTAAAACCTTTGTTTTATAATGAAACTTTTTTCAGTATAAAATAACATACATATAGAAGTTAAAAACCAGAAACTTCTGTTCATTAATCATTTTTCTAAGCTAATGGTGAAAACRGCTACATATTTTGTAGAGTTAAGTCCCTTTTGCAATTTAAAGCACTGAATTGAGAGCTCTGTGTATTTTGGGTAGAGGGCAATTAGACATAATCAAGGGTTTCCCTACTGTGGTTTCCATAAGCTGTTTAGTCAACTGTGTTAGAGGCAGATAGCCTCTGGTAGAACTTTAGGTGCCTGTTTACTGAAGGTTGAAAGTCTGTTCTTCTGCATGTGTATGAGTAAATCCTGCCTTCCTCATAGGCTTCTTGGCAAGACTTCCAAATTGAAAATGTGCAGAGCTGCTTCCTTTTTGTGGATGAATAACCTACACAGAGAAGACCTGATTATAAATTAAAACGTGGCTGCTATATAGCAGAGCTTACCCTAAAAGATATGCACACAAATTTGAAGTAAGGAGATTTCTTGACATAGTTCGAGGTAAATAGGAATAAGGAGATTTTTTTTCTGTGAAAAGAAGGTAGGTACGTTGTTAATATTTCATTTCTTTCACTATAAAATTGAGATACTGTTTGTGGCTCTAAAGGATTAGAGTGTTTATCATAAAAAAAACCCCAGTGTTTTCACTTTTCTGTTTATGCCCCATTCTCCCAATTTTATTTTTTTAAACAGTTGATTTAGATCCTTAACATTTCTATACAATTTTCTCGCAGTATTCACCTCATAGAGGCAAAACACAATAAAAGAATGCAGGACATTGAGTTACATAAAGATCTAGAAATTGAACAGAAAATACCTGGATAGTGATGAGGTTTATATACAGGGAAGATATTGATCAGTATAGTAGTTGTGTAATTTTTTCTGGAATATTGTTCCTAAATAACTCCCTTCTATCAACACTCAGGATAAAAGTGTTTTTACTGTGTAATAATTGCTCTTTTGTAAATAATTATTTGGAATAAAGTCACTCTTACTTAAAAACAGGGCACAGAACTGTTATTTCGTAACAGTTACTCTGATGAGGTTTTCTTTTAGACCTGCCTAAAAGTGTGTGGCAGATAAGTTATATAACACTTCTTGGTGAAGAATTACCTTTTTTTTTAATAAAAAACCACTGGACATGTATTTTATTTCTTAGTTTCATTGCCATCATGCCTATGCATATTTAATGGCTTTTTGAGAAATCTCACTTTGGGGAATTTTTTTGAGGGGGGTGAAGTATCTAGTGGTATAAATTTCTTTCACACCAAAAGTAGGTTTTGAGGTAGCGGTGGGTGTTCTTCTTGTCATTTAAGAAGTTGGGAGAAAGTTATAATGATCTCTTTTTCCTAATTGATGAAGAGAGTGGCTGGGGAAGTTGGATCCTCCACAGATTTAACAAATCTTCAGGACAAATGTATGACCTGCAAGAGCTCTGTTTGCATATCTGATTGTCATTTTTTGTCACTCAGACTGATCCTAAGCAATGGCTCAGCAGGATATTGAGTCTAATGATATTTTCTGCCTTCATTTGTGCGACTCCAACAGGTATTAAGAGCTAATTATGAAGTTGGCTGTTCTTCAGAACCAGTCCTGAACCTACAGTGTGAATTCAAGCAGTCTGTAGTTTTTTCTGCCACTGTAAGATTTTTGTAAAAATGGTTGATTAGAGGTAACCTGCTGTTAGCAATTAAGGGTAAAAATACATTTTTCTGGGTTCAGGATAAATTCCACTTAATGTTACTGAGAGGTGGAGTGCATTCTTAGCCTTTTTGAAGGTATTGTGCATGTTTGTTTATATATTTGTGTTGAAAAATCCTGCATATGTTGGCTGTAACATTCTGAAAAACTGTGCTTCTCTGAATGCTGATTGAAATAATCCTGAAATAGGGAACAAACTTCAGAAATTACAGATGCCTGAAGTTCTTTCTGATTATCTTTTCTTTTTTTTTTTTTTTTTTTTTTTTAATAATGGGTCGCTTGCTGTATAGTTTCTTTCATTTGCTCACCTTGGTTTCTCTTCACCCAAAATATGGTCCCTCCTTAACTGCTACCAATTTGAGGTTGATAATCCTGTAATACTCCTTCTAGAAGAAAAAAACAAACAAAAAAACCCCTTGGCTTTATACCAGTGACCGCTATAAAAAGCTGGAGAATGCTTGATTCTAGTATTTAACTCAAAACTGTGGTTCATTTCTATGTAAAGTAATTTTTGTCTCAAAATACAATTTTCCAGGTGAATACTACGATCTTTTGCTTGATACTAAGTTTACCAGCAGACAGCTTTAGTACATTTGCTTGTATGTCAGATATCACAGTATATCAAAGTAGAGAATAAGAAGTGGTAACAAACCAGATGAGTTTAACTGTTTAAAACACTTGGCGATTCAAGAGTTGTGAAACTAAAATTGTTTGCTTTCTTTGAGGATAAGGTACTTTAACTCCTGGACCCCCAGGTGCAGGAACAGAATCCTGGGATACACCTTGAGACCCTGGGAAAGGAAAAGATCCTGCTCTCAGAAGTATTCAAGGAGAACATGTAAACATGTTTACAAGTTTTATAAGACCTATTCTGTTTCATAGCTTTAGCAAGATTTCTACAGTTGAATTGATAGAAGGTGGGACTACTGGCTGTGTTAACTCTCTGATAAAGTTAGAGAGTGCTGGCACTATTCTGTGCCAGAAGGCTAGATTAACATTTAGGAGGTGCAAAATACCCATTCCTCGTCAACTTTCCGTGATGCCTTCCTTAAAACATTTTACATTATACACTTGTATTTTAACTGTCTTACTGTTTTGTTTTGCATAACTTATATTTCCATGAACTTGATTGTATTTGATTTTGTTATTGTCAACATCGCCATTGCCCTAATGATTCAAAGCTCTTTAAGCTCTGTAATACTGTATTCTTTTATGTATATACAGATGGCTTCTTATATTCTAGTTCTAACACTTCAGTGGTTTTTGCTTTCTCCTGTCTGTTCCTTGGGAACGTGTTACTGACCTGCAGCTGATGAACATTGACATGAGTGGTCATCACCAGAACAGTGTAGGTCAGTTCAGGTCACTATGTTCACAGTCTGCTGCGGATTATACTTTCCCCTTCTATATTCCTAAATAATAACTAGATGTTCCTGGTTTTGGAAAGGAAATGTACATTCTTGAGGATGTTTGCCACGCTGTGATTTTTCCTTCCCTTTCCACTCTATAGTGATTGTAAGGACCTGCCACACTACAAAGTGTAAAACTTCACTCCGATTTCTGTGCTCTTGTACTACAACTACTGTAATAATAAAGAGAATGAGCTTAATATTCTTAGTTCTATTTAGTATTAAGCGTCTAACGAAGCTCTAACTGTGGCACTTCATTATTAGCTGTTTAACTTACCAATGTAACTTCATCTTAATGGAATAATGTGCCAGTATAGTGATGCTGACAGTAAAGATATTTTTAATATTATCAAATTCAAATACTGTGTTTTGATGTTATTGTCAGTGTATAATTAGTCTTACTGGTTGTAGTGGTGACTTTCTTGGAAAGAAAACTTTTTTACTAGCTTAGATGTGTTCCAAAAAATGCCCAGCAGTTTAAAAGACTGTATGTGAATCTCTTTAGATAGAAATGGGCCGAGGTGTGTAACTGTTTTTTGGTTTTAAAAAGATGTTACTTGCAAGGTTCATGTATTTAGGATAAATGTAGAAAATATAGATGATAGCAATAGAATGAGAAACTGCATCTGAGGATGAACTTGTGCTGAAATAAACAAGCTGAGTTGCTTTTCTCCAGGACTGCTGTGAGTTTCCTGCTAAAAAAAATTCATAAAATCCCTGAATGATCTGTGGCTTTATAAGTGGGAGCTATAAATATAGAAATTGGGAAGTGATTTCTGTCTTGTGATCTGTGCAGAACTGGCAAGGTCAACATTGCAATATAATGTCCCATTCTTTAGCAGTAATTTTGAAAAGAATGCTGAAAATTTGACATAAAAACAGTTTGAGGGCTGGAAATAACATCTTGAAGAGTGATCCATTTAGAATTCAGTCTTGTTGGCTAATCAAAAAGAAGTCTGAGAGGTAGCCTTATTAGGTGTCTGCCTGGGTTTTAGATGTATTCAGATGCTTTTTAATTTAAAGTAGAAAATTGTTTAGTTTAAGGGGTATGACAAAGCAGACTAGAACTTCACCTTAAAAAAAGAAAACTATCCCAATGAGGGGGTGTAGATAGTGTGACATATATGTGTGAAGTTGGATAACTGCTTGGTTTTGGTTTTGTTTGGTGGGGGGTTTTTTGGTGTGGTTTTTTTGGTTTGGTTAGTTGGTTGGTTTTTGTTTAGAACAGCCAAAGAAATAATCAGGCAACAAGTGTAAAACATACTGAAATAATTTTTGTACAATGAAAAATTATGAATCCTTTCTACATGAACACACAGAAGAAATATAAATGGATTCAAAATAAGCCATCTATTACTCTGTAGTCTAATCTACTGCTATTAAGTTTATATGTTCTTTCCATGCTTTTTCTTAAGGCATCATATTTAAACGAAGAACTGGACCCTTGTAATAAGCTACTGAGGAAATGAGGGGATTACTTCTTTCTGTTTTGTTGGGGTGATTTTTTGTTTGTTTTTTAAATCTTCAGTCAAACATTTGATTCAGTACGAAGGTAACTGAATGAAATATGGTCTGTCTAAATGTCAGACTTCTTTAATTGATCTTCTTGTCTTTCAAATCAATTTTATTTGCATCATTGTTAGTTCAAAAACATGCTTTCCTGGGTTCCCCCACTCCAGCTATCCTGGAGAAGCTAGAAGACTATTGTTTTCCTCCTGGAAGATAGAAAATTTATAGATGTATTTTTAATTGACTGCACTGCTCTTCTGTAAAACTATGTCTCCAGCACCTTAACTTTGAGTCACACATGAATGTCTTAATTATATGATTGAAAATAAAAAGTCCTATATATTGCTTGCTTTGGATAGAAAAAGCATATTCTCCAAATTAAATTCCAGTAAAGTGTGTGTGTGTATACGTACATACAGCCACAGAAATGCATAGTTTGCTTATTTTCAGTATCACTCCTTTGGCTTTGTGTTTTCTAATCCAATTACAGAGAAAACTGCAGTAGTAAGCAGGAATTTGATCATGAGAGTACTGTAGATTAATCTTGCATATTCACAGTATTGAACGGCTGTCTTAAATGAAAAGGAAGCCAGCACTATCTGTACTATAATAGGTGAAATGTACTCAACATAGCTAGTTTCTGCTAAGAAAGGCAATGACCTTTTCGTTTATTAACTAAAATAGAGACCTAATCAGATTACCGATAGCCAGTATCAAAGTACAGTAGTTTAGTAGTTTGTTGGTGGGTTGTTGAATATGCCTGTCCAGGGCTAGAAGCTGTTCTTGAAAAATTAAAATCAGAAGAAAATGTACAAGAACCCTTGCAGTGTAAATTCTAAGACTCCCAGTTGCAAAATAGTCCTGACCTTTCTTTAAGAAGTTCTCTTACAATTGTTCTGGTTGCACTGCACTTTAGTCTGTGTTTTGCAATCAGTTTGTGCTGTAAGTTAGAACCATTACATGGTGTTGTGTGTAAATTGCAGACCTGTCTATAGCACCCTTATATCTGTGTTTCAGTAATATATAGAGAAAATATAAGCATGTTCAACAGTTTATTTTGAATCTCTGAATATTGTGGTATGGGTAAATATGTATGAGAGTTTGGGTCTGGGCAGAAAAGTACTTGAGAGGCTTCAAAGTCAAGTGAAAAATTTTTAGGGGTTATTTTAGCATTACTTTACATAGATGTCAKTTTATTCATGAAATGTTCTATGATGATGCTAAATGTCTTCAAAATACTGTACTGTGGTGTCATAGCTGTGATGGGCAAGAGTATTTCTCAAGTGGTTAAAACACAATCTAATCTGTGGTTACAGTGTATTTTGCTGTTGCTTATCGAACCTGGTGGTTGGACTCTGGCTTGTCCACAAGCTTGTCTGTGTCTGTTTTCATTAGTTTGTTCAAAGAGAAGATACTGCTCACAAGCTTTGCTTCCCTTAAGCATTTCATACTGGAATAATGTACAAGATGTTCCAAAATAGAAAGTTTACATAGGAGATACTATATACAGTCTTGTTCATTGAGGGAGGGAGCACTTACAGTTGATAGCTGATATTTTTTGCAAGAGTTCAGCTTTTGACATTGGTGTTGCAGTTCTGTTGTGGGTTTTTTCCAGCACAGACATTTGGAAAATACCATGACTTAATTGATTTTAAAAATGCAAAACTTCAAAAATTTCTCACCAAATGGTAGTCTAACAAGAATTTCTTTTAATCTGTGAAAAAAATATTAATTTTTGGCTGCTGTATGTGGCAAAGAAAGATTGTAGCATTGAGTCTGCAAAAACACAGGACATTTATTATGTTGTCCCATTTATTCCCAATATTTTGTGAAAGATTGTGTGAGAGTGAAAGTATTAGGCCCGTGAAAGACATGTTAAGGAAACGGGTTTGTTTGGGTAGGTGCTCTCAAGCTCTGTTGTGTTAAATGATTAAGAAATTTGGGAGGGTTTTTTTTCTGTTTGTTTGTTTGGTGTTTTTTGGGTTGTTTTTCCCCCACCCCCCCCCCCTTTTTTTTTTTTTTYCTTTGTATACTCCTCTTGCTTCATTTGGTAATGTGTGTGAGAGGCTTTCAGCAGTGATCCATTTTGGACATTAACAAAAGCTAACTTTGATGTTCGTGCTATTGTGAATATTGTGGCAGAGACCTGCTAGGTGGTTTGATAAAGAAACACTGACTGGAGATGAATGTGGGATGTATTTTGTATTAAATTTTGGCATTGACCAAACTATGTATTGGCAGATTAAACTGCATAACTCAGGTTCTTGCAGTTTTCTGTAGTCCCATTGAAAGTGAGCATATGTTAATGTGTAAAACTATTTAACATCCTGTATTAACTTTTATCTGTAAAAGGCATATGAACACTAATATTCTTATTTTATTTATTAGAAAAACTGATGTGAAATGAATTAAAGTCCTATAGCAAGTCAGTTAAGAAAATAGATGTAGGATTCTTAGTTTTATTTTACATGACTTGATCTTCAGGAAGTACATACTTTCTTGAGGAAGAATACTTATGTTTTCAAACAGTCCTCATTGTAAAGAGAACTTAGTTTGATTTACGTTTGTTTGCAGAGCTTTCTTAAATTATTATGAGAAACATGACTGCCTCAGAGTCTTGGGAGCTTGCGTTCAAACATGCTTCATAGATTATTGAACCTGCTAAAGGAATGCAGTTGAAATACGCTATCCAGACTCCTCATAGAATAGTAAGTGTTTATAAGTAGTAAGAAACACTTTTGCTGCTTATGTTTTACTTGGCTATTTAATTGTCTTGAGTGATGGCATTCAATTTGATGTTTGAATGGAAAGATTGTAATTTCTCAGTAGAATTATATTGATATTGTTGAAGATAGAATAACTTGGAGGTCAAAATGAGTAAGCGTTTTTTGAGGTCAGAAAGAGCATTTGTGTCTGGTTAGGTGATATAGTACCTCCAAGCATTCCTGTTAATTATGGCTGTTTAATGGCTTTCAGCTAAAATTTGCTGGATCTTGGGTCTGCTTAGATTGCTGATGTTCTTGATGATTTGCATGTGAGGTGCAAAGGAGAATGCAGATTTGCTAGTGGAGCAGTCTTTAATGATGCTAAAATAGAATGCCTGCAGAAATTGTCAGGTGTGTGGGGAGAAGGAGAGCTGGCCTATTAGGGACAGTGGCTGATATACACTGCGGCATGGAACATTTTAGTAGTTCTCTAACAGTATGTTGATGATAATGACCAGATTACATTAACTTCAGGAAAAGTGAAGTTAATCATTCAGTCTTATAGAATATAATATTTTTCCAGGAAGATGACAGTTCTTTTAAAAATTCCTAGGCAGGAACTTACTTTTCCAAAGGATTGCCTCTGGGACTGAAATTTAAAAGAAAAACTTATTTATAAATTGAACTGTGTTCAGTATTTTGTAAATTTTAACTGAAACAAAATTTTAGAAGCCTGTTGTTGCATAAAGAACACTTGAGTACAAGAATGGTCAATGAATGATAAACTTCTAAGGCACTTATATTTGTTATTCCAAAAAAATTGTTTTATTTAGTTTGTGATTCTTAGACATGTACGTTTTAGTCTTTGAGGAGAATGCTCTTTGTAACAGAGTTTGAGTCCATTGTTTTTAGAGGCTTCTAACTTTTTTTTGGACTTGTAGTCTCAATTGACTTTTTTCTTTTTTCCTGCTGCTGGCTTCTGTGTACTGGATAGAAGTCTATGGACAATTGGTTTACTTAGTTTCCAGACCATGAAATTTAGAGGGTGTTAGTCTTTAAAAACACATCCACGAGTTGTATGAGTTTTGTTACTCTAGTATTCCTAAATACCATATTGGTTAGGAGAGTGGCTATAAAAATCCTAGCACAAGAAAAAATGATTCCATGAAAAAATTCTAGTAAGGAATAGTGACAGAATGAAGGCAGTCTTATACTGAGTTTAAGTTGTGACTTGGAAGTTTGACACTAGCATAGAAGAGGAGGAAATTGAAGGCTGGATTTTCTGTAAGTTGTTCAAAGAAGCTGATGAAACTTTACAGTACTTGGCCCTGTAGTGAAAAGAAGCAAACTTTTGAATCTGAGTGACTGGGGGTGATATGGTGGTAGTGGAAAAGAGGAAGGGCAGATTCAGGGAAGGAGAGAGTTTTGCAGGCCTGGTCTTTGCCATACCCATTGCAGGATTGAAGGGGACTTGTGGATAAGTAAATTCTCTTGTATGTCAGTTGTGTCATTAACCTGCCAGATTGCTCCTTAGAGCTAGCTGGGTTTCTGGTGTGTGCCACTCTTGTGGGACAATTGCTCAAAGATGTCACTTTTCTAGTGGTTAGGAATCACTTTTGAAAAGCGATCAGAAAGTGATCAGATAAGTCTTTGAAAAAAGTATCAGCTGAGGAGCAAGAAATGATCGTCAGCTCAAATGGAAAAGATCTATAAAAAGGGGAACCTTCAGGAAACATCTTAATATCATTGCTACTTTAAGTGCAGTAGTTACTGACCTGATATCTAACTGACTGTTCATAAGGTTCTGCAGAAAATTACCTTCTTCATTTGCAAATATTGTTCCAATGTACACTAGTATTAACTAGTTGTTGAAATCTTTTTTTCCGCATCTTTAGCCTGGACTTATTTTATGAAGTAAAGGTTTTCTGTTAACACATGGGAGCTGGTGTTTCTAATTCTTTTAAGTCTTCCAATTATTTTTTTTATTCTACAGGATTTTTAAAAGTGGTGTATCTTTGAAACTTGTATGATCCTGATATGACCAGTGACACCTACCTCACTGCACAGCTTACTAGGGAGAGAATCTTGCTTGAGACTTTAATTTGCAAAATGAAGATTGATTTTTATATTTATTTATTTAAAGTAGTCAAGGTGTCTTTTTTCAGTCCTCAGTTGACAGTTCAAGGATTAATTGTAATAAATGTATAGACATAATCAGGTCTGTAAGGCTACACTAACACGTCTAAATGCTTAATGCTTTTACATGAGTGATTGTTTAGATGTTCTGAATGAGATGAAGTTTCAGACTGTGTTTTTTGAAAAGTGAAGGTGAAGGCTTCTCCTCTTATATTCAGTTTCCCTTTTGTGAACGGGAACTAGAACATTAGTAGCTACACTGGTGTGTCCACTCTTAAATTACTGTTATGAGTCAAATCTTCCACCTCCCCAGTATTTTTTAGTTTTCCAAAACGGTGTTCTGCTTCATTTTCGGCATAATAAACATCTGAAAATGAAGATTAGGTTAGTCTTTTTGTGTGAGAATAATCTTGTGATTAAAACAAAATGTTTTTAAAAAAAAAAAAAAAAAATCTTACTGTTTTGAATTTTGTGACATGCCCTAGTAGGATAAGCACACACTTATGTGTGCACTGGCTACGTATATTCAAGCTGCTTCAGTGTATTGCATTTCATTCAAAAATACTGCAGGCCTTTCCTTCCTTCCTTCTAGAAGTCTGAATGGACTTCAGAAAAACAAAACACAAGGATTGCATTGCAGCTGGCATTGCTTTACATACAGTTGAATTTTTTCAAAATACACTTCTAGCGTCTGAGAGTTAACAATGTTTACAACTGAAATGGAAAGAAAGTATACGCACTTACTGAGTGTGTTCCTGTATTGGTAAATCCATTAGAATTTGATTGTTTGAATTGTACAGGAAAGTGTTAGTGTTTCAACAGCGTAAGATAAGTCCTTTAATCAGTCTTACATGCTTTACCATTCAGGTTTCATGCCTCTTTCCCTTTGATATGTTTTGCTAGGTTTGAGATGTTGGATGAATATTTCAAATACTGCGTATCAGGATTTATTAATAAAATAAGACTATGAAATCCTATATGTAGTTGTTATACACCTTTAGGTTGCATATGCAATTTTACCTGCCCAAAATGCTGTAATAATTTCCCTCCTTTGTCCCCAATGGCTAAGAGAAATATGTTTGATCAACATAAAGATTGTCTTTTAAGTCAGGCTTTTCTGTGCAGTTGGGGCAATAAAATGCAGTTTTAATAGGAATGCTGCTGTTATGGGTAGTGCTGTATGAAATGTAGAGCAATAATTCTTAAGTTTTAGGACCTTTCAAGCTTTTTTAAAAAGAAGGAAAAAAAAAAATCCTCATTTGCTTCCGAGAAAACATTTTTTCTTTAAATTTTGATTTATCAATTTCTATGTGAAATACAGTATTTTTAGTAATTCAAAATTCTGTGGAAGTTGTCTAGTAAACTACTTTAAATCTTCTGTTACCCTTTGATCGATCAAGCTGTGTAATTGCATACTAGGGATGTGGAGTGTCAGTGTAATCAGTGATTTACTTATTCCTACCGCTCAAGGAAAACTTCAGTTTCTTATTTGAGATCTCAGAGTTTGGGTGAAAGAGTATTGCCTGGTTTGCACRTGGTCAGACTTCTTATTTAAAAGATAAAAACCCTTCCAACAACAAAACGTAGTGCATGTATGTCTGAAATGCAACACACCATTAAAACAATATTAAGTTTACAAAGTCTAGAATATTAGATGTTATAATTTTTATTTGTCCCCTTCTATATGTGCATTCTGAAGTTATTTAACCTCAGAGAGTTCTTTTTTGTGGGATCCATACTATTCAAGTAGCTGTTTGGTAATTCTTTCTATCCTTGTATTCTATCTTGCCTAGTTCCAGGAATTATTTCATGCATCCTTGCACAAATACAAAGTATCTGTCACTGTAACTGCTTCTCAGAGCTCCCTGAATTCACTTTCATAATAAAACTGGGCAAGTTCATGTGATGGTACTCTTATTTACAGCTGAGGGCCAAGGTGTAGAGGGAGACCAGAGTTATTGGGTATCACTGAGTTTTGTAGAAAGATAGTGGATCTCAGAGATCCATGAAAATACCATAAATATGAAAATGGACAGGCTGGTAGAAAAGGAAGAATCTGCCCTGAAAAAGAGGCTCCTRGTTGAGCTTGTTTGAAGAATCTGAAGCATAGCCCTACCTGTGGGGAAGAATATTCCAACAGAATCTGTACACAACTAAATTCAGCTGGATTTTTTTTTTAAAGCCATGGGGGGCCATATTTTTGCTTAAAGAACATAGTGTTTTATACATGTTCTCTAAAATAACATGTTTTCTCTCCCTTAAGAAATGGTCTTGCTAATACACTTTTAAAAATACATTTTGATTGAATTTGTAATTCAAAAGAGTTAGGCTTGTCTTGTATTTGACTTTCTTAGTCTCTCTGCTCTTGTTTTGGCAACTCTTGTGCCCTGGACACCAGGTTATGATATCATGGTCAGTTCAGGCTGCTCTAAGACCATGTTGTCACTGAAAGGAGCTGTTACTTCGGTATCCTGTTTGCATCCCTTGTGCCAGCCTAAGTACTCCCAAGCTATACAGAGTAGGATCAGGAAACTGATGTAATTCAGAACTGAGTAAAAAATAAATAGAATGATTTCCTCAGTAGACTTAATGTGTGGCAGCAGAAGCAGCTAAGTCAGCACAGTAGAGGGAACAGAAATGTGAGGAGGAGGAGGATTGCTCCTCTTAGTATCAGCCTGGGGACTTAGAAATTGGTTTAAGACAATGGAAAGAATTCTGTCGTAACTGGGAGGGAGGGAAGGTGAGTACCGAATTGTTCTATGCCATTTTGTTTCCCAAATTTAGTGCCAGTCAATCTTTAATCATCAGTATAGTTATAAATCATATTGAATCTAGCTCTCCCAAGAATTGTTTCAAAGGAAAGGAATATCTAAGGATTGAGAGTTGTATTATCTCTTTCAATGAGAGAAATGCATTCTTAAGCATTTGTCTTTGTGTATGGAACCTAAGTTAGTACAACAACGCTGAGGGAGACTGATCTGTTTACTTTATCTGTTTTTATTGAACCTGAGATTTACTGCTTTTCAAAAAAGTTGGTGTTGGGAAATTGTGTGTTAATTCTCAGGGCTCATAGTCATGCAATACGTCAAGTGGTAGTTTTGACACCCCTTGTTTCTCAGTTCAAGACTTAAGGAAGCAAATGTATTAATGTAATTTATACAGCAAATCTGCAGTGATCTTATTCTTAGTTTTGTATTGAGGGTCTTGATGACTAAGTGTTCCTAAGTCTAAATTGATTTTCTGTATTTCTAAAGATCAAGCTATTAACTTCTGCATAGATAACTTCTGTTAGGTTTTAGCCATGTGACGGTTACAATGGAGAAAAAAAAAGAAAAAAAATTCCCTAAAATCAATCAAATGTGTATACAAGCAATTACAGAAAGTGATGCTAAAAGAAGCCTGCTAATATTGACAAAAATGTCAAAAACCCAACTACAAAGTGCGTTCTTGTGTGGCAACCTTTCTGTTCAACGTTTTGGACCCTGTGGAGATTGTTATAAATACTGTTGTCTATAAAAGATTTTTGCGAGCTTTTTTGTAGGGTGGATTTTTGGGTTTTGTTTGTTTTTATTTTTATAACATTATTTCTGTAGTATATTGATTCTCAAGATCACTTAGCTCATTAACCTGTCTGGTTGAAAAGTATGAGATCTAGGCAATACCTAGTAAATATGGAAACTTGATTCTGCTTGGCCAAGTACTCAGAAGTGTTTCCAGAAGAAGGAAATAGTTTGGCTGTGAGCACTTAGGAGGATGCCTCCCTCCGTGTATGATGGTGGCTATTTTATTTTCTTCTCCATTATCAGCAAACTGAGGATGAAATTAAGGCCCAACAGTTGCAGCTGGCAACTAAGATTTGTCAAATAGTTATAAAAGGGTGATGGCCAATGAAAGAAGACTAATAGAAGGGGAGAAGTCCATCACTTGCAGAAGACCTGAGTTTTGGAGAGAGTTGAGAACTGCGTTCAAGTCAAAGAGCATAAGAGCTTTCATAACCTTCCTTAGATGACAGTTATCAAAGTATTTAGTTCTGGTTTTATTTTTGTAAAAAAGAGTCTGTGTGCATGCAGTAACTTCCAAATGTGTTGTGCAAATGTGCATGTAACATATCACTCTTTTTAAAAAAAACTACTTTTATAACTATTTTATGTGTACTTTTGTATTTATGTGTAAGGACACTCTTTGCTTTTTGTTGTCTTATCCTTGACTAGTGAAAATTGGGATAACAAGTTGGGCTTGTGAAATTTTCTGGTCATTTGCAGCCTTAGATACTAGAGGAGTACAAATTACGTATAATTTTAGTTTTCTCCAGAAGGCTGTTAACTTTCTATTGGATTAGAGTCAGTTTTGTAGTATTTTTTAGAATCTAAGTAACATAACTGCAGTTAAGTATAGTTGTTGGGTTTGCTCAGCTCCCTCCATCCCCTTCCATTGGGAGCCCATTGTTGAAAATAGCTGATTCTGGATCTTGGTCTCTACGTTTTATCTTGAAATATCTGTGCAATCATTACAAAGTCTGTATTTTTTTTTCTTCTCTATTACCATGCACTGTTTGGTGCATTACTCTTTCTCACCAAGTGGCAGTGGTTAGTTGAGAGTGCTTTCATGACAGACTTTTAACTGAAATACTCATAACTCCCTTGTTCTCACTAAGATTTTAAATTTTAATTGATTAAATCATTAGTTAGCTAATGCAAGGTAAAAGAACACATTATAATTTGGTTTACCGTTGAGCATAAGGCCAGAGGGGCTAAAATCAGGGCTGATGTGTGAAGTTTTATGTGGTGATATCACTTAGTCTTGAGAAAGGAGCAATGCAAGAATGCTATCCTCCTGGTTAGCCTGTTTCAGGCTCTAACCACTGAGAGTGATGAAAATGTACAACCACTGCCTTTAAAAAAATCTTCAAGGATAGATCAGGTGCCGATTATAGCTCTGCTTTTTTTTTTTATTGTGCCTCCTTTAATAATGAAATTGTGTTGTTGATCTTAAGCTCTGTAGAGCAATGTGGTCTCTACTTTAGTCTCCTTATTCTATTCTTTTTAATCCCCCTTCCAAGAAAATTTTATATTGAATCTTGTCTTGAATTAGCTACCCAATGACTTTAGTCAATTTAAAGTCATAATGAGGACAAATGAGTTTGTGGTTTCCTGTAATGATGGCCAATCCAGTAATATCGTTAACTGTTTAAATTTTGTATTCGCATCTGCAAATTCCCTTGTCTTCCCTAGGATTTTGGCTTGCAAAAGACAAAATATAAGCCCTTTCACTTTGTAGTGAAGAGACTACTTTTTTCTCAACAGACTTATACCTTTATTTTTCAACTACTTTAAAGCTTTTCACTAGACCTTTAAAGCTTTCCACTAGACCTTTTGCACTAGTCGAGATAGCTTGTATGTTCTACTGAATTTCTTGTTATTTACTAGGTTAGCAGGTGAGCAGGAAGCTTCATTGCTTCTTTGTAAGTTAGGTGGGTAGTATGATTGACGCTTTTTTTTTTTTTTTAAAAAAAAAAAGCATTATTTTTCTCCATATAGAACAGCACGCTAAAACCAATTCTTCTGTGATACTCTAACCTTCAGCTGTCTTCAGTAGTAAGTAAAATGTGAATCCATGAAATATAGTTGTTTGCTGCATAATAGATGTGTAAATTCTGTATTTGAATTAATGTGTCCATTTCTTAATCTATTCAATATACTGTCATTAAAAACTAAATCCCTTAAAAGTATGCTGTGTACCTATTTTAATATGGTTTTGGGTTTGGAAGAAAATGTATAACAATTTATGCTAACAATGCAATAAGGAAAAAAATGTGTGCATATATTAAAATGTTTCATATGATTGCTGTTTGTGCCTTCTTTTAGAGTTACTATACTAACTTTAATACCTTTATTTCAAGGCAAACCCCCCAATACTTATGAACAGAAAATAATACTCGGTCTCTAGTGCAGAAATATTTTTGTTGTTAATGACTGACTGAAGTGATTAATGCAAAACAGTTTCCCTTTTTTTTTGTGKTTTTTTTTTTTTTTATCCTTCTGAGCTAGACTTCATTGCTTTGTTTTGGGAACAGAATGGAATAAAATCCGTTATCTTTTGGTTTTTTTTGTGTTTTCAGGCTCGGATAGCGTTTTTACAAGGGGAAAGAAAGGGTCAAGAAAATTTGAAGAAAGATTTAGTGAGAAGAATAAAAATGTTAGAATATGCATTAAAACAAGAAAGGTAGGTATACAAATTGTTCAGCTTTTATCTGACCTGGATGACTTTAGACTAAAAGTTCCATCACGTTATGTAAACTATCTTTACTAGATGATTCTACAGTTACTTTATGTAAACTGTTTTTATGGTTGGTCATCTTTACACTATGTTTTCTGATAAACTTTAGTGTCTGCTATAATAAAAAGTTGCATAATTTTCAAATTGTTTGGACTCATGTCTTAAACACAGAAAATTCAAATTGGACAGTTCCCCTTTTCTGAGTTAGAGTAATGATATACTAATTAAGAGTAAACGTTCCAAAAACGCTTATAGCTTATTACTATACCTTTACCTGCTCTTCAGTGGTATTAAACTTGAAAGGATGAAAAATATTGTCGTCTTGATTCCCTACAGCTATTTTGTATGTGTTGCATGATCAAAACTATATTTTGTGGCAGAACAGAATCCTTAAAAAGTTAGTACTACATTTTGAAATACTGTGTTTTCATGTGGTAGGTGCTAGAATTTCTAGAATTTTCTGTAGCATTAATTTAATGCTTTAAAAATTAAAATTCCGTTCAGTCCCTGCAGACTAATGTCATTTAAACCTACGTGCTTTTCTGTTGCCTGGCTATTTCATTTGACCAACATTAGCAGTTAATTTTGCAAAAACAGTGGGAAAATTATCTTGTTGTGTGCCTATCCTTTCAGTAGTGGACTCAATTCTTACATTTAATTTTATCTTGCTCTTAAAAAGTAGATGAATCCAACAGTGTAAACATCTTGAGGATCAGGCAACAAAATAGGTAGCCTTTATTTGGTTTTTTTGATTTGAGGGGAACATTCCTGCCAGAGTAAACTTAAAATTTTGTAGCAAAGTGTAGTGAGGCTTCACCTGGACGTTTTTAAGTTTGTTGTCCAAGAGTAAGTATGTCTAAATATATTTTACATTATGAATTAGTACTATGAGTAAGTCACTAGTACAGAAATAACTTTGTTTAGCTGGTTTCATATTAAAAGCTAACGTTTTGGCAAGGATGGCTACATACCTCGTGAAGTGTCCAGTATAAAGATGCTTCAGAAAACAGCGTGTGTTCATACAGAAAGCCATATCGGCACATCATGTGTTTTCTGATGAAGTAATAGGTAGAAAGGATCTATTTCTTCATTGAGCCCTATCCTCGAAATGGAAAGTAACTCAAGGTTTCCAACCAGTGTCAGACTAAAAGTTACATTGTTATATCATACCAGTAATGTGCAAGTCATGCTGGATTCAAGACAGATGAAAAGTATGCAAAGTGTTGGGATGTGTGTACTCTTCGTTTAAAGAACATTGAACATATCAAAGGAATAATGTGTTGTTATGGCAGACCCAAGTGTCTGAAGTTGAAAGAAAACATTTTGGTTATTTTGGCAATAATAAACTCTGTGTGCTGCACATAGAGACTTTCTGCAGATGCACACCATAAGGCTGTGAGGATTGCTTACTTATTGAGATAAATCAGAGGCAGTTAATTACAGCTGGAGTGTGAAGACATCATAACAGAATGCAGAATTTGAAGATGAATGGCATTGGTGAAACCTCATTCCTGCTTTCCCTGAAATGCAGCTGCCTTTGTAGTTTGGCTTCCCGTGAAATTCCAAAATTCGTCTGATGGGCAAGAACCTTGTAATCGTATGTACAACAGAAGCAGAACAGCAGGAACATACAGTTTACTTTAGTTCTTGCGGCTAGCGGGTACAAGCCAACACTGCATACTTTTCAAGAGGAAAATCCTTGCTTAAGTCCCAGCCAGAATTGTCATGAAGATTGCTAAAAACAGGAACTGAAACTCTGGGGTTGATTGGTGAATGTGTGGGAGGCGACAAGGAAGCTTTCTGTTATTTTTTGCTACAAATGCCCAGTATTGGCAAATTGTGAAAGTATGATGGATTGAGTAAGGAAACCAAGCAGGTACTGACTTGTCAGTAAATCATCCAAGAATGATATTATGTTAGTTTCTTGGTTGTTCCACTGAATGAAGAGTTCAGGATAATAAACAGGGTTTTTCTTGCCATTGTTCCTCTGAGTGAAGAATCACAGCTAAAGAAAAGAAACCAGCCCCAAAGCAAAATAAATTCTGAGAATTTCAGATCTGAAAATTGTTGACAGCAATTTTCAGTGTTGCATCTGATTTCCCCCACCCCCTTTCTCCTCCTCTTGTTGCTCACTCCCTGATGCTGTCAAAAAGTTTCAGGCAGTGAAATATCACATTATAGGGAGTCAGAAACAAACTCATTCAGACAATGATGACTGTTGTGATTTCTCAGAAAAAGGGTATGAAACAGGACATCAGTGTGTAAGATTAAATAAAATGCAGTAGTAGTTACAAAATAGTTTTGATATTTCTAGTATTTATCTCTAAGTATATGTGCAACAGGTGTGATAATGTTTTAGAGAAGTAAAATATTGTTTATTATTTTAATGTCCTTAAATATTTTGGTAGTTCTGTATGAATTTTTGTAATAAAATTAGGCCTTACGTAGTTATATATATGGGATTCTTTGTTTGTAGCTAGTGGATATTCCTTTATGGTGATTTGCAGATCCAGCCAGATTTCTTCTCTTGTGTGCTCTGAGCCACTCTACTCCAAGCTTCATTAGCATAGTGCTGTGCTTAAATTAATAAGACTTGCTGAGATCATAAAACTTTGGCTATATTTTGACTTCATGGGGTTTGGACTGGAGCTGGCTTATATCCTTGCAACTGAGCGGTAGGATTCAACAGTTAAATAGCAGCAAGCAGTTAAATCAACTTAGGGCATTGTTTCTCCTCCTCTTACTTTTTCACTCATGGAAACCTAGCCTTAGAAGAATAGCAAGTCAATACTCAAAGGTTTCAGAAGACGCCTCTTGCAGAATTCAGTTACTGTGTGGTGTGGGGGAGTACCATTACTGACTTGTCAACAACACTGTAGCTTGTTAGTGATTTTTATGATATGTAATAATTACCCTTGTTTGTGTGACAATATGGAGAGGAATACGTGTACAAATATATAGTTTATTGGAATTTAATAAGATTAATTTCTTACTGTAAAATTGAAGTTGAGCATCACGTGATGTGAAAGACATAGCTGATCTCATTGCATGCAGCAATATTTTGGCTTATTTGTAGTGGCTAGTCATTGGTATAATTTTTAGATCAGATACATCATTGTTTTCTCTAATGAACAATTAAAGCAGAATTTTAATTAATGTTTTGAAATTGTAGCTCCAAAATGAAACAACTGCTCCTAAATAGTATTTGCCACAGCTCTAAATTGGACAAATTTAGGTTGGCTTTTCAATTACAGTGCTTTATTGGCTTCAATTATGAATTGAGCAAAAACATTTCATCATTTCATCATTTATTTAACTTCACAATTTTGTAATTATTTTCATTTTGATTTTTTTTTTTATCCCCAAATGTATAGTACTTTATAGGGCGTATAAATCATAGTATGTACACTTTATCTGGAAAGCTTGGTGGAACACTGCCCTATTACAGTGTGGAACAATGCTTTGTCTCTCAGTTTAAAGAGAGCACCTAGGGTAGAGAGTCTTACTAGTGCATGGATGAAATAATAACATATTCACAAATAATTTTAAAAAATATGATTCTATTTAATTGGCAGTCAGATTCAGGTCACACAAATACCTAGCCTTCAGGAGCCTTACATTTTTTAGTTACAATGTAATTGCTATGAAATGCAGGATTTTATCTTACTATAAAGGGTCAATAGTGCCATCTACTGACAGTTTGTTAACGAGACTGTTCCTAATTGCAATTTTAGCACAAACTTCTGTAACTTAGAAGAAAATCTTCTATACCATCAAATATATCAGGCAGCATTTGAGATGAACTTTTGGCTTCAGTTTGGAAAAACTTGCAGCAGTGGCTCAGCCATTTGAGAAGATTTGTTGGAAATCCTTGTTTTTGTCCAGCACGTGTTCCATTATGTATCTTTTCTCAAGAAGTTTCATATTTGAGAGTAGTCTTTAATATTGGTGGGAGCTAGATATGGTTCAGTTACTCTGAAAACTTTGGTCAAATGTTTAATTTAGAATTATGACAACAACTGTATTTTATAGAGACTTCTTTAAAATGTGGCTGATAACTTTTTTTTTTTTTACAGAGATCTTTCACCTTGGCTTTACTGCAGAACACCTAGAGCTCTTTTTTCCTGAGATTTTGAGTATTTTTGCAGAGGATCTATGATGCAAAAGTCAAATTGTGAAAGGTCTAGGATAATTGGTGTAGGTAGTTCATGTGATATTCCTGGACGTAAAGGGAGCCGAAGACATTTTGATGGGCAACTTGATGAGAATAAGATTTGGAAGGCTCATGCATACCTGCATGGAAATAGTATCACCAAGACTGATTTTTTTAAAAAGTGATGGAGAAGGAGATGTTAGGGGATCAGAGATCAGGAGATGGGAAGGAGTGAGGCATGTTTGCATTGGTGGACTGAGCAGGAGTTGGAAGCTAAGCCTCCAGTCAATGAGGAAGAGAAAATCTGCAAGAGAATACATGTGATGAGGGAATCTAGCACTCTAACATGATTATTCAGAGGGAAAGATCTCTATCATAAGCAAAGACAGAGCAGGAGAGAAATTGAAGTGGAAATTGAAGGTGGCAAATAGGCAGGAATCCCAAATGTGAGCTTCGTTCATTGCGATTGGCTAGCTATGACAGTGCTACAACTGAAAAAATAATCTCTGCTAAATAGTTGAACCTACTGGTTTTTGAAAGGTTCTTTTAGTAGCTGACACACATGAAAAAACCCCACATTCTTGGAGAACATACTAAACTCTCTTCTATAAGTTATTTGATAATTGTGAATAATTGTAAGGTTCTCTCAAAACTGTGTTCTTGAAAGACTAGAAATAATTGTGTGATGCAACAATTACCACAACAGTTTTACTTGGATAAATTGTATTGTGTTAGTATGGTTGTTTTAAATGGGAATAGTAGAATGTTTTGAGTTGATAAAAGCATTGTATGCTAATTTGTTAAACACTTGCATACTTTTTCAGGGCAAAATATCATAAATTAAAATATGGCACAGAATTGAACCAAGGTGACTTGAAAATGCCAACTTTTGAATCAGGTAACTTATTTACAATAGCCTGTTTTAGTATAATTTGTTTATACACTGGTTTAGATTTGCTCTGTTCAATTTATTGCAGCTTTCATTATTCCCCCACCCCCCTTAGGTGTGTTATAGAGAAGATGTCTAGGAAAGGTTTGGTTTTGGGTAAATATTGTTTAATCTGAAAATCAAAATTAATTGACCTTTCCTTTTTTGAAAGAGCTCTGAATGTTGAAGAAAGTTTTAAATAAAGTTACACAACTCCTTATTTACCTGCTGCTTCTCATTATTTCTTACAATACCCCTTCTTGAAGGATTTAATATTTTTTTTGCAATTGTGCCATCCATCCAGAAGGAAAGCATAAGTGCAGAATAAACATAAGAAATACTGTTGTTTTTTGTGCTTTTATAGGATGCTAGTTTTCAAAGAATGAGAAAAAAAATTATACTGCATTGGCTTGGAAAAAATGTTGTTGAGCTTCTGTTTTTATCTTAAATCAACGAAAAAAGTCCTAAGAGAAAAAATAGGCTATCCTTATTGGTACTCTGGAGTGCATCTGATTTTGTAATGTAGATATAAAGTTGATCATAACAGTTTTGCTCTTCACAATATTGCAGATAGAGGAAAGCATTTTTCATAACGACACTGGACTATTTAATAAGCAGAATTGCATGTGGCTTGTCTTGAAATGCAGGTCTTTGGGAAGTCGCACTGTTGGCCTGTATTAGTGTAATGTGCCTTAAAATTGTAGTGTACATTTTTTTATTTCCCCCCCCCCCCCTTTTTTGGGTTGGTTTGTTTTCTGCTTTAGAAGTGCCACATTTTGGGTACTTTATATCTGGTTGAAACTAGAGGTCATTATTCATATTTCTTGCTTGATGGGATTTTTCGTATGTGTTTAAAAGCCGTGTAAGTTAGATGTTAAAACCCTTAAACTATTAGTTTGTACCATGTTTTATAATCTCTGCCATAGTAAAAGTGCAGTGGGTCTAGATTTTAATTGTTGATAATAAACTGATGGAATTTGTGTTAAACTTGACATGTTTGTTTTCTCCAAATGCTGATATATGTCACTGCTTCTCTTATTTTAACTATATTTTCCATGTTGCTTTCTAAGCATCTCTGCTTTGTGAAAGAGATACAGCCTGTTTTCTTAGCAGTAACACTTCAGCTGATCAGGGCAAGGTTTTCTTTTGTGTACAAGTTAAATATTTTTCTAGATTCTTTTCTGCATGTAAAGGGTCAGGATTTTTTAACTGATTCTGTTCTGTTAAATTATTTGCTTGATGCTTCAGCAAAGAATTAGAAAAATATTTTTTTAATTAAAAAACATTGCATAAGACTGCATCTAATTTAAAGCTTTTTTTTAAGATTTGCTTTTAGTTTCATTGGTGTCTTTTAAAAAGTAAATTGAGCTTTAAAAAAACAAAAAAAAAACAAAAACAAAACCCAAATAAAACAGAACAAAAAACCCACCCAACTATGACACTGTATCTTTCAGAAGAAACCAAAGATACGGAGGTTCCCGCAGTACCTCAAAATAGCCAGCTGACCTGGAAGCAAGGCAGACAGTTACTAAGACAGTAAGTAACATTGTTGAATATTGGTGTATTCAAACTTTTCCCTGAAGTATGAGGAGCTGTGTATATGTTTACTGTATGAAATGGAGTAATTGAGGTGCGCAAATAGTGGTTCATTTTTTAGGACTTTGTAGTCTTGAGCTTTAAGCAGTATAGAGTAAGGTTTTCCATATGAGATGGATAGCGATGAAGCTTATTTTCCATATTACATAACAGTGGCATTAATTTTTAACAGTCAACACTAATTTCTTCCCTTGTCCCTCAAATATGCTTTCCACTTTCTTTATTCTCTTAATGCATCTAGGTATCTTCAGGAAGTAGGCTATACAGATACAATATTGGATGTACGCTCCCAGCGGGTAAGGTCTTTGCTTGGGCTCTCCAACTCGGAACCAAATGGTTCAGTAGAGACAAAGAACTTAGAACAGATCCTCAATGGGGGTGAATCTCCTTCATCAAAACAAAAGGGACAGGAAATCAAAAGGTAAGTGAAGAGATAAGAAATGCATAAAGTTTAAGTATGTTTTACTTAGTCATCAATATGTACTGGTCAGTTCACATTGAACTTTCAACTCTGGAGTCTCTGAACACCTGCGAGTGTAGCTGACTACAAATGATTATGAACTTAACTGAAATTGATTATACATAGGAACATATGTATCTATATTACATACATATATATATTATACATATGTATTATATACAGGAAATATATGTAGTGTATTGAAGCTGAATATATGTCATATAACCACTTTGGAGTTGTTATTTTAAGGAAAGATTCTGTTGAGTGGTGCTGTTATAATAAGGAATTAGGCAGCTGTAGAAACCTCTTCATACAACCATTTCTTGTTGTTTTGCTAGTTTTAAAGCTCTTAAGCTGTTAGGTAGCAATTGCATTTAATCTGGGTAATCTTCTAAAATCTCTTCAAGTAAAATGGGTTCTCTGTTAATGTTTTTATTTATTTAGGAATTCTGGTGATGTTCTTGAAACATTTAACTTCTTAGAAAATGCAGATGATAGTGATGAAGAAGAAGAGAGTGACATGATAGAAGATATTGCTGAAGGAAAAGAAAAGCACCGGATAAATAAGAAACACAAAGTAAAAGACTTTTTTAAAATTTTTTTTAATATAGATCTGAAATCCCCTTTAAAAAGGGAAATCTTTTTTTTTTTCCAGGTGATTATAAATGTGACATGTTAAAATGTTTGTTGTTGTACCTTCGTTATCTGAATGGATTGTAAGCAGATGCGTTATTGGTAAATTTGATGGTTTAGTTAATATATTACCTTGAAAACAAACAACCAGCCTATTTGCAAATGTGAATTAATTGCTGAAGGAGATAACCAATTTGGCCATCTCAGCTTCTCAGCATAGTTTTGAGTCCTTTTATGAGGCAAATTTAGCACAATACAATGTGCATCTTTTCTGAATTTTGGAGAAGGTAGGGACAGTTCCTTACAAGAAACTAAATTATATAATGGGAAAAAAAATCAGTTCCATGCCAAATACGTGTTTAATTCTTCCTTTTATGCAGCTTTTTACTAAATATGTTAAGAGCCTAGCAGAGACTTGTCCCCAGTAACCTTCTGTTTAAGGTTCAGTTAAGTTTTGTTCTGTTTTATTTTCCTCTTTAGTTTTCCATTCTGTGAGCAGCTTTGTAGGCAGGATAGACTATATTACCTGTTCCTTTTTAGTTCTTTTTCTCCTGTACTGGAAGAGTCTCCCTGTCATTGGGGTTTCTTTATGTAAAGAGGTCGATTTATGAACGTTGTACTGACAGTTTTATTACTTTTTGCTCAGTGGAGTATTCTGTAGCATAATGGCCCCTCTGGCTGCGTTGAATTTTCTTAAATAGCTAGCAGCATTAGCTTGGTTTGACGAGTCTTAATCTCCCAACTTTACTGGTCAGGAAGGGTTTTCCACCATACCTTTGGTATTAACTTGTACTTCTGGTAAATAGATTAATCAAGCAATTGGTTGAATCTTTTTTGTTCTAAGGCAGTAGATAGTCTGATAAAAAGATTATCTAATAAGTAAATCTCCAAGCACTTATGAAGACATTACACTCATTTTTTGATTCTTGACAAAGCTTGATTTTTATAGAAAGTAGAAGGATTATTTATAGTTATCTTTGTAAAAATTGTCTCTTTCTGCAAAAGTGTAAGAATATTGTGCAAGTCATAGAAACATAACATAACCCCATGTGGAAATTTTCTTCACCTGCAGAATGAAAGAAAACTTTTCACTGATGCCTTGGTAGGGGGGGTTGTTTGTTTTGTTTAACGTGAAGGTGTGGTAGAACTAGTAAAAAGACACTTTTCTGAAAACACCGGATTTTCCAACCTTATGCTTAACACTGAAATAGAACTGCAAAGCAAAAGGGAAGAAAGGCTTCTGGACCAGTAGAAAACACAGTTTGTTTGTAAAGCTTCTCTGCAGAGCTATTGATACTGCAAGAAAATCAACACAGTTTTCCAATTGATATGTTTTAAATAAAAAATGAAGACTGGGATGTATGGGATTGTGCTTTTGTTGCTAAACGTAATGTCAGTATTCTTTTCATTTCCTAATGATCACTAGACTGCGCTGCTCGTTCTCTTTTTTTTTTTTTTTTAATAAGCAGCTCTAGATCTGACTATACCTAAGTGTCTTTTTCTGCATTTCATGTTGAAAAATGTTTTCCCCTGCAACCAAGTATTCAGTGAGAGTAATCTATATCACTTCCAACCTAAATATTTGAATAGAAAAAACTGTTCATGGTTCAAATGTAGAAAAATGTTTATCTGCTTGCAGATTGGTAATGAAGGTTTAGCTGCTGACCTTACAGATGACCCCGATACTGAAGAAGCTTTGAAAGAATTTGATTTTTTAGTGACAGCTGAAGATGGTGAGGGAGCTGGAGAAGCTCGAAGTTCAGGAGACGGAACAGAGTGGGGTAAGATGCTAATAAAAGCATTTAGAAATAAAGGAATACTTGTTCATGATAGTACATATGAGTTGCAACCTACTAAGATGGTGTGGATGTGTGGATGATTGTGGTGATCAAATGCTGATGCTTAGATAATAGCGTATTAGATGCCAAAACTTTCATAGATATATGCTGTTGTAGTTGCCACAAATACAATTATAGTTACATTTGTTTCAGGTTTTGGTTTTGATTCCAAAACTAAAAGAAGAGAATATTTTCTTTCTTGAATAAGAAAGGCTAGGATGCTGAATGTTTTTATACCTGAATTAAATTTGCTTTCAAATCTAGATTCCACACACACACACGGTTTGTTTCTGATCAGGAGCTTTAAACTTTTTGTGCTCAAGTTAAATGAATTTCTTTGGTGTACTTGTAAAAATGGGCAATTAGTATATTTAGTTTTTCTGACTGAGATTTTTAGATGTTATTGCTAATGTGGCTTGCATTATGAGAATCAAAAAATACTTTTGTACTGGCCCAACTTTTTTTTTATTTACTTTAATTTTAGAGTAGATAATAAAATTAAGTAGGTTACTAATTTGATGTGAAACAAAATACGCTAAGTCAGAAACTCCTGGAGCCTACATGTTTCAAAGGAAGAAATTGAAAGAGGGAGAGAATTTGGGTAGGAAAAAGAATAACGAACCAAGTAATTCACATCTACCTTGAAACGGGAAATTGACCATCTTAGTTTCTGAACTGTGCTACAAGCAGTTTTGTGGTTGCATACTGTAAGTCTTTCATTGTAAGGCCAAAAGGTGCCACTAGATCATCTTGTTTGACCATTTTATGTCATTGAGACAATGAATTTGTCATACTTAAATAAACACCTCAGTGAGCAAACAGAATATAAAGATCTACAGAAATCAAAATACTGGCACATCTTCCAGGAAAATCATCCAGTCTTGATTTTGAAGGTACTAAGGATTAGAAAGCATTACCTCCTGGAAACTAGTATCAAAGGGTTAGTCACCTTTATTTTTAAAACTCAGTCTTATTTCCAGTTGGAAGATGAAGCCGGAAAAGCTGTTACCTTTAGTTTTGGTAATACCTGTCTACTGTTAGAAGCATTTTAGTTGCTTGGTGTTACTCCCCTTTGAAGGCGATGTTATTTGATTAGTTTCTTGGTCATCTTTTTATTTAGCCAAACAGGCAAATCTCTCGGTATAAGACATCTCATAGGCCCTGAAGCCAAGGTTTTGACTTCATTTGCAACATCCCTTCAAATGTATAGTGATGCAGAAAGTTCTGGTTCTAGCATCAGTCTTACCACTATTGTATATAGAAGGAAAGACAGCTTGATACTACAATTTATGCAGTCAAAGATTTATGTAGTTTTTCACAGCAGACTGCTGAAACTTACTGAACTAGCTTGTCTGTTGAAATTCCAAGTCATTGCTTTCCAAGATTACTTTCCAGTGTGTTATATTTTTGTTGTCTTCTCAGATAGTTACCCAGAATGGGGGGATTCTGATTTATTTGCAATGCTGACATTGCAAGTTAATTTTTTTCTAACTTGTTTTCGAGCAGTTCAGTTGCTGTCCCAAACTTAAAAATAAAATACAATAACATTTAAATATCTATTTTAAAAATCAGATTGACCCACCACACTTTTCAGAGAACAGTTTGAATGTCTTTTATTATAGTTTAAGTGAACCCATAGCAAAAGTGAGGCAGAGCATTTTGGGAGTTTGTATACACTTGTGACTGCTTTTTTGTGACAAGTGGTTTAACTGCAGTAATTCTGTAGTTACCAAAATGCTCATGTCTGAGGTAGGGAAGTGGGCAGGAGGAAATAAACATAAACCTACTTTCATGTTAAAAAGTATGTGTTCTGAGTTTTGCTATATGAAGACAATATTCATAAGTTTGTTGTATATTTTGTACTAACTTACTATTTAAATGAGTCAGAAGACATACTTCCAACTGTAGTAGCAATGCTTTTTTCATAGTATGTCACCGATTTTAGTACAGCTGTTCTTTCCTCAAATGGACGTTTAAGGATACAATCTATCAAGTCCTGGGGTTAAGTGACACTTTTTTAAAGAGCAGTGTGTAAATTTGAAATATTTAAAGTCAATGTTTCTTCATTACCTATCAAAAATAACATTTCAAATATTGTCCCACTTAAATGCTTTCTAAAATAAAATAATACATTGCCTAAACCAATTTATTTTAGCCTGTCATATTATTTTGAACTCTGTGAAACTGTTATTACTTGAAATCTCCAGGTCCGTCTATTTATTTATTTATTTTTACGGGGAGCTTCATTTAAACAAATACTTGCCATTACTTTCTAAACAATTGCATCAACCATCAACTTTACTATTTGAGTTATAATTCATATTTTTCTTATCTTTGTAATGTAAATAGTTGCTCTGTTCTGTTTTCTTCTCAGCTTTTCTTTCTTCCTGTTTTAGTTTTCCTGTCATTGGCATCCTTTTATCACTTCCTACTCTTGCAAAGATTTAGGCTCTCTGAAAAAATGTAAATGTTTACACATGTATTTCTTTATAATGCTTTTATTTAGTATCTGGAAACCAAACTTCTGATGTTTAGGCTCTAAACCTATTGCCTAGTCTTGCTTTATTATTTCTTTCAATACTTGATCGTCTAAGTACTATCTGTAGGTCTAACTTCAGATATGCTAAAATATTTCATCACCAAATTTGATAGTTACATTTTTGCTATTGGAGACTTCTGCAAACCAGCCACCGAGTGTGGAAGTTTGGGTTGCTTTTTTTCCTTCCTATAATACGGCTTTTTATGAACACATTCTTTTTTGTAAGTGCCTCATTTAATATACACTAAAGTGTTCTGTCATGTGACATGTTTTACTTAGGAACAGCTTATCTTCAAAATAGTGAAAGATGAGCAAATTCAAACAGTGTTAAATAAAGAATTAAAGTATTCAGCACATTCAAAAATGAATGTACATTTTTAGATTAAAAATTTATAAATGCCTTGTGGTGATACGGTATCATCAAGAAAAAGATGTATATAGAACTTCTGTTTGCTTAAGCAAACAGGAATAAATACGTATTATTATATATTATGTTACATATTACAGATATTAAATATTATGTAGTCTTTTTATTCTGCTTATGATTTCGATGACTAACTATGTGTTCATCACTGAATTTCTCCTCTCCACGAAACACAAAAGTTCTCTTTATAGATGGACCATGAGTCAGAGAATGACTGACTGTGCCCAGAATTCTGTGTGGCAGTGTGTGACTGGAATTCAGACTCTCTTGGGTCATCTTTTAAATTTAAAAAAAAAAAAAACCAAAACAACAACAACAAAAAAACCTTTCTCCACTAAATGGTATTGGCTAGTGGGCGTCCTGGATACTCTGCGCTGTCCTGATGTCAGTTTAGCGTGGGTTATAAACACTGCAGGCAATTTGAGGAGGTTCACTACTAGGAGGGAATTACGGAGGTCTTCTAGTTACATGGCGCTCTGTTCTGAAATAGCTAAGTATATCTAGGCATACCTGAGAGAGACACTGCTGGGTTTTCCTAAAAATCTCCATTGAAATTCATTTCACAGACGCTCTGGTTAATCAGAGTTAGTGTTTTATCTAGTTTTCTGTTTACGACCTACATTTCAGCAGCTGATAGCATTGTTTTTGAGTATTTATGTTTGCAGGCTTACGTTTTTCCTGTTCTCTGTTGACTGAATGAGCCCAGTTCCTTCAAATTCTTTGTCTTGATATCGAAATGCCCTGTTCGTTTTGCAATCTACAGACATTTTCTAAACTTCTAGTGTAGAACACAGACTCGACATGTTACTTCAATTTTGTTATCACCATCACTGAATTATGTGGACTACTCCTGGTTTAATACACCACACCTTTTAAAACATACCAGAATGACAGTTTTGTTGTGGCTTTTTTTTTTTTTTTTTTTTT
>JAYKAV010003280.1:56857-85130 GCA_035582835.1 Phoebastria nigripes
TTTTTTTTTTTTTTAATTTAATTTGTTCTCAAATGAATTTCCTTTCATTGGGTTTTAGGGGTTTTTTTGTTGTTTTTCCTAATTTCCTTCCTTTTTTGGTTGGGCATATTCTCTGACTTATCTTTCTGTGCCTCCTGTATTTCCTGACTAATCATTATTCTTCTCTGTCAATGTTTTGGCCCTGCAATCATAAAGATTGAGGTCTTTGTGTTTGCAGTTTGGTAGTTGTAGCTGCAGTTTGGTGTAGGATGTCATTGTTCCATTCCCCTCTCCACAATTCTTTGTGGACAGCTCAGGGGACTTTACCGTTATGCTTCCTGTTTCGTGCCTTTGCCACCCTTGCCGTTTCTATATTCCACCTCTTTGATCAAGATTGTTTCTCTTTGTCATTGATCGGCCCTATTTGAATGATGGTCTTTTGGTAGATGCATCAATATCCTAGGATATCTTCTCATTCGTTGTCATCTTTTGTCATGAAACGTGTACTTGGAATAACTCCTGCTGGTTTGCATCCTAAATGCATGTTTCTTTGTCTCTGCTGTGTATGGCTCCTCTTGTGCACTTTTATGACTGTAATGGTTATAACTTCAAAAATTGCTGTTTTATGAAAACGCTGCTATCGTAGGTATGATTGGAAGTTGGGAACTGAGGATCTTAGTTTTATTATTTTACGTCTAAAGAATTTGTGAGCATAAGCTTAACTGGCGCACAAACCAAGTTTGGTTGCTGCCTAGTTGTCTTTTAGCAAAAGTCCTTCTGCAAATGTTACATTTGCCTTGTCTTAGAAACAAGTTTATCCTTTTACTAATTCTATGTTTCCAGAAATATTTGAGATGGATAGTTTAGAAAAGTGGAGACTTGACTTTTCTTGGAGAATAATTAACTCTGCAATATTTGTCAAACAGAAAAAGACATGTCTTCTGAAACTACTGTGGAATGTTGTATTTCTGCTAATTATAATTTAATTGCTGGAATGCAGTGGGATGTCAATTTATTCACCTATGCAAATTAGTTTTCTTCATCTTTATGTAAAAAGCTGTATTTATAGACTTGTTTCTCTGGTTATATGTAGGACCAAGGTTTCTTTCTTGTGCATGTAGAATGAGTGCGAGAGGATGCATGGTGGTCTTCATGAATAAACTGGCACTGACTTACTCAGCTTGCATTTTCATGAGTGATATAGCATGAATACTTTTATTTGCTTATTCAACACTGGCTGAATAATTTCTTAACACTGTCTTTCTAAAGATGCAGTAATCGTTTCTGAACGCCAATGAATTTTTGTGTATTTTGAAGTACCTAACATAAACAGTTAATTATGAAGCTTAATTTGTTTACTCCTTAGTAACAAATTAACATACAATTTTCAAATACATAACTGATATTATACAGTGCCTTGGAAAACTGTATGAAATGAGACTTAGTATTTTGTAAACTTAAAACTGAGACTGCACCTTTAAAGATTTATTAAGAATTTTTATTAATGCTCTTATACAGCTATGATAGTAAATCGCCAACAGCTTGCATTGCCAATTGCTGATTTTTTTTCTTTTAATAATATGCTGCATGTAGACAAAGATGACCTGTCCCCAACTGCTGAGGTTTGGGATGTAGACCAGGGACTAATAAGTAAACTGAAGGAACAGTACAAGAAGGAACGAAAGGGGAAGAAAGGGGTAAAGAGTAAGTGCAGATTCTGAATCTTGTAATGCAACGCTTTTTTGCCTATTTATATAGAAGACATTTTTTCTCACAAGTTCTGTTTTTGTTTTTTTCATTAAGCATCGTTTTCTGTGACGGGGGCAACCAACTTTAACTTTCTACCTGCTGAATGTAAATATGTCAAAACCTTTGACAGCCATTTCCTAGATGAGAAATGTTGAAAACACATAAAAATTTAAGGTTAAATGGGTAAAGAGAGCTAAATGGTTTGAAATGTGAGTGTAAAAATAATGAACAACTGGCATTTTGAGGATATACCTACTCTGAGAAGTTTTCTGAAAAATTTAAACTTTATCTGCTTCGTAAGGTATAATACTATGGTACTGTTGTGGGTGGGTTTTTTGTTGGGTTTTTTTTTGTTTCTTAATATGAGCTTGAATTGAGCTATAATTGCTATTCATGGGCTTGTAATTATTTTTACAATCTAAGGCAATGACAATAAAAAAAATGCCTGTAATGTAAATATGAACTTTTTTGCGGCTTTGTTTAGGATATAATCTTTACTTTATGGCGCCCTTCCCTTTTCTGTGCTGTTACCACATTTTGGTTGACACCTCTTTACTCTTTAAGAGTTTTCAGACCTATTTGAACTATGTAAGTTAAACCAAACTTCAATATTGAAGTACCTGGTAAAAGTGCTTTTGTAACTTACGTCATCAGCTATACAAAGCACTTAGTGGACAAAGTGTTATTAAATCAATGTCACTGTAGAGAAGCTCCCTTGGTTGCAGTGTTTTTATTTTGAAAGTATATTATAACAGTTTCTGGTGATATTTAGTAAAAAATATTTTTTCCCTCAATTTGAAAAATTGTGTGAATATGTACGAACTAAATTAAGTGATATGAAAATATAACACTTCATGAAGAGTTCTGTAATTATTAAGATTTGAATTTACTTTGTAACATCTAACAAATTAAAATTCATGCAGTTAGCATGTTGATTTTTTTTCAGCAATTTTGCATAACTCGCATGTACACACACATACAAATATAAAAACTTTGAAGTAAAGATTTTTACCTAGTCTTTGGTTTGATTAGAACTTACAGTAGTAATCTGGGTGCTAATGGATATCCTCATTTAACATGTAAATCAGCAGTTGACACCAAATTCATATGAAGTGTTTTGTAGGGTTAGAAGCTTCCTTTTAATACTAAAATGGACTTCTTTTATTTGAAATTTTCTTATTAAACTTCACATTTTAGACTTTTTGGAAGCACAGTGGCTGCAAAATAACAGCAAATGTTTTGAATTCTGGGGAAAAAAGGAAGTAATTATTTAGGGGAATTTTATATTTCTCTCTCAAAAATTGTGCCTTTAGATTATCGCATACAGAAAGTTCTTGAAACCGTACTTTTGTTTCGATTCTAATCTTTTTGCACCCACCACACTGGTTAGTTTCTACTTTTTGGCTTGCGCAAGGTAAGCAGCTGTAAAACGGGGACAAGTAGTGTTATTCTAGGATTATGAATTCTATGAAAAACTCTCCTCAGGCCTCCAAATATGTTTTAGTGGCATTATTTTGGCTTGTCTAGAAAGGATTTCTCTTTCCTGCACCTGTTGCTTCCTTGGCTGCTATGCAGTCAAGAATTTCTATCATCTTTTTGGTTTTCCATCTGTAAATCTTAAAATTTCCAGAGGAGGAGCATAATTCTCACCCATCAAAAATCACTACTTTGTCAAAAACTGGCATTTTAATGGTCTGCATTGCTGATTAAATTGGTTGTGACCATCATTTAAAATAAATAGTCATTATTCTATCTGAAATGTCCAGTTGCAAAATTTAACTTTGCAACATTATTATCAAAACTTTCCTTCCTGTCTGCTTTCCTGCAGTTGCTGCAAACGGTATAACATTGTTTTGTACCATCAATGGCATGACATGTTGGCCATCAGTTATTATCTGACATATATTTTCTTCTGACAATGTGTGTTCCACTGTCAAAACTTCAAGGAGTATTTTCTTCATCTAAAGTCATTTTGAAATCTGCTTATGTTCACATAAGAGAATATTTAGGAGACAACTGTGTGTCAAAATGCTGTGAGGTCACATAAGTCATTGTTCAGACTTTTGGGTTTTAAGTTTAAATTCTCCTTTGGGAAACCAAAGCTCATATAGACGGTGTCACAGGGTGGTTTGTGGGATTCTGCACTTGCGTCATGTTCATGATAGTAGTTTCTGATTAAAAAATTGGCCTCTAAATCACTGAGCTGATTGAATGAGCTAACTCCACACACAGTAAAAAACATGCATTTAAGGTTGGACAGGTTTGTTTATATTCTGTTGATTTTAATTCACAGACTTTTTTCTCAGCTTTTTTAACATTCTGAGACTGAAAATAGTGTCGAAGGCCTTCTTTATTCCTACTTCTCATGTCTGATCATTCAGGAACTTCATTCTGAATATCTCTTACTTTGCTCTTCAGTGTATTGTCAGACTTTTATCAGAATTTATTTTGAGCAATATCAGAATTTATATGCATGGCAGTATATATATCATCATAAAGATCAAATAAATTTTCATTGACTATCACCTCTTACCATACTTTGAGGACAGTATAATAGGGCAGACATTCTAACGGATCCTTTTGTTGGATGTGCATCTGGTAACTACTATAATCTGCATTTAGACTGTTGTCTTCATAACAGGGTCTTCATAGCCCTGGCCTAGGTATGGTAACTTTCATTCCAAATGTAGAGATAAATAAGTAAACAGAAGTAGATTTGATTCTATTTTGATACTTCTGTAGTCTGCATTCATATGTTTTCCTTTGGGTGGAACTTAGGTCATCATGAATTTAGGTCATCTTCTGTCAGCACATATGTTTTCATGATGTAATACTCTTTTTTTTTTTTTTTTTTTCCCCCCCTGTCATGATAGTCACCATGTTATGTGGAAATACTACTGTCTTATGAAAGGATCTTTTAAAAACAAAACAAAACCAAAAAAACCCCCATCAAACCAAAAACCACCCCACACTTTAATTGCCTTTATAATATCAGCTGTAAAATAACCCAAAACCTGTTTATTGAAGAGTTCTTATATTTTAAAAAAAAAAAAAAAAAAAAAAAAAAAAAATTTCACAAATCAACCACAACCTATTCTGGACTTCATTGTGATAAATAGATAAGGAGTTAGGTTTGATTTCTACAAAACTAGGCTTACCTTTTACAGTAATATGCTGAATTTAAGGCTAGTTTCTTGCCCAAGTTTGRTAAGATCAGTTTTGGCAGGTAAATGAGGGGATGACTGTTTTTCAGATATATTCTGTCACATTTTCAGAACATAATAGTGCAGATGATGCATATCTCGTTTCATACTATCAGGCCAGAGTAATGTGTTCTCAGCAATTTGAAAACTAGTTTTCCCATCTTAAATTGTATGTGTACATCACTGTTAAAATGAAGATCATTTTACTGATTTTCCTTAGTTTCCTTGAAACTTTTCTCATTTTTTACTTTCCTGTTCTTTTCCCTCAGTCTAATTGTTCTGTATTTATGAAACAGTATCTGTCCCAATCACTTTGTTAGCCTTGATTTCTGGGAATACAGTGTAATAGTTGATAGGCATGAAAACAGATTTGGATTTTACCATCTTCATTAGCATCACCTGTTGATGTAGAAGGATCCCTGTGTTATATTCAGACTTGGGCTATTACATCTTGGAGCTAATAGAAATCTGCTTATGTTTCTCAGACTACGGCTTCTCAGTCTACAAGTTTTCAGCACTGAATAGTCAATTACCTTTTTCACTTTTGATCTGTGAAGGAGGATACACTGAGATGGGATTGTAGGTATTTTGCTTTTGTTCGTAACAGGTTCATGTTTACTGAGGGTTTTTCTTTGTTTATTTTGGGTTTTTTTGTTTTGTTTTTTGTTGTTCTAGTCTTTTTCTTGAGGATAAAACATGGTCATCCAGTTTGTGCCTTATGCAGAGACGGCATGTTCTTATCCTTAAAAATCTCTTTGTAACATTTCAAATACATCAACAATTATATGAAGGTACACTTGCACTTACTTGAAAGCAGAAATCTGTGCAGTCTTCTGTGGTGGTGGCACAATCTTGACTGTTGACATTTTTCAGCATGAAATACACAGAAGTTGTTGGGAACAGCAGTTGCTCTTTTGTAAACTTCAGAAGGAAGTTTCTCTCTGTTTTGTATGATGGATTRAGGGCTGTTCTGAGGTTATGCCTGAAGGACAAGAAATGACTAAACATACTGAAAAACATAAAAGGCAAGGCTGACAGCCCTGTAATCAGTGACATACTAAATGACTGGCTGGTTCAAGGTAGCAGAGCAGGGGGACTACTTTTAATTACTTCTGAGTGTGCTCTGAGACAAACTTCTCATGCCCATATGTTTGGTGTGAAAGCACCTCCAAAAGATGCTTTCATTTGGGATGTGAATAAGAGTTTATAAGCCATTTTTGGCATTTTCCATCCATGTGTTGAACAGTTCATGCATATTGACTTGGAGAAGACAAATGGGTTTTCTTCTGGAAAGCAAAGGGTATATTAAAGTAGACAGTTTAGGGTACCAGTCATGACTTTTATCATGTCATTTATTGATTGCTCTATAGTATCTTCAATAATGTGTCTGCTGCTGGTCACTGTAGGTGGCTGGCTGACAGCCAACTGGAATAAAGACAAAAGGAAGCTTTGTGGTCTGTATGGTAGAGACCTGGCCATTTTAAGAATGACTTTTTTTTATGTGAGATCTCGTCTGCTGACTGCAGTTAAGTATTGTACCTTTGAAATGAAATCCTATCAGTCTAGTGGCTGTTAGAGAAAAAGTGTTGGTGCAAAAGAGACGTTCCTCATTTTTATTATTTTACACTCACTTCATTCACGGAGATCACAGGTTTCTAGACTCAGTTCTACATGAGAGTGAAATGAAACTTAACCACTCAAGAAACCTGTTCTGTTGCATAAGGGAAACTTTTGGAAACCATTTTTATTCTCAAACAACTTCTGGGTAGCAGCCTTCATAGATTTAATTGGAATACAAAGTGTTTTGTAAAAGAAAGAAAGAAAAATGTCAGAAGCGCAAAAAAAAGTGTAGGGTGTTCTATATTATTTGGCAAAATGAAAATGTTTTGCAAGTATTAATGAGAACAGTTATATAGCATCCCTCTTGGGGTATGTGTGGTATACTTTTACTACGATTCTACTTTCAGAAATGTTTTTCATTGTTATCCCTCTCTCCAGAGAATTCTCCATTATCTCCAGAGAATTCAATTATTRATGGATATTTATTTTTAAACACATAAATTTTAACCATTTTTTGTCAGTAAGATCTAAAAATTGAAATGATCAGATATTATTTGAAAGAGTGTCTTTTAGTGTTTAACTGTTTAAATGAACAGTTCTGCTTTTGATAAGTCATCTGTAATTATAGTGTTTACCTTTTACTTTTTCGAGAATGAAGGCTTTGTTTTAGTTTTGATTTCCTTTTAATAAAAGTGGTACGTGTCACCTCAGAGTATAAGAAATTGTTTCCTAATGCTTATTTTACTAAAAAATGGACATATTTGAAAATTATGTAAGTTCTAATATGCCCTTTTAAAGATAGTAAACACTTATATTTTAGCAAGTTTAAAAGCATAGTTTTTGGGGATGGGGTGGTGGGGTTTTTATTTTAAATGTTCTACAATATAGCTGCCTGCAGTCCCAGGAAAGACTCTTTTTATCAATTAAAAGCTGGTTATGTCTTGCGTCATTGTGGATCGTTTTCTTTAAAGAGATTCTGTCACTGAAATTTCACTTTATGATTGAAGCTTGTCTTTTTGACGTGCAGGCTGTAAGGTGGAAGCAGGAATGAATTTATTAATAAAAAAAAATTTAAATTATAACATACTATGCTTGTTTGCTAGTGTCTACATCATGAATTTAATGCACATATAATTCAGTATGCTTTGTTTCTAGAGGCATGCTTGCATAATAAGGGTAATATACATCTGCAGTTTCATACAGTGGTGGAAGCATTCTTGCTCTTGTGTTTAATAACACTTTATGCAATTTAAATACCATTCAAAAGCAGGGAAAGTTAATTGTTTGTTGCACCCCCATTATGAGTTGTCTGTACTTTTTCCCTCATTTTTAAGCTTATTTTTTATTTGCACTCTGTTTTTCAGTGTTAAATTGTTTAGTATAGTTAAAGTTGTGTAATATTATTAGCAAATGTTTAATTCATATGTATTTTGTTTAATAGTTAATGTTCTTTTAATATTTGGCTTGACTTCTCAGTAGGGCTGTAAGATGTTTTTTTTTTTTTTTTTCTCCCACAGGAAATTGTAGAATAGATCTACAGAACACAAAGGAGTTATTCTTTGATTTAGTGAATTAAAACTGTTTGCATGTAGTTTTCAGATTTAATGTATTAACTCTTCCTTTTGATTTCCGAAAGATCTATTTTATTAATATACAAAGACAAAAGCAAAGCACTGTTTTTATTTTAAGGAGGTCCCATCAGTAATTATTCTTGTTTAATTAGTTTAATGGATTTTTAGACTTCAATCAAGTCAAGCGGTAGCAATCAAATGAATCTTTGCTGCTGACGTTAATTTACAGGAGTCAACAGGACAAAACTTCACGACATGATAGCTGATCTGGGCGATGATGAGATACCCCACATCCCTTCAGGAATCATTAATCAATCTAGGTCACCCTCTTCTAGAATGACTGATCATGAAGGTGCAAGAGCAGAGGAAGGTACAAAAAATTCAGCTACTTATTATATTTCAGGAGATTTCTTTTAGAAAGCACACACTGTAATTTACTGTCCCCTCTATAAAGCTTAATGCAATTGCAGATTGCCACATTATTATTTTATTTGCAATTCTTCCCAAATGGTTTTATGAGAACATGGCTTGAGTTTCTGTGGCTTATCGTAACTCACCATTATTTCATAAGTATTTTTAAACAATTCATGTACAGCAGTGTGTTCTGAAACTATTCACTATTAAATCCCTGTTTGCAGACCCCCCCTGTTAGCAAAACCTTTTACAAATAGGGTGTTATTGATTGGGGAGAAAAAAGGTGAGTATTAACATTTGATACACAGTTTGCATTTTAAAGTGAAATTTAAAAGTGGTTAAGTTATGAGACTAATTTGTCTCTTTTCCTCAAGTTTAATGTCCTCTTTTTTAAAATTCTCTTGGTCTATATACACAAGTGTACAAAGACACTTTTTTTTTCTTTACAAAGTATTGGTTTCAATTTCAGGATTATCTGAGGCAATGGAAGTTAGTGGCAAACTATTATCTAAATAGTGCAAAATCTTGTATTCAGCTTTAAGTTTTTTGTTTTTAAAAGAATGGTTTTCCTTGTATTAACTTTGAGATTAGAATACCATTATGTAAATTCTGTCCTCTACTCAGAACATATTCATTCAAAATACTCAGCTGAATTCAGATTTGGCTCCTTTATGATGGTCTTTGACCCATAAGCCCTGGCATGGTATCAGCTATACCAGAAGTGGAAAGAATTTGCGTTATTACTGATCCTGATAATCTGTTGGTTCTCCTATTCTTCCATCACCCCTGCCCCCACAAATACCTGTCACCAGGCAAGCAGAAAAATAGAAATTTTGCAGGGAGGTTTTTTCTTGCTCTCCCAAACTACTATTTTACAAAAGTGTTTGTCTTCCCACCTTCTCTTTTACTGCCTTCCTCTTCACCTTTGTTTTTATTTATGACTTAAAGATGAACCAGTATCAAATTACCTGTGGAGTGCAATTGAAAAACCTACTGGTGAAGTTCCACTTGCTAAAATTTGTGGACGTACATTTAGGCTGTATTTAGGTTTAGTATTTGCATGCTTTAGGTTGCCTTTTAGCCTTGTTAAGGTATTAAGGGCATGTGACCCTACAGTTACAGTTACCTCAGTCTGTCTTAGGCTGTTTTTCTTAGGCCATACATGTTGTGCAAAGGAACACAGATGTTCATTGTTAAGGACAGGCCATGTAGCTGTCATCTCTTTTAGAGACTTTACATCTAAAATAATATTGGACAAAACAATATTTCTGAAGAAATAGATGCTAAATTTGAATTTGATAGGGACTGACTTTATTACCTGGTTCCTGTACCATGAACACTGTGCTACACTTCAAATAAAGATTGTCCACACTATTTTCAAATAAACTGTGCCTTCAGGATTATATTTTCATGCTATTTAATGTGTTCGAATGTTTTCAGCTTATCAGTATAGTTTGGGCTTCATTCATTAAGAGCAGTAGTATGAATATCTCTACCATCATATCTGCTAATTGTGGTTTCTGCATAACTTTTAAACTTGAATATTAGAGTGTAAATTTTGCCGTTTGATCAGAAATTCTATCCTGAATGCTACGTGGCTTTTTAAGTTTTTGTCTGTACCGTATGGTGCAAAGCTGCAAGCAAACAAGCTTAGTGTTGTCTTTTGAATTTCTTCTAGGTCTGTCTTTTGTTAACAAGGCCAAATACTTCATTATCATAAAATGCAGGTTTTGCTCAATTATTTATTCAGCTGTGTTTTAAAAGCTAAGTTTTTTGCAGACAACTTTAGACTTTCTTGCTGGGACACACTAGCCTATGCCATAATGTTCTTGTGACTGTATGTAAGGTTTATGCTACACTCTGAAGTGTTACAGTTCTGAGATAGTGGTTGGTAATTTTGTTTTTGTATAGAGAACAAACTGTTATTAAGCTCACTTTTTTCTTTTTTTTTTTTTTTTTTTTTTTTTTTTTTTTTTTTTTTTTTTTTTTTTTTTTTTTTTTTTCCTCGAGAGGAGGAGGGGGTTCAGGGAGGAAAGTAAACTATGGTTCTAATTGGCTGCGAATATATCTTTTATACCTCTAAAGGTGTGTTTTTTGGTTTGTTTTTTTCCCCCCCCCCACTCTCAAGTGCCTGGTTAAATACGAGGAGAAAATTGTTATGCTGTAACTATACTTTATAGTTTTGGCTATAAGAAATTGGGGTTTCCATTTCACCATATTGCATGACTTTCAGAAACAGAATCAACTGCAGCATGATTCTCCATCCAGTGTATTGTACAGAGAATTATTATTTTCACGTGTTGTTTTTCTTTTCTAATATCTGTAGATTGTGGGGGTGTCAATCTATAGATAGACAAAGAAATAGCAGTAACAGCTAATTGCTTGGGCATTAACTGCTGCTTTTGGTGTACCACCTATTAACTTTCTGGAAAACAAGATTAAGATGTCTCTTGTATAGTACACAACAACAACATATATGAACATATATATTTGATTAGAGATTAAAGCAGTTTCAGTCTGTACAAATATTGCTGCTTGATTTTGACTTAATTATGTATGATGTCAAGAACTTGAGGGTAAGAAGTGCTGGTTAGGATTGGCCAAGCAAATATTTAATCATTGCATTTTTTTCACCTAGTTTCACCTACAAAGAAACTTGTACTATCACTTACATTTTTACTTGGTATTTATTGATTGCAAACTCAGTTAAACATATATATTATGCTGTGAGGATAATATTGTACTGTGTGTGTTAGAAGAATACTTGGATTTTTTTTAAAGATGAAAAGCATTCAGTAAGTAATTTATTTAACTTTATCATTTGCATATATTTATTGATGCAATGTTTTTGATATGTGGAGTTGTGGGTCTTTATTTTTAGTAGCTATAACATCACACATCTTTCATTTTATTACTTTTCTGCCTTTTTATAAAAACAGCTTGAAACCATTTTTTAAACTTCTTTGAATATGTCTTATTTTAAAATAATAAAATGTGCAAATTAAAATGTATTTATACAACATATTATACATATTGGCAACTTTAGTATTGAGAAATATGCTTCTAAATTTCAGATAGCATTAATTTTGAAGCTTTAAATAAAAGGATATTCACCTCTGATGCAAATAAAGCTTTGATAAGTTTGTAATATAGACTTAATGTGGTAGTGTTTTTCTGTGGTAGCGCTTTATTTTTAGTATAAAGCATATGAAAGTTGATCTGTTAAGGACAGATGACGTTAATTTCACAAAGAATTAGGATGACAAGTTCAGGGGCTTGTCTAAACCTTGTGGGCCTGTCCTAAAGATCAAATAGGAGACACAGCATCACAACAGGGATGGAAAGTATCCTCAAGTTTAGAATGAGCATATTGCCTCCTTTCCCCAGTTATCAGTGGCTCTGTTCTATAATGACTTGGGAGGTTTGACTTGTAAATGGATACTTGTATTTGGGAGGCTGGGGCCTTGTCAAGACAGTAGAGGCTAGCCAATTTTGGAAATTCCAAATAAAAGTATTGGAGTCTTGGAGACAAAACAACAAAAAAAAAAGCCAAAACCAACCAAACAACAACAAAACCCTAAAACCCCCCCTCTGTTTCTTTTGTAGCCTTTATCTTTTTTTTTCTCCCACTCTTTTTCTGTCAGAAAAGAACCAGGAAAAACTTGGTCTTTGATGTTTGAGGGGGGCTAATTGTTATTCATTCGAGGATTTCATAATTTAGGTTCGCCCAGAGAATTTTCTGTTCTGATATTATTTTATTTCTTGCTTCATATAAAGTATTGTTTGTATCTCCTTTTATACTCAGCTCAGACACTTTCACTAAGAAATCAATCCTTAGAAACTCTGATCTCATCTAATAAGCATGGATGACTGGATACCCCCTCATGCCCCAAAAAAAGCCCAAAACCCAAAAACCAATAATAAGGGAAATAGGTGGGAACATGGAAAACAATAAGGTGTTTTCTAGGAATATGGCTTTTTCTGAAATATGAGTGGTTTGGAATAGACTGTCAAATTGAGAGTGGTAGTAAAATATTAATGGAAATGAAAAGCTTATTCATATAAGGGCATGGTGAGCTATTTTGGGCTGTTAATTTAATGTAGCATTCTAATGAGTCAAGACCTTTGTATGGGTTGTGAATGTTTTAAAAAGAGGTGATTGTGCATAGTTAGAATACTATTCGCTCTTTTTATGCAATTGTAGGAACAGCAGTCTTTATTCTTCCATAGATTATATTCTTAGATTCTCACATACAGTTGTGTTGCCTGTGCTAATGTTACATTTTTTTAATAGTACAGTAGTTCTCAAGCATTAGAAGTTGTTTTATTTTTGAGAAGTGATTTTTTTGATCTATCTGGGCTGGCTCCTCTTGGCATAGCCATGACAATGATGCCAGACATCTCTAACTTTACACCTGGTCTTAGTTACTTTTCTTCAGCTGGAGTGGAACATAACTAAGTTACCATTCAGATAGTGGTGATACAGAATAATAAAGATGTATGTTCAAAACAGGAATGTGTTGATTATTAGTCTTCTTGTTTGGAACTATTTCTGTAAGACAAAAAACAGGGTATGAATGTTTTTCAGATCTGGAAACTTCATTTTCTCTGAGTTTCAAGGTTTTTCTGAGAGGATTAGAAACAAGGGGTGGCATTAAAGTGAGACCATAACTCACTCTGCCAAATCAGTGAAATCCAAAAGTCAAGCAAGTTTAATTTTTAAAGATGTCAAATATGATTTAACATATTTTGCAGATGTTTGCACTTAGCTAAAGTTCACACAGCTAAAGTTTAAGTATTCTGCCTAACAAGTGTCCCAGTTTTTGCATGGAAGGGAATACTGATAAGTAAAAGCAGCTTCTAAAATATGCTAAAGTATTACAATGTTTAAGCCTTTATTCCCATTTCTTACTGCTAAATTGATATCTGTGGATAGAAGGAGATGTACAGAATTGTTGAAGAGTGTAAAGAATATGGGGGAATATTTGAAACTTTATTTTTTGGATGTGAATTGAGAATGAATGGTTATATATAATTTGTATTCATTCTAAATGATAATTAACAGAAATGTTAAATTTTAATTTGGGGAAGGCACAGCTAGCTAAGATTAGTATCAGTTGAGTGTATTTTAAATTAGAATCTAAAATCATGCTGAGAAAGTAAGAGAGGAAATTCATGAATAACAGATGTTTTCAGTTTTTTAATCGTCTGAAAAAATCAAAGTAGAAGAGGTGTTTTGCAGGAGACCTTTAGCCTGAGAGATGAAAAATACTTACACGTGCAAGTAGAGATTTGACTAGCATAAAGCAAAGAGACTTACTTGCAAATGGATAGAAGGCGGATAGCATGGTGTAGTGAATGAAATATTTAGCTGAGAATTTGGAGACCTGGGATGTGCATTTGATATTGCAATGTAAAGTAGTGTCAGTCAGGTCACTTGTCAGTGGTATTGAACACCTCTGTAAAGTAAGTTGAAATCAAATGACAAAGCATAATATAAGAATTGTTTATTTAATATATGTGTGTGTGTTTGCACATGTGTGCGTGTCATCATGCTCTTTTTTTTTAGTTGGGGCAGTATGTAGTACATACAAGTTCAGTTTTAAACTCTGCTTTGCTTTTAAGTGATGAATAATGCAGCTTTTCATCAGTTTGAATTATTACATTGAGACTTAAAGAAACTGTTTTGTTCTTTGTAGCTGAGCCAATAACGTTTCCACCTGGAGGAGGCAAGTCATTTATTATGGGTTCTGATGATGTGTTGTTAAGTGTACTGGGCCTTGGAGACCTTGCAGACTTGACAGTTACAAATGATGCAGACTATAGTTATGATGTAAGTGCAATTTTATTTTAAAATTCTTTATACGGTTTAATTTAATCAATAATAGTTGGATCACCTCTCCCCCACCCTGAACATTACAGATGCAGAGAACAGAGGTTTCATTAGCAAAAACTATTACTTGGGAGGAGGAGGGAGCACCTTGTGAATCGGCTAAGTAATTTGGGTAATCAAAATTAAGTGAGGTGACTTGCTTGTTTTCTACTTGAATAATTTAATTCAGATTTTGTCACTGGGGGAAAGTGTTATGACAAAGTACAGGTTGACGTCTTAACATGAATTTGTTTGAACAAAAATGGCAATTTTACACTGATATGGGAGTATTAGAAGACATGGCATAAAACACAAATATCGATATTAACTTATTTCTTTGCTCTCCCCTTTGGGTTTATGTAGTGTTAACATCATAGACTATATATAGTAGTATATTTCAGATGTAAGCTTTTAGGGTGTATTTTTATAATAATCCAGAATGTTCTGACATTCCTTTGACCATATTCATTAAGCTACTACCAATAGTGTTACATGAATATTTCATTGGCTAACATTTGATGGCTGGTTAGGGAAGTGTTCAGGTAAGTCTTATGTATTGTATTGTATTTAAAGTGTCTTGTGGCTTTGGGTTGTGGTTGTTTGTGGGGGGTTTTTTGTTTGTTTGTTTTAATTATTATTTTTGGTAAGGTACCTCTCTGTTTCTATAACTTTTCGAGTTAGATACGTGGTGTTTGTACTGGAAACCATTACTAGGGATTTTATTAAAATCTTAGAATCTGCGAAGTGAAGAAATAAATTGTTTATAGCTTTTTACAGGGTCCAAAAATACTTGTGTGCGACTACACACCTTTTTTTTAATCATAGTTGTCCTTCAGTATTTATAACTGGTAGGATTATTAATTGCTTTAATGAAGTAAGAGCTAATACTTAGATTTCTCCGTTACTGCAGGGTGTTATGTTACATAGTTCTATTTCCTGAATAACAAATGAAAATGTTAATTATCCATCCTTCTATTACTGGACTGTATAAAAATAAATGAAAGAGCTTTTTTAAATATTTGGAGTACTTTCTCCAAATTTGTATAATATATTGTCCTGTTCACAGTAAAGATTAATCTTCAGGTTGTCTGTTTTCATTTCAAATGATATAACACTTCAGGGAAATCAGATAACTTAATATCAGAGTTCAATTTCAGCTCTTTGCATCTTAACTTTCTCAGGATTTTGCCTTCTGTCTAGCTAAATCTCTTGTGTAATCACGTGTAAAATGTGTCTGACTTGAGGGTCACGTACAATTGTTTAGAAAATTATCACTTTTTTTTTTTTAAGCTTCAATGAAATCTATGAACAAGTGGACTTCAAAGAAAAGTTTTTCAAAAGCTTCAATTGTAAATAAAGCTTTAAGCCAGCTTAGATTTGAAACCTCCAGAACTGGATGTTCCTAACTACTCCTAACTAGTAATAAATTCCCCTGGGAATTACGAAGTTGAATAGTTTGGGGGTTTGTTTTACATAGTGCTGTATTTAGTTGGTTGAATAACTTCTAAATGCTCCTGTCTGTATCTTCATCAAAGAATTAAGAAAAGTTTGGTTTAATGCTAACTTGCATGAGGAAAAATATTTATTTTAAAGCAGTTCAGAATCTCAAATCAAGCTTCTGAACTTGTCAGTTGATTATTTTATTTTCTTTGTGTTATTCCCATTTTACTGACAGTAAATATGAGGCATCAAAAAAACTAAATGGTATACTTTCAGTAGTGAGGCAGCTACAGTTGTGAGATTAGATCACAAATTGTTTTTGCAGTTGCACTGCATTCTGTGTCTGTCCTATTCCTGAGTTCAGAACTTTGTGGAGTATTAAGGTCTGGTGCGTCAGACTTGCCCTTCATTAAATTATAAAGGTAGCGCGACAACATTTGGCTCTTAAGGCACGTGTTCGTGACCACAGAATTTTCTGATTCTTTTTTCTTTTAAAAATCTAAAATATTTGTTAAGCACCCTTATTTCCTCTTCTGCCCACCAAAATCCCAAGTCAGCCTGTATGCTGGACAATTAATGCGTGGACTAATTAGTATGGTGACCCTTAGGGTTGGTCTGTAATATTGTATTTTGCATGGTTCCATTCTTGGTTGGCTATTTTTAATGTCATGAGAATGATTATCAGTCACAACTAATAGCGTAAATTCCAGTATCTGTACAACTCCAGTAGTAGCAGAATACTCTATATCTCTATTATGGATCATTATTATCTGTTGTTCTCCAATTAGCTCTCCATTGAGAATTACTATATACATAGAAGGAACAAGAAGTTTCTGGACTGAAATGATAGCAGTCTGGAAGAACAGTAAGAAGAAGCATCACTATTCTTGTACTTTTTCTTAAGCACTTCTGGTTGTTTTTAGCTACTGCCAGAGGCCAATGCTGAGCTAGAAGTATCTTAGATCAAAATAATGCAATCATTAATATGTTCTGATGCCATAATGGCAAATATATGCCATACTTCTTTCTATGCTAAAGAGATTGCAAAAATGTCTTTGATGTAAAAGAAGGAATTTGTGATGTTTCCTTCAAGGACCCTAGTAGTGTAGGGAAAGTTGGTCTGTAGAGGATGGCCTGTGAGAGGCTTTCAGAAGCAAGACTGGTTTTGAGGAAAATGTCATGCTTGACTGAAACATTGCAACTTTGCAATATATTATTCTCTTTTGTGAAGTACAGCTTCTTCATAAAACAGTGTGTTGCCATTTTGCTTATTCCAAGAAGGAGTATTTACAGGTGAGCCAAGACAAACTCAAGAAGCATGACAATGAATAATATAATTGACACCAACTGATGAAACTGTTTCAGGAGAATCTGTGGTATTTGTGACAAACCTGACAATACAGTTTTTATTGTGCAAAGAGTGACGCAGAATAGAACTTGGAGTTGCCTTTGCTCTTGGGAAACTTAAAGCAGAGAACAGAGGTGATAAATACGCAAGTATGAAATACTGCCTGAGCTAATAAGGAATTTGCAGCATAAGGCAGTACCTCACAAATTTGTTGAAGGTTTGAAGGTGTCAGTGATCCTGTAGATGATGATGATGATGATCTTATTGCTTCAATGTAGTTGGATTTTCAAAATTTTCTCATCAAGACCCTTTGTTACAGGCTCTTTAATTACAGCTTGGTTTTGGAGGTGTGTGGGGAGAGGTTATCTCATGCTTTAATATCTGGCTGATACAGGAGACAAAAGATAGAAATAAGTTTTTGCTTTCTTACTGGATCATTCACCAAATAGGAATGAGGCGTGATTGACCATAATTGTCACTTAGTTTCCCTCCTTCCTATCCAGTCCTCCCTTCCCAGTGCACTTAGCATATCTGCTGTCTTTTAAAGCATATCTGAAAAATGTGTGGTGGCTTCTGACTTCATGTGTCAGAAAAGATAAACTTGAAGTATCAAATGACACAGATAGAAAGGATTTTTTTGGTATTTTTATTTAAGAAGGGAATGTCTATCCTGTCGTGGATCTGAAGAGACTGAAGTTCAGATGCTATTAGTTCTCCATCACAATGTTCCTTCAGGTTAAAAATTCCATGATAGTTCTTAATTTCTGAAGTTGTTTCCACGTAACTGTGGATCTGCAGTGCAGTAAGACCATGTCTTACCTTGTGCCTGTACAGTACTTGTAGGACATCTTAACCTCATGCCCCTATGAGCTTAGCTGAAGCCACCTCCTTTTCCAGTAAATCTCCAGATAAGCAGATAATGTTAAGCGAAGTTAATGTTTAAGTAAAACAACAAAAAAAAMCCCCAAAACACTTAATATTCCCACTTCTTGCATTTTGCTCCCAATAGATCCATGCTCTTCAAATAGCTTGTGTGAGCCATTATAGTGCATGAATAAATAAAGCCACAACAGGGTTCCACTAGCTTTCATGTATCACTCCTTGATGAGTGTTGTATTTTCAAAAGGAGAGGATATGTGGATAGGATGGGGATTAAGTTTTAAATCTTAAGAATTTCAACTATAGCTGAAAATTTTTCTGAATGTGAATGATGTAGTGCACAAGTTGTCCACAAGACTAGTCATCTAAGAGGTAGGTACTGTAATACGTACAGTCATCTCAAGTCATGTCTTTTTCGATATCTAGTTCTTTATATTTACCTCAGTGCCTGTAGTTGTTTGTACCCTGAGGGTGTAATATTGTTAACCAAATCAAATGCTCCCATTTGTATATTCTTGGATTCCATAGCTGCACAGCATGGTGGTGGTTTTCTGCTGTAGGACTGGCTGTGAAATGGAAAGTCCTCGTTTATCAGAGCATCTAAATTTGGAAATCTCCAATCAGTCACAACATTATCAAGAAAAAAATAACATTAAAACATTAAGAGACTGACTACAGTTACTAATTATTGCTTTCTAATTCCTCTGTTTGCTGTAGGTGAGTAGTCGGTTGAGATAGGGAAATACACGTCTCCTTACTATGCTGTAAGGATTCTGTTGACTGCAGAGGCAAGGAAGAGCTTCCTTCCCTGGTGTCTTTTTTGTTTGGTTGGTTGTTTTTTGAGGGTTTTTTTTTTTTGGTTTAGTTCAGGTGTAGTTTCTTTCAGTCTAGTTTGCTGGTGGTTTACAAGGCAGAATGAATAGGTTGCTTGCCTGTGTTCCCATACAGACAAACTAAACGAAGGCAAAAAGGAATTTTTATTAGGTTATATTGAGCAAGTATTATAAAGCAGGCATTTCTAATCTGTTTAGCAATTTCTTGTGGTGTATGGTTTGTATGGTTTTTATCTTGCTCTAAGTTTAAGGAGATTTTGTAGTAAAGGTTTTTTAGGATATGTAAAGTGTTTTGTGTCTCCTGACCTAGACAGAGGTTTTTGTTTGGGTGTTGGTGGGTGGTTTCGGGCGGGGGAACAACAACTCTTGTTTTTGGTAGACCCTGCTATTCTAAGCATCTACTCTGTGCCTGTTTGCTGACGGGGGACTAGGATCAAGGATTCAGCTGATCCTTCTTGGTTCTGTTTAGTAAAGTCCACCAAAGTTTAGGGAAAAAGGGAGAAGGAGCTAGTGAAGCTGTATGGTTCCATAGTCTGTCTTCTCATGACTTACTTTATCTTTTGGCATTTACAGTAGAGCATTAAGACTCAATGGGGCAGTAGTGTCTATTGTCCAAGTGTCCATGCTTTCTGTTTTGAGAGGCTTTTGAGATGTCACACTTTAGAACGTTGATACACAGTGTCATGTTTTACTTCTTCTTTTCCATTATACCTCTGGCCCATTTTATATCTCACATTTATCCTTCGTAATCAGCAAATCCCTGTTCCAAGTCCTTGACTTTGTTTTTCTGAGGTGTATTTTTTTTTTGGAAATATACTACTGGTTAGCTTTTTTTCTTAGAGGTTGCAAGGATCTCTTTTTAAAGATGTGTCAGTTGGTTCTCTTACTCTTGCAGTAAGGATGTCAAGATTCATTGGAAACATGGATGGGGAAAAGAATTAAACAGAAAAAAATTGGCTTATATATAACTAGATTTCTAGAAAGATGTACATGGTGTCTTCTAAAAGAACCAAGATATTCAAGTCTGTTTTAAAAAATTAAGGCTTTAAAGCTACACTTAAGATAGGAAATGTACCTTGTTTTTTGTAACTTCTGTAAATTCTGTACCTTGCATTTCAGCAGATTTCTCTGAACTGCTGAGAACGAATTTACCATTGCAACAGCCATTTTAACAAAAAAGATTTAATGAACTCTTTTCCTTTTTCTGAAAAATAAGGACCACTGTATTCAGTCCTGGTTTTCTTGAATGACTCTTCATCACAACTGTAGTAGAAATCAGTGTGGTGTGTATGCACGTCGCACCCAAAGAATCAAAGTCTTCTGCCTAATCGAGACAAATATGCTAAAATTAACCATTGCTATTTCAAATGTTTGGCTTTAATTTCTCTAAGCCCCAGATCACCACAAGTGCATGAGGCAACATGAGCTAGCCAGGTGGATGAATACATTACATAGTAAGGTTTAAAAATATCAAGGGACTACTAGAAAAATACCTTTTTTCTTCTTTTTTTTTTTTTTTTTTTTGTTTTTTTTTTTTTTTTTTTCTTTTTTTTCCTTCTCTTATCCACTTTAGATTCAGGGAGGTGAATAAATATGCAGTTTGGGCTGCAATCTGTCAAATTTAATGCAGAACTCCAGAATTCTACTCTGTTCCCTGAAACAAAAGATTATTCTTTTTATGAAGCTCGTATATAATATGCAGTGTAGTGCTAAATAACTTAAATCTCAATAAAAATATTGCGGTATTTGGTATACTCTGAAGTAGGAAGATTGGAAACAAAATGCTTTGTTATGAAATGTATTTGTTAGATGGTATTTAAAAAAAAAAAAAAATCCAGATCACATGTCTGGTATAACAGGTTTATGTTGCTTGATCTGAATTTGGCATAGTTTGCACTTAGGTCAGAAATTTACATTAGTATAAGGGAAAAGCAAATGTCTGCACATCTGTAACTCAGAACAGTAAATTTTATTGTCTGAGCCTTTCTATTTATTTTGATTAGATAGAATCAAGTTTAGTTTGAGTGAGTAGTGGTAATTCAGTCCAGGATATAGATTTGGTCCAAGAATACGTATTACAGTATATGTTACGTTATGATCTGATTTTTATTTTCAGTCCTGACAGATATAAGGTACTAAGATTTTATTAACTATGGGAGATTTTAATCTTTCAATATAGTGTTGCTGAAAGTATCTTGGGTTACTGAGAGATTCTGGCCTACAGTTGAGAAACATGCTTTAACAATTACATGGTGAATAGTGTGTAAGGCGGAGGATAGGATTAGTTTCCATTCATTCTTAGTTTGCTAATTTTGGTCATCTAACTAAAGTCAGTTTTCTAAACTCCCTTTATAATTACTTGAGAGGAAGAGAGAAGTACCTGCACATGTATTTCTCCTTATGATGGAGGCTTAGGACAAGTGGGATGTAGTCTTTTAAGGGTCTACTCTCTGCATAATATAAATTATATTCAAAGCTCTAAATCTGTCTCATGTAGTCATTAGAAGAGTTTGAGGTTTCTGGTAACTTTTCTGAGTTACCTATAATTAATATTAAGCAGCTGTAATTTTTGTATTTTAGCCTAACAGTCTATAGGTTAAGAGTATGAATTGGATGTTCACAGTATATAAACGTAACGTTTGTATATATTGCTTCGCATAGTAACTAAGTTATTGTCTCATGAATATATTTAAAACTCATTAAAGACTTTAAAAAAATATTTATATATAATGTTATGTTTAAAATCATGACAAATGTATTGAAATTTGGATTACCTCTTTCTGTGTACTTACCTTCACGTGTAGAAGTATTAAGAATTATGTATGTTTCCTGTCATTCTCAGTCAAGTAACTCATCTGAGGAAGATCACTCACTAGGGACCTGAAGCTCATTTTTATTGTGTTTAAGTGATAAATGAGCTTTTGACAGTTGTAATCTCTTCCTTGGGTGCAGAGAATATGATAGGTAATGAAACCTTTATCTTTCTTCAGGGAAGAAGAATTAAAGTATCATTGCACAAAAGGATTAAAACCAGTTTTTGAAAATCAAGCCTTCTTGTCTGTGTATTCAGCGTTGTACTCCATTCTACCCTGGGACAAAAGAAACTATTACAATAGAAAAATTTGCAGACTACCTTGCATGCCAGAGAGGGAGTTAGATGCATCTAGACAGATCAATAGATAAATGCAAACTTAAGATTGAACATGTATTAGCTGAATCAAAAATAGCGTGTTTTCCTAAAATATGGGGAGATATATATTATACATATCTTTAAACCCAAGATAAAATTACTCCTTTCTTTTCTTTTTTTAAGCTGCCAGCTAATAAAGATGCCTTCCGAAAGACATGGAACCCTAAGTATACGCTACGCAGTCATTTTGATGGAGTGCGGGCATTAGCTTTTCATCCTGTAGAGCCTGTGCTGGTTACAGCCTCTGAGGACCATACTCTAAAACTTTGGAATTTGCAGAAAACGGTTCCTGCCAAAAAGCAAGTATATGGGTTTTTATAAAACATTAATTTTGTTTTAAATGCCTTTGAAATTTATTAAACTCTTAAATGTTTTCAGAGTTTTTCAGTAGAGATTTCATGTAGTGTAATAACTCTTCCTTTCTCTTTCAGGAGTGCCTCTTTAGATGTAGAACCCATCTACACATTTAGGGCCCACATGTAAGTGTTTGACATAATTAATGCTTGATAAATCTATTGTCGTTATCTCATGGATTCATAAGACACTTCAGTTTAAAAGCCACAAATGTATTCTATTTTTACATTGTATAGACAAGGTCCGTTACATGTTTTAAAAACAGGTAAATACTGAGTCCCTGTCATGAATTGCACAGTCCATGGTAATACAAGAACAGGAAGTGGCAAATGCGGTTAGTTGCAATGGAAAGGAGAGATTGTAGAAGACGACAATGAAATCACCTGAGTGATGCCCATGTCTCGGACTGTGGATTTTATATATAATATGTGAAGAAGATAAATAAGGTAGAATTTATTAGTATTACCTAGTATCTTCAGATACAGGTCTGAGAAATTAAAAGTACAGATGCAGTCATCAGGACCAAAAAAAACCCCCACTGAATGCAGATTCAATAGGTGAAAAATCATGAGATCGAGCAAGTGACTAGGAGGGTTCTGAATTTTTTTAGGGGCTTGAACAAGAATAAGAGATAAAATTTCATTGCCAGGATAGGCCAAAGTAGTAGATAGGACATGGGTATTAATTCATACACATGCCTCTCAGGTCTGGGGGAACATGAAAATCAGTGAGATAATTGTTGTAATTAAAAAGTTGATTAATACCTGAGTAAAGTTCTGATAGCTACAGTCAGTTCTCTTGCAATGTCAACGCAGGCTTCCTCCTTTCCCATCTCAAGTTTGCCTGCTTTGTGTGCAGATGGTGGTTCATTACACACCATAACAAATATTCTCATTTCTGATTGTGGTCCAGCCCAAGTTCTTGGGAAAGCAGATTGCACAAACTAGTCTGAAACAAGGAAAGATCTTTGTTGTGGCAGATGGTGACAGTGAGCTAACGTGAATTAAACAATGTTAGTAAAATTTGCAAGTTGAGCTGGGACTCGTAAAACTCCTAGTGATTTTTCAGCTTGCATTAACTGCTTTATTACTGCCTGAGTTTCAGTTGCTAATTTTGAATTCTGCTTCCTTCCAATAAGAAGGCAAGACAAAAATGCGCAGTCCATAGCCAGTCACAGTAGTTTGAGTGTACTTTGCTTATGTAACTAAAGATCCAGTCTCCAACCCAGTTAGCAGGTAAGCTTCACGAGAGCTCTTTGATAAGCGTGGAAGTGGATAACACTCCCTGTGCTGGCCTCGACAAAAAAAAAAAAAAAAAAAAAAAAAAAAAAAAATTAGCAGTTTGTATTATGAAATCTACACGTACTATTGTCACCCTCCTCCTTCCCTTAAGCCACTTACTTAATAGAACGTAATGTCTTATTTTTGCACTTACTAGCTAAATTATAAAACATTCTTCCCTAGGGCTGGGTGACTAATTTGTCCTGATGTTTAAATACAAGTGTTCTTTTGAGTGATAGAGGGTCACTGACCAACTGAATTCTCCTTCAGATCTTTCTCTGTCTAAATTTGGGCTATTATTTGGGCTTTTGTTACTGAATACCAAAAGGTAAGGTTTGGGGAAGTTTTGATACAGAACTGATCCCCACCTTGTGACTTCCAATGAGACTGGTAACAAAGTAATTTTACTATTTTTCCCCTCAGGAAGGCTTTGAGCAACATTCTCTTTCAGCCCAGCTTTGTTCTTCACTTTATCGAATACGTAGGTGGATTCAACCAATAGTCTTCCTTTTCACAATCTTCAAATATGTAATTCTGGTTTGCTCATCTGCACTTAAACAACCAGTGAACTCCTTATATCCTGAGCATGGCCCGTCAAATGAGCCAGGCATCTAATTTTGGGGATATGGTTTTACAATACAGTTAAACCTGACTTAGTAGTGTGTCCAAAGGAGTAGACCTGCTGCTTCCTTTGGGCTACAGCTTGTGCTTGTCTGCTATCACAGCAAACAGGTTGAAGTTAAAGCCGTAAAAGTCTAACCTTGGCCAAAAAGTACTCTTTCTGGGATCATTTTTCTGAACCAGTTTACTGGAGCATAGGTTACTGTCAGTTCCTAAAATAGGATGGGAAAATAGTTGGGGGGGGCTACAACCACCTCTTTCAGCACAGCTAGCTATTAGATTGGCATAGATGCACTGTAAAAACTCACCATTTGTAGGTTTAGTTACTGTTGCTTCTGAGAAATAAGATGATGTTCTTTGAATTGCTTGAATTTAGATAGTTTTAGTTAATTTGTTATGAATATTTTAATACAGGTTGGTATCACTTGTTGAGACTTAAAAAAGGTTTTAACGGAATTGTTTCTTTGGAGTTTGAATTTTTTTTAACTACTTAATCCAATCCAATTTTATTTTGAAAGTAGATAGCTAATTTTCACTTCTATCCTGTAGGCAGTATCAATAAACTTCTTTTTCTCTGTCTCCCAATAGTGGACCTGTATTGTCATTGGCAATTAGTTCCAATGGAGAACGGTGTTTCAGTGGTGGTATTGATGCAACCATCCAGTGGTGGAACATGCCTAGCCCTAACGTGGATCCATATGATACCTATGGTAAGTACCTTTTAAAAGATAAACAGCTCATGACCATTGTCTTCAACGTTAATTTTCTGCTTGATGCTAATCTGTTTTCTAGAGCTTTTGTGAAATGTAACTGCCATTTATCAACTAAATGGTGTGTTTTCAACTTTTTGTGTGTGGTAAATATTAATTATTTATTCCCACTTGCCTTGGTGACACACTTTGTATAGAACTGTAATAGGAAGACTGACAATTTCTGAGGTTTAAACAGTAAAGAAAAAATTAATCATAACTTATTTTTTAAGCAGCATGCTTACTACTTTGAACCAAAATTCCAAATTTTTGAATGATTATTTATTTCTTCTGATAGGAAATTCTCAGAAAACTAAGATAAGTGTACTCAAATTCTATGTCCCATATTTCTGATTTGCATCTCGTTTCCCATAACCGATGTTGCTAAGATTAAAGAGCTGATAACGGCTTGGAAAACTGTGCATTACTCTCCTGCCATTGATGGTGATCAGCATTTTGTGTTTAGTGTAATTCTAAGGGTGCAGTTCCATGGTTGACTGAAGTTTGAATGGGTCAGAGTCAACATTTCTTCCCTTGTGTCAACGAGTGAGCTAATACAACACCCAGGCTGCATAATTTGTGGCAGTGAGATGGGGAGGGATGGGAAGCAGTGCTGTCTTGCACCAATTTAGGAAGACCGCTACACACTGTCCCTTAAAAATAATATATAGCTCAAATTGTGCCTTTCTGCTAAAAATTTTATTCAGTATAGTCTAATCACTAAAAATGGTCCGCTTTGTTCATGCAGGTAGGATTATTGGTATAATTTTCATGAGCCTCAGACAGAACTGTCTCTACTCAACTGAAAAAGTTATTTTTAAAAGAGAGAGCTCTAATAGGATGTTTTTCCTCCCTAAAGCTTGTTAGCCAGGGTTTTGGGTTGCAAGACCAACTTGTTTTTAATTTCCTGCAAAACTAAATGTTAGTGATTTATCTGGCTTTATTCCTTTCCATTTATCTTTTTCTCTCACTTCTCTACCAGGCTTTGAGTAGAGAATAGATTAAAAACCTCTCTATAAAAGACAACTATAAAGTATCGGGGAGAAGATGATAAGAATGTGTTTACCAGTTCCACAACAGAAATAATCTTGTTTTAATTATTAGGGTGCTTGAGAGCTTTAGAGCATGCCCCTGTGTCAGCAAAGTATGCTGAGTAAAAACAGCATTAGGCAACAGTGTTTAAGTGGAAAGCTGATTTTGTTAGGTGTTTTTGCACTGTGTACAGAGGAAGGGCTGTGACCAAGCATCTTTTAAGATGGTGAATTTGGAGGGAAGAAGCAAGTGCCTCAGAGAGGAGGTGGTAACAAGTGTGTGTCATTCTGGCAAAAGGGATATAGTTGTTTGTGGGGTTTTTCTGGTTGGTTGGTTTGGTTTGGTGGGGTGGTTTTGTTTGTTTGTTTTTCTTTTTTGGTGTTTTTTTGTTTGTTTTGGGTTTTTCTGAGAAAGCTGGCAGTGGTTGTACAAAGTGACCTGTGTAATATTTTAGCTGTTGCTTAAACAGGAAGGGCTGGGGGGGATATATGACAGTTTTATGTGGAATTTAATTTATATTGAGGTACAAGAAATACTTACTTAATGTGTCTTCACTAAAAGGTTTTCATTTCTGAACTTTTGTTTTTCCCAGAGCCAAACGTTCTAGCTGGCACATTAATTGCTCACACAGATGCAGTCTGGGGTCTTGCTTACAGTGGTGTAAAGAATCACTTACTATCTTGTTCAGCAGATGGCACTATTAGATTATGGAACCCGCCAGAAAAAATGCCCTGTATTTGCACTTACAATGGAGAGAAAGGTAAGTTTTTGCAGTGGTTTTGAAAATCTGTTATGAGGCAGCTGATGATGCGTCCAGGCTCATTATTTCCATTTATCAAAACTAGGTAACAGGACTAAAGGGAAAAGATCTTATAATGAACTAATCCTGGTGCTGTGGCATTACTCTAAAGAAGGGAATGAATTTCTTCCTTAAAGTATGAGTATAAAACAAACTAAATGTTTAAACTGTCAAGAATTTTAAGTGTTTCATTCTTTCTAAAGACAATTTTTTCTCTTTCTAGAGCATGGAATACCTACATCAGTTGACTTTATAGGTTGTGACCCTGCTCATATGGTGGCATCTTTTAACACTGGCAGCACAGTCATCTATGATTTAGAAACGTCCCAGTCAGTGGTAATGCTTTCATCACAAATAGAATCTGGTAAGTAAAGCTCTTCTGTATTAAATATCCATCTTGGATGAGGTACCTTTATCCAAGTTTTATTATATGGTAAATTAAATGAAAAAGTTTTGCTGCTCTCCTGCATCATGCAGTTTGAAAGTTGGTTAGATGCTTAAAGATGCTTGGAACAGACACAATGGAAAAGATTGTGGATTAGCAGGATTTGAAAGCGGTTAGAGATAGTGAAAGCAACAGTTTTCGTTCTCTAAGCTAAGGTTTCTCAAGATTCAGTTGTCTGAATTGCATATTAAAACACAGTTTTCATTATATAGCCTTGACATGGAGGATATTAAGATAAGTAAATAAGTGAATTAAGCAGAATATTAGTTTGGTGTAGAATTCTGCACAGGTTGTGATTAAACACTCTCTCCTGTGGAACTTTTAATATTAGAAATTCTGTTGCTACAAATAAGGTGCTACGAAGATGTAGCTCTTTAAGAATTGTATGTATCTGATGAAACTCTAGGTAGAGGAGCCTTCTTTTCTTGAACCTATGAAAGTGTTCCATAAGGAAAAACTCCAGTTTCTGGTCATTCCTTTATTCTTTTAGATCTCATTTCAAAGAATGCAAGGGGAGAATTTGCTTCTCCCCTCCAAGTAGTCCAGTTTACATAGTGATTATACTTAATACTTATTAAGTAGCTTATATAAAGACTTCAACATAGGTTACAAAACTATGTAAAAGCTATATTCTAGGTAGCTTGTGTAAAAACTGGCATTGACAGTGAGAAAGAACATCACAAATTGGAGAAATACCTTTCCTAGTTTGAAGAGAGAATCTTAAATGGAATGAACAAAAATTAAGCACAGAAATGAAGGGAACAAGCCTTAAAACACTGGCATATCAAGATAAGAAAATGTTTTTTAAAGAGTATTCTAAAAACTTCTAACGAGATTCTAAACCATTCATTGTTTCTTTAAGTTGAAGTAAGACATAAATATATCCAACAGAATTGAATAGGTTAGGTTGACTTCAGTTGTTTGGATTCTCTCTCTCTCTTTTTTTTTTTTTTTT
>JAYKAV010003280.1:85660-239604 GCA_035582835.1 Phoebastria nigripes
AAGAGGTGTGGAGGTATAAGAGGTGTGGAGGTATAAGAGGTGTGGAGGTATAAGAGGTGTGGAGGTATAAGAGGTGTGGAGGTATAAGAGGTGTGTGCTAAATGCCACTTGGCTAGTGCTGCCCTGCAGTGCTTGCTTGGTTTGTTTGCTAGCTCTCTCAAGAAACTTTCATGTGTATAAACCACTTGTACAGCTTTAACCTTACCGTACATTGGCTAGAGTATACCTGGTTTAGCCCCATCCTGTAAAGCAAGAAGCTATTATTTATTCCTTAAGAGATTCATTGGTGCTCTGCCTAAAATGTTATTTATATAATATTAGTTAATATAGTAAGCTAAAGTGTAATGCTACAGTATTCTCATTTTAACTTTAATCCTTTCTTTAAGGCAGGTAAATATTTTTTTAATTTTATTTTCAGGTGTACAATCAAATAATCATATTAACAAGGTAGTAAGTCATCCCACACTTCCTGTAACTATTACAGCACATGAAGATAGACACATCAAATTTTTTGACAACAAAACGGGTAAGGATAAAGAGAACCTAACTTGTATGTATGAATATGTTTAAAGTAAATCTGGATGGACATAGGGAGAATCCATTTGTAGAAAACTTACTAGTGATGCAGTTTTACACAGGAGAACTTTTGGTATTCATAAGATTAAACCTCTTCAGTACCTTTTCTATGAAATAGTGATATCTGTTGCAATTGTGACTTCAGCAGTCAGAAAATACTCTCTCAAAACAGGCAGAGATAGTTGTGAGGGACAAGAAGGTCCTCTTAAGTTAGCGCTTTGCTAATTTATAGAATATGTTTGCCATTTTCTTCCTGTCTTCATCATTTCCATGCTTTTAACTCTAAGCATGTATCAGTTATGTTTTTCAACTCTCAGTAGTAAAGAACATTGCTTAGTACCTATTAGGGCAAGAAATAACCCTAAAGTCATTATAGTAATGGAATCCTGTGTTATACTAAAGTTGCTCATTAAGTTTATACAACAGAAAAGGATCTGGAAAAAAGGGGAAAGAAGGGTGTAGGGAGAAACTACACAGTCTGTCATGACAAAAAGGTTGGAATAAATGTAAGAACAAACATAAATTTCCTCTTCGTCAAATTATCAGTCACTTCCTGCATGTTATCCTACAAAGTTGGAACTAAAAAAAAATCAGCATAAGCTGACTTTAAGTAAGCACATGTGCAAACCCCCTGTTTTAAGTGTGTTTGGTTTGGGTGGGGTGAGGGGTGGTGTTCTTGGGTTTTTCATTTTTAAAAGCAAAAAGCTAAGACCTTTTTTTTCCCCTTCTCACCTGCCATGAATGTATGTGTTTGAATTGTGGTCATTAAATGTGTTGCAATGATTGTCCTGAAATTAAAATTTATTACTTTAGAGAAACAAAGATGTAGAATAAGGAGAAAAATCTTGCATGAACAAATAATTGGGTCAAAGACAGGAAACAGAAGGTAGAAGTAAATGGTCATTTTGTGAAATAAAAAATTACCAAGTCCTGGAGGGATCAGCAGTAGTTCAACATAATATGAATCATCTGGACAGGGGACAGTATGTTGACAGTTTACTGACATTCATTAATTCAGGGTATTAAAGRTGAAGGCTGAAGAGGAAGAACTGAAGATGTTAATAGACTTAAGAGCAGGCAAATTAAATTCCATGTGGATAAATGTGAAACGATTCATGTAAGGAAAAACAAACTTTATAATATAAAATAATAATCACTGGGATGACTGTTCTTAATCAAGGTAAAACCTCAGAGTTATAAGAAGAGGTTGGATGAAAATGTCAGTTCGGCACTTAGCAGTCAGAACAGCAAAATGAATGTTAGGAGGAGGGAAAGGAATAAACAACAAAAAGAATCATTGTTAATACCTTTGTATGAATTCTTGGTGTATCCACATGTGTACTTTGTGTTACGCCAGTCTCCCTTATCTCAAAAGGGGATATAGCCAAATGAAAATGTTTCAGAGAATGGTTAAAAAAAATGATCAGAGACCTTCAGTAGCTTTTAGCTTCTTCAGGAAGAATCTTGGAAACTAAATAGGCTGAGATTCTTCAGGAAGACAGACAACTGGGAAAAGATGATCTACCTTCTTCACGTTAGTCATGGTCTTACAGGAATGTATTTGCTCTCTTTTCCAATACATGAACTAAGGTTCAGTTGGTAACCCCCAACAGGTGACAGATTCAAAACAGAAAGAGGTAGTTGTTCTTATAATGTGCAGTTAAACATTTTGGAACTCCTTCCAAAAAGCATCATGAGATGCTAAAAGATGTTATTAAGAGTCCAGGAATGGAGGCCACTGAAAAGAAATGCATTAAGAATAGTTGAATGCAGAGATAACACCTCTGGTTTGTGACATAAGTGAACAGTTAATTATTAGAAGCTGGAGAGTATTCTGGGCAAGTATCACTTATAGTTGCCTTGTTTTTATTTTCTTCCCTTGTTTATCACCAATAGCCTCTCTCCTAGCAATGACAGAGTTAGATGGACCTTTGGTATGACTCAGTAAGTCTCTTTTTACAAAGCTTTGTCAACACTTTGTCCTACTGGGGCAGGTATTAGGACATTTAAGGGACTGAAAATTGAGGTTCTCGCCCAGTCATTTTAGGATTGGTCTTTGTTGTCATCGCTACCAGTAAAGATGCCAGATGGATAAAAAGAGTGCTTATAATGGGAATGCCTTTTTGAGAGTTGTATGTCATTTACTCATATGCTTATACAAGAGTCTGCAGTTGGACCTTAATAATTTCTAATGCAGTTGTATCATTCAGATATTATTGGAATCTAAATAAGCATGTTATTCTATATTGCATTTAATGGGAACGTTATTTTTAAAAGAAACAATACTTCACAGGAAATTCACTGTTTATTTTGCTTTTAGGTAAAATGATCCATTCTATGGTTGCTCATTTGGATGCTGTCACAAGTCTAGCTGTAGATCCTAATGGAATCTATTTAATGTCTGGAAGTAAGGGTTTTTTCATATTCTGTATGCGCTATACATTTTGCATTTGTGATACACTTAAGTGTCTGACAAATCTAACTTTGTCTTTTGTCTTTTTTTTTTTTTCTTTTTTTCTTTTTTTCCTAAACAGGCCATGATTGTTCCATTAGGTTATGGAATTTGGACAGCAAAACATGCGTGCAAGAAATAACAGCTCATAGGAAAAAGCTGGATGAATCAATTTACGATGTAGCATTTCATCCGTCAAAAGCATATATTGCCAGTGCAGGAGCTGATGCCCTTGCCAAAGTATTTGTGTGACATAGCAGAACAAACCTGCGTCGTAACAGCAGGTCTGGTTGGACAAAGAGGGAATGCGTCACTGCCATCAATGATAAGGTTACCAATAAGACACTACATCTGATCTGCCTGGGTGAAGGCTCTTATGTGGGGCAGGTATAAGTTGGTGAAAAGCCACCACATCTTGAACAATGTCAGGCTCATTCATTTAACTGTAATTACTGTATTTGGGGGGGTGGGGAGAAATACAAAAAAGAAAACCAGTATTTGTAGCCTTGACTGGATATGAACTGAGCGTATGTCTGTTCTTTAGGTGTCTTTAAGCAAACGTGGAGTCTGATCTTACAAAAGACTTTATTTTGGACTCTGTGTGCTGCCTTAGGGTTAGGAATGTGGTGCTCTTGTGGGGGGAAGTGAGCTCCAAGAGTAGCTTTCTTTTCATCTCTTAGTAATCTTCTGTTTATCAGTTGAATGCCACAGATTCCCCTTTTAAACTTTTATTTTGCTTTAAAGAAAAGGAAATTTAACTTAAAATATTTTAGCATTAGTTGCACAAAATGTTTGGATAAAATTCTAGTTTTTATAAGTCTTTTTATATATTTAGCCTGTCACAACAGTGCTCAAGATTGTATTGATAATGTTTTTCTGCATTATAGAACCCTAAAACACAGAGATCTCACTGACCCGCTGCTGTGTAACCACACTCTTCCCTTCTTTTGCCTAATACAGCTCAGCTAAGTCCTTGCATAAGGATGCTAATTCATCACCATCGCATAACTGTCTTCATAAATAAAGGACTGTAAAATGTGTTCAGATGAAACACAGAGGGGTTAACACCCCTGAATGAACTCTTTAAAAAAAAAAAAAAAAAAAAAATTAATCTTGGCATCCTATCACTATGTGATATTTTGTACATCTTACTGTATTTACGAATTTATTTATCAAGGATTACCCATCTTGCTAATGGCCTATTGTTATTTATTTCACTTTTTGTTGGTCTTTATATCCTTTTATGTAGTGTGTTAAAGGGCCCTGTATATCTATTATGGCACTCTTTGAACAGTCTAAAATAGATGAGAAAATGGGACATTTGATAATTCTAAAGTTGCAAACCAAGAATTTCTTTTTCCTCTGGTTAAGTACCTGGAGTGGAGTTGATTCCAAAAAACAATCTTGTTTTCAGAACTTTTGGAGTGAAAAATATTTTTATTTGTGTTTCAAATAGAATACAAAAGTAGTTGATTCAAGATTCATAAATCTGCTGTGTTTTGACTAGTTATTCCCTGCTTTTATTTTATTTTCAGATGTGCTTCAGTTTATGGTGTAACTAAAGATTTTGTTTGTGTAATGCATGATTAATACAATAAAGTATTTTTTCTAGTCTTCCACAAAACTTTTCTGATCAGTTTGCGAGTTTTGATGAGTTTTGTAAGGTTTCTGTTTTACAAACTATGAATCAGCAAATTTTTAAGATTGTACCACATAGCAAAAGTACAGCTGTTGAAAAATAATGTATATAAAATGCATATAATAAATATTAAATGGTGTACCTGTATGTTACTGTTGGCTACATTATTTTGTGTTGCACAGTTTGAAAGTGTCATTCTACAAATTACTAAATGAGGTCTAAATTTTAGCAAAATGACCATTTGTTTATTATGCTTATAAGCTGCTTTGCTTTTGGAATATTGTAATAGTTGTCTGGATGTCAACCAACTGTTCAGTTTCAAGCAGCAGTACCCACATATAAGAACATGTTTCCACAGTATTTTTGAAGATTTTTACAAGAACCAATTGAAAATTGTAGTGTATTCTTAGAGCCTTTATAAGATGATAATCACGCTGTTTTTCACTATGTCTGTATATGAAGTGATTCTCAAGTGATTTAGGAGCCAGAAAGATACTCTGTTTTTATTTCAAACTGCCACTGAATCATTGTGTTGAATTAAAAAAAAAAAAATTTAAAAAATCATTTTTAAATGCTTAAAATTTGCCCATATGTCAAATGTTACCTGTTAACCTTTGTCTATTTCTTTTCAACTCCTCCAATAAAGATTATGTGCAAAAGGGCAATTTTATTTTTTGCAAAAGGCTAAGCTGCAGGTCAGCATTTAGCTACTCTGTGATGAGTCACTTTCCTGAAAGTGTATCAGCAGAAACAGAATACCACAATATGAATCTTAGATTTTTCATGTAAAAGTAGTATGTTTAGGTATAAATTACCTTAAGCTGGAACATGTTCCTATAAGTGGTTGTAACTGTATTGTTCCATGTAAGATTCGGGTTTTGCAGTGGGAATGTATCTCATGCCATCTCATGTCAAGCAAATCAGATTTAAAACAAAAACAAAACAAACAAACAAAAAACAGGAAAAAAAAACAAAAACAAAAACAAAAACAAAAAAAAAAAAAAAGAAAAAAAAACAAAAAAAAAAAAAAAAAAAAAAAAAAAAAAAAAAAAAAAAAAAAAAAAAAAAAAAAAAAAAAAAAAAGGAAAAAAGGTGCTCATGGTAGGCAGAATACCGCAGTTATATTCTGAAATTAATTTTGTTTTAGTAATAATGTTGTTTGAAATGTTGCAGTAAATTATAATTGTATAGAAATTGGAGAATTTTGTCCTTTATCATGAAGATGGAGGTGAGGCCTTTCAGTAACTGCTTGTAGGACACTAAGACTTTACTTTTGAAAGTAACATTCAGCTGATTTGCACTTTTTGTTCCTTCCAGTTTAAAGCATTCAACTAATCAACAGACAAGAGAGTATTTGAATTTTATTGGAAGTAATTTCATAATCGCCTTTTCTGAAGCCAAACGTTGTTTCTGGCAGCTTTTCCAGACTGCTGCATTTTAATGCTTAAATGAAATGTGATTGTTTAATAAACATTGCCATGCATAACACTTACCTTTTTTTTTTTTTTTTATTGTATTAAAATTGAAATGGTAAAACCAAAAATATTTGCTTATTTTCCTTAATTGAAATCTCAATGGTCATCTTAGTTCACTATTGCATAGTGGATCAAATGCTGTAGTGAGGCTTCATTTATTGAATATTGGCAATAATCTCTAATACAGTCTTCGTTTATTTATTGTGGGGTATAACATGCCAAAACCTTTATTTGTTTTTTGGTTTTTTAGAACAGAAGAGCTGTAGTACTGGTGATGGGGGAAAAAATGATAGCGCTGAAATAAATGTTTTCATTTAGCAAAAACACCTCAACTTATGAAAGGACTGATTTACTTCTCTTTTGTAAGTAAGACCCAAAGGACTTGCGCTCGGAACCTGAATGGAAAGATATCTAAATGTGTTTAATAATACATTTAGCATTTAGGGTATGACTGATGTAACAGACTTACTCCCCATCTTGCTTTTTATTGTAGGAACTGTTTTAAGCAGATGAGTAGTGACTGTAGTCCAGCATCTTGTCTACATAAATATCAAATACATCTGAAAAAGGGTGTAACAAGCCCTGATCAAGAACCTTCCCTAATTTAGAAATCCTAAGGAAGAATTTATTTGCCAGGAGATAATTGGTAGGTATTCCTAGTGGAAAAACTCTGTGGGCTTCAGGATACATTATGAGAGGCTGCCCATTTCTCCTATTATATGTTAATTGATTTATTTTAAAACTGATAGCACTGTGTGTCCTGGCATACTCTTATTATTATGTGCTTCTCTAGCACTTGCCATCTCAAATCAGTGGAAAGCTTCTTGGTCACACAGTGCTGACGTCTAGCTACCATATCATGTAAAAGGTGTCTCAAACAAATGCATCCCAGTTGAGCAACTGGTATTTTTGCAGGGAGGCTAAACACACAGATAAGGTGGTCTACACAACTCCTGTTGGGAAAATGACTGAAACCTTTTTTTTCCTCCCAGATAAGGTACATGGCATGAAAATATGACTGACTTTACCTTTTTGGTTGTGTTTGCTTTCACTACAGTGTGTATATGTGTGTGTGTGTATATATATATATTTATGTTCCTTTTTAAGAACTTTTTTAAAAGAAAAAAAATTAACAAAAATGGAAGGCTCCGGAATTGTTTTTAAGTGCTACATCTGAGGTAAGCATGAATGAAGGTTTAAGTTCCATATTTAATACTTGCTCTGTTGATACTTGGAGGATACACATCCTTGAGTCCTATGCAAACTAAATGGCTTATATTAATAGATTTTTAAAAATAAATAGTTCAAGCTACAATATAAATGTCATAAAAATACATTGCTTTGTTTTCTAATTTTAACATAGAACCAAATTTTGACTGACTTTGATAGTGGGAAACAACATGCTTGCTTTTTAGTCCTCCCTCTTACCTGGATATCTTAATGGCCCCCCCACAAGAGAAGTCACCTAGACTTTCTGAAAGTGTGCGTATGGCAACAAAATACTTCTGCTTTTTAATATTTACAGAGTTTAATGAAGTTAATTTAACTCTGGTGAGATCCCTAGTAATGAAAAGGAAGCAATGTGAGGTACCTGAGGTCATAAGGCTCTTGTTTTCAAGAATTGCTGAATCTCTGACTTCAGTGCTGCAAAAGTCTTTGCTGAAGACAGTAAACTGAAAGTTGTTGATGTGTACTTCAACAGTAGCTATGGTTTAATTTCTTTAGATGCACATCAAACTGAACAGATGTCAGTGAGGCCTGTTTTTTTTTTGTGATCTAGAACCTTATTAGGAGATCTTTAATTTTCTAATTATTAATTCCCATACATCTTGAATTTGGTATTGATGATATTTCATCCTGGAAGGTCATGTCTAGTGTTCCAGCTGATTTGGTCTAGTTTTCCTGAAGCAAAATGACTGGGGAGGCCAACCGGTGCCATCCTAGTGCACTGACAGTGTCTAGGAGCAGTGCTAGGGCATTAAATCTGGCAGTAGAAGGGTTCTTGCTTTGATTGTATGTAGTGCTGTAACATAACATTGTCAGAGTAACACTAAATCTCTAGCATGCTCTCTTAACTGGAGGAGAGAGAAGAACCAATTCCTACAAGCATGTGGCTCAACTTTATGTTCTCTGTTGGGACCCTAAGCTATTGATGGTTGTTAGCTATTGACCTCTAACGAATAGCAAGTAGCAACTTTAACCATTTGATATCTTCGTATGCAAACAACTTTTGATGCTCTCATTTTAAATTGATTCAAATTAATGGATTTATTACAGAATTAAAAACTTTCTAAGCTAAAGGATCAGTGCTGTGAATTTATATATATATAGTTGTAAAAATGAGACTACAGGTAGGAATTTAAGTAGTGATCTTGTACTAGCTGTGTGGGTTAAAGGCTGCCTCTTTTAAACCAAGTATTATTGAGAGCTGTATCTGTTTAGTGAAGTTTAAAAGTATTGATGTTGCCCTATTCTTTACAAATGGCGTTAATCCTTTGAAAAGTGATGGTCTTTCAAACAAAAATAAAGATAATGCTAGCTTAATTATTATATGGCTTGTAGAATTGTTCATTTCTATCACAAAAGATACGGGGTGAGATTTATAACCTCTTAAGGTGAAACACTCCATTCTATTTCAGAGAGTACTGGACACCTTAGAATAAATATTTCACTTGGTGATCAAGAAGTATTTGCTTTTGGGGTATCTTTGACTTGGATGTATTGGAGACCCCTTAACTTGAAGGGAGAATACCACTGTAAGAGAATGATTTGCAGCTCTATCCTCAGGTTCCTTTCTGACAAGAAAGTAAATAGGATCGCCTATGTGACCAATTTTTTTAAGCAGTTTTCAATGTAAATTGAAGAGGAGCTTTTTGCAGCTGAACATTTTTGATAATATTGTAAAGATTTTTAATTCTATTCAGCCTTAAGCATTCGTTAGTGCTAGCTGACTTGCGAACTTCTTTCTCCCATCTGCTTTTGTCTCTCAACTCTCAGCTTTTCTTGAAAGCTCCAGAGGCTTTGAGAAACCTGTAGGAGGAAAGAGTAGCTCATATAAATGTTAGGTTGTGAATCCATGTGTGGTCTACAGAATATATGTCTGTTTGAACTCTTGATTTGAGAGGATGAGCTTATAAGCTTGGTGTGCAGAGGCATGTCGCCCACCTGCTGTGGGTGGGGCAGACCTGATGGGGTTCACCTGGCAGTGCCACCTGGAGAAGGCAATAATGGCTGCTTCTGGACTGGGGACAGAGTGGGGCTGCAGGAGTCCAGCAGCAAGCTGGGAGAGATGTTGCCCTCCCTCCCTGCCTGCAGCTGTTTCGGTGTCAGTGGAGGGAGAGAGCTGCTCACGTTGTGCACTGTTGGTCACATACCCCTAAGGTGTTTCCTGAGGCTTCTTCCTTGCCTCCACCTGCAGCTTGACTTGCTGTGTGACTGTTGGGAGCTGTTGCTTCTCTGGCCGCCAGCCTGGGGCGATCCTGGTGAGTCTGGAGGCTGGGCAGGGGGAGCGACCGATTGCATCTGGGTACTGCCCAGACCAAGCCTGAGAGCTGCTGGGTTTTTGCTCGTGAACAGTGGCTGGCCAAGGGGACATGTTTTTTCCCTCATGAAAGGAGGCTTGGCCAAGGGTGTTGTATGCTATTGGTGACTTTCTGGTGATCGGCCTGGTTGGCTTTTTTAAGCAGATTTTTTCCTATTGTTTCAAGTGTCTTTCCTCTCCGTTGCTCTTTCGTACCTTGAAATGGGTGGATTTCTTGTTGTTGAGTTGTTTTTTAATGAATATGTGGGGTTTTTTCTTTCCAGAGAAAAAGCTTTTCTGAGGAAAAAGCTTCTCATGTGATTAAGGGCATCTTGCATCAAAGCTCTTGTCAGACTTACAATTCAGTGTGAATAAAGAGCTCCTGCTTCATGCAGAAGTAATGTCTTCCTTCCCTGAAATCTCAGYAATGGCTGGGAGCAAAAAAAACCACCCAACCCCTTCAGCTCCCTTGGGAAAATACCCTGTGTGCAGTAGGCACGGAGGCACTGAGGAGGGTGTGGGGCCCTTGCTGCTGCCTCTTGCACAGGCGGACTGCCACGGCTCAGCTGGTGAGAAGTATCGGGCCTCTGGGAGAAGCAGTTGGTGGCTGCGGATGCTGGTGGCAGGAGCTCAAAAGCAGAAGCTCTTGCAAGGTCCTTCAGACGCTCTGCATGCAGTGGCAGTGCCTTGAACTCTGTGTCATGGCTCTGTTTTATGTGCCTGGTGCTTTTGGTGGACTGACGGGTAGCCAGAGGTTTCCCCTGGATTGCCTTACCTGGAGTTCTTCTGTGTTACTTAGAAATACCATTGCATCTTAATGACAGCAAATCTTTTTAAATGCTTTTCAATACCACTTTTCAATACCACTTCATTACTAGGGTAGTTGTTTGCAAAACAGGAGCTGTATTTTAGCTTCCTGAATTAGTGCTTTGACTCTTTTGCCTTTGATAACCCAGGTGACTGATTCTGCCCGTCTTAATAAGTGTAGTTTTCTGTTAAGATGATTTAGCTAACAGTTTTCGTACAGAAGAATTTCTGAGAGGCTGGAAAGACTTTCCCCAATCCAAGTGATCTAATACCTGACAGTTTCCATGGTGCATATGCATTACATTCGGTCAGAAACTTTTTTTTTTGGCAGATATTTAGGCTTACAGAGGCAACTGATCATGGTCACTTTCTCTTAATTGTGTGTGTTAGTCTAGTCTCTGTTCAGATTTGAGCAAATCAGACCATTGGGGAGTAAAGTCCTTGTTTGATGTATTTGCTACAAGCATGCTGTGCCAGATGGTTCTGTTTTGTTTCTAAATTGGCTCCTAGTCCTCACCAGAATTAATAGTTCAACAGGACAAAGTTGTGTACTTCATCTCATTTAGAATATTCAGATGGGAGAAAGCTGTTTTCTTCCCGTCTTCCTTTTCTGAGCAAGTAGTATATTATTAAAATACCCAAGAGTAAGTGTCAGAGAATTCTGGAAATTACATAATTGTGAATTTGGTTTTGATTACAAATGACTATTTTAATGGTACAGATTGTTTGATTTGAAACTTAACAAAAATTTAGAAGTAGTGCTAAGTTAGTATGCAAGTCTTTTTTTTTCGGTCTAATTCAAATTATTTTCCTAAACTTTGCCGGTCTTTGCTCAGTCTTGTGACTACTTGTCTCTAACTTGTATTGTTTGGCAGAGAATTGTTTATCATATTTGTAATCTGATCACATACACCAGGGCAGAAAAATGGTTCTTATCCCTTGGCTTACATTCTACCATACTCTGATTGCTGTTAAGTAGTAAAGGCCGTATCTGACCTCAGCGGAGGTTGGAAAAGTTTAGTTAGCATTTGCTAGCAAAAATGGCTATGCAGGATTCTCATGCTGGTGTCTTAGGAACTGGTCCAGTATGAAGTTCAGCTGTAGGTTCAGTTATACCCTGAGGCTGAGGGTATATTCAAACCGACAGCGCCTGCTTTCCAGGAGAGTGCCCTCAGYGTGAGGTTAGGCTTCTTGGCAGCCAGGAAGCGATGCACCTGCTCCTTTTGGCTGTAGTAAACAAACTGGCCAAAGCAGTGCTGTTTTCCCTTCATTATCCTGGGATGGCTAGAGTTCAGCTGACCCTCGTAGCATTTGCAGACTGCTCTGGTGGTGGCATGTAAAGAAAAATAGTAAGGACACAGTATTCATTTATATGTAGGAACAGATGAATGTATATAAATTTGAGAGTAATAAAACAATAAATGCCCTTCAGGTAATGAAAGTGGCTTATGATCAAAGTTACTTCACTAACCAAACTTGATTGTTTGAAAGGAAAGGAAATTTTGATCCTAGTGAGATTAAATTTAAACTGGGCAGTGTGCTTCAAAGAAGAGATTAAGCCCTTGGATTTTATCATAGACTGCAAATTTTCAGGACCTATTCTTGCTTCAGCTGAAGCCAGAGGCAAAATTCCTGTTGAAGCCAAAGCAGGCAAAAGAATGTGTGCCTATATGTTGATAGAGATATATAACTGGAAAGTTACTCATACTTAAATTATAAACTGTTCAGTGGAAGTTTCCATATATTTGGTGTCTATATTTGGATGGCAGTTGATCACAAGCTATTCAAAACACATTCTGCTTCAGCTTCTCAAGAAAACCCTTTGTTTACTGTCCCAGGACCAAATCAAAGCCAGTCAGTAAGGCTTTTTGGATTGATTTTATTATGCTGGGGATCTAAGCCTCCAGTTTCCAGGTGGTTTGTTAAAGATACAAGTTGATCTTTGACAGTGTGCTCAGGCCTTGCGTGCAGCAGAGACGTTTTCTGATTTTTGTGGCTTTGATGCTTTCTGGAGCTGACTTGCCCTTCAGCCTAATGAAAGGAAGGAAAGTGCTGAGAAACCTAGAATTTCTGCATTTAAAAGCAGTGACTTTGGTGAAGTTTCGTAGTGATACTGAGAGTTGCCCCATTAGAAATATGGCTTAAAATCAAGGCATAAAAAGTTGTCACTGCTTTTCTTCTTCAGAACAGGGGAAAAGAAAATACAATATTTGTATTGTATGGTGTCGTATTTGGTAGAAGAGAAAACCTATGTGACAACGCTAATATGAATTGCAAATAGAAGTAATTAAGAACATTTATGAGAGGAACAACTGTTCTGATGAATCTATTCTACTTCAGATGTGCCAAACCCCTCCTGTACTTTCTCCTCTCTTCCCGCCTCAAAATTACTTCATAAGTTGTAGAGACGTATAGACGTTGGCTTTTGGTGGAACTATTTTTTGGCTGGTTACTACATAGCTCTTCTTTACTGGCATTGATTTTGAAAGGCAAGGTAAATAGTTTTAAAGTGATTATTTTCTCTTAAGAATATTAGGATGGTCTTACTTTTGGATTTTTCTTGTTCCTTGCTGGTTCAATATTAATAGTTTCATGAGCAGTGATAAAGGTTGAATTCTGACACCTGTTCTTCTTGCACTCAGCTTGAGGATGTAATATAAAAGATTTTTGCTACCAGGTCGCAGGTCTGGCGGTATGAAGACTTCTCTGCAGTTTACTGACCTTCATTCCTGGACTGTATACCTGCTTTTCCTATATACTGCACTTGTCAGACAAGTGAACAGCTAGAAAGCGTCATGCTATCAAAAGATGTATATACAAAGTGATTCATGGTCAAAGAGGATTTAAATGCCTAAGATTTGTGTGAGGTGTAAAATTTGAGGTGTCTTGGAATTGGAATCAGAGACCCTGGCCTGGGTACGGAAGCATTCTCTGCAGAGCCTGGGGCCATGCCAACACCTTGGGATAAAAATTCTCAATGAATGACCTGCAAGTTCAGCAGGGAGCTGCTTTGTACAGACACAATCTTTATACTTCCCTGCTGAAGTAGCATGCAGGAAATAGTGAGCATGGAAATTTGTCTAACATGTCCTCTGTGTGTGTAATCCCTGACTTGAAATCTCATCCTGGAGATAAGCATCAGTTTTCTTCAAGGACTGAGAAGGGCATACTGCCAATGTAAGAGGAAATTGTGCGCTGCTTTCAGTTATAAAATATAGTAAAGAATTCACCCGGGAAATGCAGGAGACAGATTTGGTGTCTTCCTTGGTCTTCTGGCAGTGAATAATTCCAGTGCTCAGGCGTATGTCCTAACCAATGCATGGTTGTAGGTTGCAGCCCTTACTAGAAGTTAACATGGTACAAAAACTAATTTCTTTAGGACAGCAAATTAATAGAATTTTGGAAATTTAGATTGCTTTGGGAGCTCCGCTGGCAAGGATGAGTTTTGGGCTGTATTAACTACTATTTAATGTAAAATTCAGAAACAGCTCTGGGAGTTGCAGTAAGTACCTAAACTGCTAAGCTTAGAATCTTCTACTCTTTTCTGAGTGAAGGAATCTTAATTTTTTTTGTGCAGTGGTATGTCATCAGCAGTGGGGTTGCAAATCTGAGGCCCCCTGAGCCTTGTGAGTACTTTTCAGGGAAATCGGGCATAGAGAATCACAGAATGGTCTGCGTTGGAAGGGACCTTTTAAAGATCATGTAGTCCAGCCCCCTTGCCGTGGTTTTCATCATACAGGTTTTCATCAGTCTCACTAGAGAACAGAACTGATCCCCTGCAGGCCATATTCTTGATTGATAGTACTAATACCTGCAGCGATGTTCCCAAATGGAGTTTGCACAAGCGGTTGTTGCTGCAGCTCTGTTCACATTCTTTGTACTGCTTGGTCCAGCAGCATAAAACTGAACCCTCGTACTGTGGCTTTACCTACCTTCTTACCCAAAACAGAACTTCAAATCATGTCTGCTACCCTCTACCATGCTGTTCTTCCTCCAAACTTGCCTTCTACTTACAATACAGTCCACATCCTTTCCACCCTGCCTCAGTATCTCACCAGGTCTCAATCCTTTTATCTGTATCCCACCAATGTTTTTTCCAGATCAAAATTGTGCTCACAAATGCTTGCTTCCACATAAACTTCGTATATTTAAAAAAGTATTTTCTGTACCCACCGCTTCCTACCTCAGTGTAATTGGGCTGTGTGAAGGGTGCAAGTAATGTGTCATCACCATTCCTGTGAAATGGAAATATTTGGACATTTAGCTCCACAGGTTTCAGTATCCCGGGGATCCAGACCTGTTTTTTCCTTGATGAGTGAATGACATGAGTAAAGCTGCCTCCTTCCTTGCAATAATAAAAACGAAGTGGGAGGGAAAATGTGATTCTACTAGCCGGCATGCGATTTATATTCAGAAGGTTCAAGTAGCATCATACCTAGTATGAACAATGACTAAAACTTTGATATTGACTCATTCAAATTAAAATATTTGTATAAATAGTATCCTTGCTATTTGAGGATGATTTAGGATTTTTTTCTTTTGCAAATTGGGATTTAAGATAATACAGAGGGTTAGGAAGCATCACATGCAACTTACTCAAGCTATACTACATGAGGTTCATCATAAAAAGACCTTTATATTACAACAGGATATTAGAACAGATAGCAGCAGCCCCAGTTTTCTTGCAATATATATTTCTATAAAAAGTTTATAAACTAAATGAATTAACTTTTGCACAGAGTTGATATTGCATATTAATTTATACAGCAATAGCTGAATACTCTTGTCTATAAACACGTAACAAAATTAAGGATAACAATTAATAGAAAAATACAAGGCATCTTTGCCATTCATGTTTAGTGTAATATATAGCCAGTCATAAGTTATTAAAAACTGCAGAACAAAAGCCTGATGAATACAATCCCGTCTGTGCCACTCCATAACTACTACGAATTTTACAATCAATAGCAGGGGGCAGGAAAAAAGGGAAACCCTAGACTGATAGGGAAAGTGCTGTTTTGTTTTCTACTATATATTTTGCTTGCAAAAACTTTATTTTCTAAAGAATACTTGAAGTCTGTTATTCACACCAGAAATCCGGAATAAATCGGTGAATATTGCATCATTTTAACCACACGCATGTAGGCATAAATATATCAGCACATTACTAGGTACGTAATCAAATTAAAGCCTTTTTTCAAGAAAATATTCTTTCATCTTCAGCGAACCTCACACATCTTTAAAGATGTTTTTACTAGCATTAGAAAGTTGTTATTCTGTGAGCTACTGAATCCCACTACGTGTCTGCCTACTCCCTTCTTTTCTAACTATGTAATCTGATACAAATCAGTTAAGTTTCAAGGTTTGAGATATCTTTGGATTTGAATTTGAATGCTTTCAGTTCCCAGTGTGTGGTGTAATTTAATCTGCCCAAGATTCCTGTCTCTAACTGTCTAGCCAATAGCAACTTTGTAAAACCAAGACAGTACAAGGCAGCAGACAGGAAAAAATCCTGTTATCAGATATATTAGGAATATCACTATTGACTTCAGTGGTGTAGGAAGCAGTAGTATCAGCTAATATGTTAGGATCCAGATCCTCGAAAAGAACTACTGTGCCTTAGATACCTTTCAAAATCTGTGCTAAAAGAAGTGAACGACATATAGATCCACAGAAATCTGTAGGTAGAAGTTAAATGTCTTTTGATGTAAACTTTGCCAACCAGATGGCAGTATCGTTCACAATAGCAAAACCTCAACTAGTAAAAATAGACTGTTTAGCTACGATCTGTCATACCTTTTCTTAAACTGCCTGGCAATAACGGATGTTGTGCAACTGAAGCACTGAAAGTACTTCATGCTATCAGCAGAACTCCTTGAAAAGGTACAGAATTGTAAGCTGCAGAAGGCCTATAGAAGATAGTACTGTGTATTTAAAATTATATTATTTTTAACTCATAAGAAGATATCTAGCAAGTGACAGCAAAAATGTGAGAGCTGTATTGTTTCCTCTGCTGATATCCAATAGCCTTAAGTGCACGGTATGCATAGCTTTAAACTTGGGGATACTATATACGTATTGAAAATAATAGCTGTTGGCCAAATTCTGCATTCCAGTATTAAGTACAACTTCTAACAAGCTCACAAGAATCCTTGGCTGACTACAGAAACAAAAAGTAGCCCTTCTTCTTCCCTTGCATTATGATAGTATATATAAGAATAAAACATCTATACTTTAGAGGGACCATTTCAGTTCCATGATTTTTAGTTTCAAAGTAGTAATATTCAACAGCAGACTTTTGCTTTATTGTTTAGAGTCCAAAAAATCTTTACAGATGCCTCTAATAATATCAGGAACCATCTGCTCCAATCCTGTGAACTCCCTAGTGAAGAAAGTATGAGATTCTCTTGGTTCAGAAGCCATGTCTTTCAGATCATCCAGAGGTGCCCAGGCAACACCGACAGAGAAGACCGTTATTCCTACAATGAGAAAAAAAAAAATAGTTAAGACCATTTTGCTTATGGATACAAGAAAAACAGCCATTTCTACACCCATGAATTAATCTGGATCAGAAAAGCATGTTTCAATACCTGCAGGCTGTCAAAGATGATTAGATTTTGCCACTAAATGTCAGGAATTAGAAGATTTGTCTCAGTAAAAATCCTGAAGGAAATATGGGGTATCTTAAAAGCTAGTGTTTAGTTGTTTTTGTAGTGACACATACGAATGTAGCAGTTACAATGTCAGTCTTGAAACACAAGTAACACTGTGTAAAATGATTTTTGAAAATAAATTTGGATCCTTTGTATATGCTTAGTGCTTTCAAGCATCAGCAGCCCAATAAGCTTTTTGGCCAAAACTGCTTATTTCCTTCCTGGATGATGATGGAGAGCAGGAGTCATGCTGTATTGGATGGCATCACTGGTTGGAGCTTCACTACTTGGCTCTTTATTTTTAATCTACTAATTTCTCTCCTGTTTAGGGAAATAGGACCGGGTGTATGTTTTTCACTAAGCTGCCATGAGTGAGTCTACTCATACCCGGTTCCATAGCACTGGTTTTTTTTCATCCTAATGGAAACAGTTCCTTGGGGCTTACATTTTGTTGAATTTAAAACAGGTATGATACTTGATTCACTCACTGGGCCTGTATTTGCAAACTTTAAAATCTTAACATTTACAATACAGCAGAAATAGGATGAATCAACTTCCACCGCTTTTAAAGATACATCATCTACCTGCTTTTTGTGCAGCAGCAGCAGGTCCTCTAACATCATCGTAAGACTGACCATCAGTCAAAACAACAAGGAAATTTTTGTTAGGTCCATCTTTCATTGGCCCAAACACATTTCTGGTTGTGAAAGAAATGGCATCACCAGTAGCAGTGCCACCGCTCATGTAGCGAATGTTCTGGATAGCCGAAAGGACCTTTTCTTTTGTGATATAGTCTGTGAAGCTGAACTCGGTACGCTGATCGTATGTGAACTGCACGGCTGCAATCTTGGAACCAATGTCAGAGATCTCAAAAGCCTTTGCGACGTTGCTGATGAATTCAAGCACAAGGCGGAAGTTGCTGTCTCCAACGCTGCTGGAACCATCTATCAAGAAACCAATGTTGACGGAGTTGTAGCATGTCTTGCTACACAACATCTGCTCATGCGAACACAATTTTTGGACAAGAGGTTTCACGTATTTGGTAGTACCAAACCAGGTGGGCATTTGGTAAGAGAAGAAGCCGTTGTTTCGACAGACAGCCTGTTTGAAAACAAAAAGTCAAGAAGTGAATACTGGCACAGCAGCTGTATGGATAATAATCAGACATCTATGTGATTTTCTTTCAAAGGTAGGTTAGAAATGGAGCCTGATGGTGGGGGTTTGGGGTGGGTTTTTTGCTTGTTTGTTTGTAAAGAAATTGAGGACCAACATCTGCAGTTGAAGTCAGTGAAAGCTATAATATAGCTTATTTTATCCAATAATAAAGTCAACCCTGCCCCCCCGACCTCTGGAAATTTCAAATAATTTCACTTTATTTGTAAGAATTGTAACAACTGGAAATTATAATTATGTTTTTTGAAACTGAACTAAGAAGTCATGGCTACTGAATATACAAAGGATTGAAAGTTCTGTATTTTTGCTTATCCACTGAAAATTAGGCTTCTGTGTTTTCCCTTTGGTAAGCAATTTATTTTTTTAATCTATGATATATCTCATAAACACAGACATACAGTTTGGTAGAAGTATAGCTCCAGGTCATTCAAAGTAAAATTTCTTTTTCCCCTGGCTTCTGTAGGATGCATGTAAAGTACAACATAATTGAGACAGGGGTTAAATTTAAAATCGACTCTCCAAGGTGATAATCTGACTAAGATCAAAATGCAGAAGGGGAGGGCAGGCCTCAGTCACCTAAGCTCATGTCTTTCCGTGCCTATGAGTATATAAGTTGGATCTGCCTGCAATAACACTGGGGTAGGCAGCAAGCTATCTTGTGCCTGGAAGCAGCAGAGCTGTAGTGCTTCATTCTGTTTATGCTCTGAGCTGTGAATTTTCTGCTGAAATTAAACACCTAAAACCTCCCTGTGAAAAATGAGAGGTTTTCTCACTGGAGAGTAAGTAAAGACCTAGTGATTAGAAAGCTCATGTGAGAGTAGAAGATCTGTGTTCGAATTCCTACTCTAGTTCATCCAGAGCAATATCCAAAACTCTTCATCCAAGATGAATGGCTTGCATGTGAACTTGTGGGATGTGTTTTTCAATCTTTCCTGTCCTCTTTGTAGTGAAAGTCAGTCAATAATCCTCCATAGAGCAGGTACTGAAAGATATGCCTCCCTGTCTGCCATTTCAGGATAGGAGATACCGTATCTGTGTTTCATCGCCTTTGACACATTTAACCATACCTACGATAGGGGAATCTCCTACTCTGAGAATCTTCATGTAACTACAAAGTCCAGGAGCTACATCTTGGCCAAGATTCTGTACTGGGAGGACAGTGATAGCACTTCGGTACCTTTGCGTAGCCCCCTTCAGCAGGAAAAAACCCAGTGTTTCTTTAGGCTTCCTAGTGATATTCTTTTAAATCACTTATAAGCAGGGAGAGCTTCACTGGCTTTTTTGAGAGAATATTTTAAATACATACACTTATATATAAAAGAATTAGTTCATTAAGATTTTAGCATGAAGTAAATTCTCTAGAATCATACCCATGACTGAAAAAGATATAATGATATTCTCTCTTACTTTGTCAACAAAACCAACGTCTTGTACCATTCCCAGCTCCTCTGTTGTGGGTTTTGCTACAGATACAATGAATACATTGACTCCAAATTCTCTGGCCACTATGCCGGCTTCTTCTATATCATCTGAGGGCCAGCCGTCTAGGAACACTACGATGATCTTGGGAATTCCTTTGCGTGCTCCGTTTTCTAAAGAGAAGAATTTCTGAGCTGTGTGCTTCAAAGCTTTCCCTAGTTTTGAACAGAAAAAGAATATGAAGAAATAATGCAATTACAATTTGATACCAGTTTCCTATATGAAATTGTGCTGCATTTTGGTTATGATTGTTTCGCTTTTACACTGGGTTAGACCTGTAGTGTCCCAGGAAATTTGATAATAACGAAGCTTGAGGAACCTATAAGTTAAAAACAAAAAAAACCCAAAACCAAACCACCCCCCCACAAAAAAACCCCACAGATAAAGCTGAGGAAGAAACCACTGACATTTTGTTCACCCACAGGCCTAGTTTCGTACTAGGACGTTGATATATTAGTGCCTGCCAAATGAACTGGAAGGAGGAAAGTTAGCTTGTAAAATGCAATGTATTTGGAATGCTCAGTTTCCTCATTTGACAAACATCTCTTCACAACCACTTACTACTAATTCCAAGATTATTCTGACTCTTTAATTAGCAACCCAACAAGAATGAAATGCTAAGCCTTTTAGATATTAATTTGTCTCAAGATATCACTCTGTTACTAGTGAAAAGTTGATTACTGTTTAAATGCAGGAAGTAATATTTGCACTTCTACTCTAATTAAATGTGTAATAAGCAACCCTAACTTCAGGAAATGAAATGGAAGGTGTGGCAATGTTCTAGTTGAAAAATGTTGAAACTAAGATGAGTGTGGCATTTAAAACACTTTTTCTTGCCTGACTGCATTCTAAGTACTTCAGTGTGTGTATATATATGCATACTTATATATATGTATGCATACTTATATATATTAAAATAACTATGTATTTGGAAGTGTAAATAAATAATTTGTATTTGCATGGAGGTATGAACTCACCTGTATTAGAATTGCCTCCTCTGAACCCTAGTTCCTTTATGGCAAACAAAACTTCTTTCGCAGCAGTGAAGTTTTTCAGATAGAATTCAATTTTTGGATGTTCACTGTAGAAATATAAAAGAGAGTAATAAAGTATGTAGTTCACTTTTCATAGCGCTATGGCATTAGCAAGCTAAAATACACTTTGAATCATTTTGTTCTTGGTAATATATACTCATCTTTATATTTTTAATTCCTAAAATAGAAGTATGATCCTCACTTAATAATTCTCACAATCCTTAGAAGAGGAGTTATTTAGCTGGGTGAGTAAATTAAGAACAGATTGATTCTTATGCTTATCAAGCAGCTGAAAACATTAGGTTGAAAATATATACAGGAAAAAATTTAGAACATGCCCGATGTTAAACTAAATGCATTTATGTAATTGAAAATTGGCAGGTTTTCCACTATTTGTATGAGAAATACCTTGTTTTTAAAAATTTCCTGTGAAATGCAGACTGTTTGAGTTATTTAATTTGAGAAGTTTTAAGGTACGTTAGCTACTGACTCCATTTAAGAAAGGAAAGATTTTTAGCTACACTAAGTTTCCAGATTTCACTTTTGATTTATAGGAGGAAACAAATTTGTCATGTGAAGAGTAGAAAAGAAAAACACCTGCAGGTCAAAGAGCTGCCGCTATGAATAAATGGCCTGATCCTGCATCAGAATCATTAGAATGAACACCTGTGCCAGGCAGAGTTGGTCTGCAGTGCTGAATCTCATGGCAGAATAACTATTAAAATGGTATATTTTGAAATATAAAGATTATTGCTTGTGAGAATAATTTCTAATGAAGAGTTGAATGTTCAAGGTGCTGAACTGATTACTCAGTTTTTCCAGGAATTGTTCCTCACGTTATAGTATTTAAACCCAGGACAGCAAGAGTGAAGCTCATTTCCCCTAGATTTTGATGTCTACAGTGGACAGACTGGATTTTTCAGGATGGAATTCATGACATCCTAAAAGAGGCATCCAAAGCAGTTCAGATGGTTTGTGCCATGAATGTGGTCATTCTTTCTAGTGACTATTAAAAGCAAGCCTAGGTCATTAAATCAGACTCGGACATCTACTCTGCAGTGGTCTAAAGGCAGGGGAGAGGAACAGACTTTAATGATGAAAAGTGTGATAGAGAAACCCTGTGTTAATCTAACAGATGTTTCATCATCTTGGAAAAAGAGAGTTAAAGGCTTCTTTGAGCTTCCTTTATTCCAGAAGCAATAGCCAAAGTAGTTAAGCCTTGGAAATCTGCTACTGCTGAGCACTAGCAAACTGAGCTGTGGCTCCAAAGAACCTTTTACCAACACGTTGGATGTTGCGACGGCTTTCAGACTGTTTTGTAGCCTGCGAACATACATAGTAGTATGAATAGTCTTAAAATTAAAAAAAAGTGACCATTTACAATTTGAAAACATTAGCTGTAGTAACCTACAGTTTTTGTTTTGTACATGTACATAGCCATTTGTGACAGTTCTCTCTCTACAATTTTTGAAGAGGTATCTCTCCTTTGCAGAGTGCTTTCTCCTGTTTTGCTAAGATGAGCTACAAAACTGTCAGTGGCAGAGGGGCTGTGAAAAGTCTGGCTGCTCTCTCTATCCAAGTATCAAGTATCACAGAGGCAGAAGATGATCAAATTTTTCACACCTTCTTACATGGACATCTCAGTGTGGCACAGAGCAAACAGTACTACAGCTGGAAAGAGTTTGCTTTCTCTTGCTATTCACCTGCCATTATTGAGTGAACACTGTTCTGCAAAATAGGGAGTGATATATTAATTGATTTCTCCTATTAATCACTCAGTTGTATTTTGTATAGATCTGTTCTTACCTGGCTTGTACAACTCCAACGTGAGGCCCTTCTGTTCCAATTCCCAACATCACAGCTACTTTTCCAACAAAGTTTTTCTGCAAATTAAATCTGCGTTGGCCGATGTTGTAACTTCCATCAATGACAAATGCAATATCAGCTTTACAGTCTGTGAACATCCACAATAGTTAGACTTACTTAACACCAAATAAACATTAGGATTTTGCTTTGCAAAAGTTAAATCTGTGGGTTTCTACCTTTGTTTCCAGCCTTCTTATCAAGTGGCTTCTTAGGTCTTTTACCTTCAGTGAAGGAAACAGCATGGATCATTTAAGAACAACAAGATGAACAGCCAAAAGCGAACCAGAAAAAGGTCAGACTCCAAGAATTACATTGCAATCTATCTGCAGTAAGAACTGTCAATCGGTTTAATTATTAAACTTGCATTACTACTGCTTTGCTCCTTAGAGAATATTCTTTTTCAAATGAAACAGTTTAACCTTCCTTTCTACACCTGCCTAGCTGACTACTGAAACGTAGAAAGCTGGGTGGGTTGCTGTAGCTCACCATCCCAAGTGCTACCATTTCTCAGTTAGCAATCCTGCTGTACAGTGTGCAGTTTTAATGGTTTGGAAGCAAACTGTGACTTCAACTGTAAAGCAAACGGTCTGTTCACAAACAAGATCCAAGTCCAGTATTTATATACCACTAACCTTCATAAAAACTGATCTAGACTTTTACTGGCAGCGTTTTCTGTGGAGAAATTCACATAACATCTAAATTTCTGCTATGTAAGTCCTGACGGCACTCAGCTGTTGAGTAGTTCTGTAAGGAGGGATGCATTGTCTGTTTTCTCTGTCGCTTAATAGGAATGAATATTACGTGAGCTCATGAACTCTTTCCTTCCTTTCTGTTTTCGTATTACTTTTCTAAATTCATTCAAGTTTTTCTTAATTTACATAAACACTACTGAAGTCAGAAACAATCTCCTCAATTACAAATGATTCCTCTTTTTGCTGATGAAAGATATACTGCAAAAACAGATATTGTATATATTTTCTTCTTTAAAAATAAACAAATCCTATGAAACAGGGATTCACGCACTGTAGCACATCTTATCACAGGAGGCTTCCCTTGCTGCAGAGATCTCGTACCTGTAGAAGGACGTGCTGTTGATACTGGTCGCCCGACTGCTTCAAGAGCTGTGTTCTTGGTACCTGTTAAAATATTGGAAGAATAAATTTACTGTATCTCAGTGTATTTAGATGAAATTACAAGTGCTTGAAGAGTGCTATATTTCCAATAACCTTTCTTCATCATCTGCCATTAGCAACTCTTGGAGTAGGATGCGGGCCTAGACAGATCTTTGGTGCAATCCAGTATTGCACTCCTTGTTTTACAGGTAATAAACTTCTCCTCTGAGCTTCTGCAGTTGAAACAATAGCAGCTGATGAGTAATTACAGCGTATCTAATTGATGAGAGTTTTTGAACTATAGCAGACATTATTTCTAGCAGATACATTCAGCACTTGAGCTGGAGAAGTGGATTTCACTTACAACCTCACCAAACGCACCTGTAATTCCAAGTTCTTCACTGTTAATTTGCAATGGACACTATACAAGGATTACTAGTATCTTAGAGATAGTAGGCTGAATTTTAGCTGTGTAAACAATAAGAATGCATTAGAGAGATTTGTTTCCCAAACTTTGAAAAAATATACAGAAAACACATATACTTTAATATTTTTGAAACTACAACAACATATATAACCAGTAGGTGGCTTTATACATTTTTAGGAGGGTGGTTTAACCTCACCCAAGTGGCAGGGCGTGATAACTGGTTTGCAATCAGGCACAGTATCTCAACTATGCAGACAAAAACTTCTCAAAAAAACCACTGTGTCACACTGGAGCTTAATGACCACATCACATCTAAGTTGCTGTTATTCCTATTTTTGGAGAGTCAGTGTTCTGTTTGCAGGGAACACTCCACAAGCTCTTTGAAGGGCTGACAAGTGCTACTGCCTGCATAAAGGCAGGCAGGGGGAGAGAAGGGGCTGGAAGTGGTAGGAGGACAGGACTGCAATAGCAGGATGGAAGCACTGACTTAGATCAGCTTAAACTCTCGTGGAACTGTACTGTCAACTGCCATCTATCATGTCATTACATTGTAAATAACTGTGAGCCATTTTTATGTATCAGCTTCTGCTACAGACTAGCTAGTCTAGCTGGAATAGCATTTTAAGGAAATTGTGGAAAAATGAAGATAAAATAATGAGTTAAAAGTAAAACCTTTTGTTACTACAGAGAGCAATCACAGTTGTTTATGCATACAGGAGCATTGAAGCAGTTTCCTAGACTTCTGTTAATATTTCAAATATAGTTCGCAAAATAGTAAGTGTGATCCACCTACGAGTCACTGAGAAAGACGAAGCCCATCTAGCGAGCACCTGAGACTGGATCCCATTGGCATTTACAGCAGGGTAGTTTTCCTGTCCTGGGAGGGTCTGTACCCTCACAGCTCCTCCTGCATTGGTGATCACCCCCCTGAGATACAAAAAGAGTTATTATAAATCAGACATTTTAATCACAAGAAAATGCAATACAATTATACCATCATTAGTACATTGGACACTAGCTTTCTGAAGAAGATGCCATATAGGCAGGCAATTGTGTTCAGGCTAAAACAAGCTATAAATTGCTGAAAAGACTTAAAAGAAACTATTCTTCAGAGCACCACACAGACTTAGAAAAAAAAAGGTCAGGAAATTCTAAAATTCTGGCAGTGTTCAGATGGATGCAGAAGAGTGATGTTTCAATGACATACCGATTCCTAAAGGAAAGAGCTCCAGCAAAATGTATTTGAGTTCATTATGCCTCATCAATATTTGTGACTGAAACAAAATTCAGCATACTTAACTACAAAATGACCAAAGCTAAGAAAACTGGGAGGAAAAATTTCTGTTTATAGTGGTAATGGGTATGTAGGATATCTTGTTATGCAACTGCAGACTGAAGTCAGAAATTATAGACATTATTGATAGCAGCCATCAGATTACTGGTAATTATAAGAACAGAGCCTAAAGCATCTTATTCTTCTTATTCACCTGTAGTAAACATTAAATGTGAAATCTGAAATGAATGAAATAAATAAATGCAAGTTAGTAACTCAATCCATGTAAGATTCTGGACTGCTTTCAGTCTGGGCTTGGAAATAGTATATCAACTAGATGCAATTCAACTGTGTAATTTTCACTGACATAGACTAACATACCAAATTGCAGCTTCAGAATTTGGAATACTTAGATAATATAGTTAACAAGTCATAGCTAACTTCATTAGTTTAGGCATACTGCAATGCATCCTTAATATACAGTTATAATGGATTAATTAATTAAAAAAAAAATTCAGAACAAATACCAAGAAGCTTACTGATTAAAATATCTTATAAAGTCATATTCAGTATTATAAGAGTATTATACTCCTTAATGCCTTACTAGAAGGGTCAGTTCAGAAACGTAGAAGCGACAAGAAAACTTGTAGCAAAATCTATGGAGGAAGTTTTCCAAAACTGAGAAGAGAGTTGAACCTCAAACACCCAGACCCTAGACAAGTTTCTAGAGGCCATAGTCTAGTTCTTAGAGAAGGCCACTGTCATTTTTCCCTTGTTGAGTTTCATTTCATGATTCAACGAACAGGTTTTGAGATTGTCTACCAGATCTGTCCTGCCATCTGAGGCAAATAAAGGAATAGCTAGGTTGAAAAGCGTGCTGATGCTTATGGGCTGAGGATCGTGTGAATACCCAGCAGGACAATAGATCTATGCATTTAGGACACTTCAGGGTTAAAAGCAGCCCAAAGAGAACTTCATGTTTTTTGCAGGAAGAGAAGCTGTTGTGGTTGGTATCCAAATACCTATGAGGTATTTGGATACCTCAAGTGACAAGAATGGGCATCAGAATTGTTGAGATCTCTTTTCATGTGCTACTGAAAGAACGGTGCTACTGAAAGAATGGTTATTATTTTTAGAGGCCAAAATTCAACGTTGAGCTTCTCTAAGAGGGAGTAAAAACTTGATGCTTTGTAGTACTTGGGCAGGTACAGTACTCTGGGAGCAAACAACCATTTCAAGACTATTTAAACACAGCAATGTGCACCTTTGTGTTTATTTTTCTTATCTGTTTGGCTTCCTGCTTGAAAAGAGATCCCAGCCTAAACTGATTTAAAACACTGTGAAAGTAGAATAATCAAGACTTGAGTTTAGAAAATCTTGCATATATGTCTGGTAATATGAGCTCCGGGTATCTGTGGCAAAGGCAGCTTCCACATAAATCTCCTTGTGGGCTGCTGTAAAAATACATTCCTCATTCATGGACATGATTTGCATCTTTAAATTGAATTGTGGTTATATATATTTAATTCTTGTAGCTTGGAAGATTATGATAGTAGTTTCAAAATATACATATATTTTCTCATCCAGGAATACTGTATACAGTATATGGACAGAGGAGCTTTAGTAAAGTTACCCTGAATGAGTTTAAAATCAGATTATAAAGTTGGCAAATACAAACAGCACTTTACAGTTCTTTAAAAAACAGCGAGAGAAAAATCAGACCAGAGCCTTTAACTGGTTGTTTTTAAAGGACAAGAAAATTCAGTAAGGCAAAATTATCTTTGGGAAAAATAACATGTTAACGTATTTAGAATATTTCAGTCTAATTAGAACATAATTTTCTTCTCCAGTACCTGGTTCTCTTTGGCATTCAAGCCTTCACTAGTGTCTCAGTCTTAATGGATAAGGAAATACGTGTCAGAAATAGAATGTGTTGTGTTTAATTGGAACAGTTCCTAGTTTAAGTTTATACTTGCAATTTTAGTGAAGCTACTTTGGGCTTGCATCAGCATACCTGATCTATGCCCAAGTTAGCTCCCAAGAAGAGCTTAGTATCTCTTCCCTCTTCCTTTGTTGTGGACTTACTTTGAGCACTGGCTGAATTTTAAACTCAAGAACACATTCATACTGAAAGCTCAGCCTAAGCATTATTCCTGTAAGCAATGATTTCAGCTTATTTTAGTCACAGTGTGACCACTTTTGTCTATATGGTTCTATTTTGTCTATTGGTCTTTTCATTTTGATTTCCATGTAATCATTCTGGGGAAAAAAAAAAAAAAAAAAAGAGATAGTCTCCATCAAATTTGGAAGCTTTCCACTGAAACCAGCATAGTTTTATTTGCTCCTTATCTATTTATTGAAAACATTTGATTCTGTATTTCATCACAAGTCAAAACTCTAGACTGCCTTCTGAAGATACACTATTTCCATATGACAGCTCTGCTATTTTTAATGCAAGGGGGGGCTGATATTAGATGTGAATATAACATGAACTGTATCTTTATGAAAGTTATTCCTTTTTTCTTGCCATTTTGTTCTGTAGATAAATTAACAGCTGTTTAAGCCATCTTTTACAATCTCGTTGGTTTTACTTGGGATGTTTCTTCCAGCAAGTTTACTCAGAATGCATGCCCATATATGCTGAAGTGGAATAAACCATAGTGTCAGTCTGCCTTTGTGTTCTGAATTAGATTGGTAAATTCCTTTCCACAATCATTTACAATTGACTTTAAAAGTGAGATTCATCCTGTGTAGATCTGCAGTGGTATTTAAACAGTGAAGAAGTGCCTATGCATTTCCTCAGAATGATTTATGTCATTACGATCTTCTTTGATTTTCAACACTGTTCTCTGCTCCTGTGCGATTGACTTGCATGCCATGGCTGTTTTGATTAAACTGGAACTTTGCAGATTTTCCAGGAACAGCTTTCACTTCCTTACTCACTATGTTTCATGCTACTGCCAGGGCTGCTTGACAGCAACTTTATATAAAAGCTGTCAGTCCATTCTCTTGCCTAGCTTCACTGTTAATAACAAATCATAACTTATACCTAAATGGTATTTTTCACTCAAAAATGCACACAAATTAAACAGAAAAGCAGATACATGAGGAAGCAAGCCAGTACCTCACTGCACAATAGCTCATGGAAGAAAGTATACTGGCCAAGGACAGCAGAAGATATGGGAAGGTCTTATGAAATATAGGAATTTCATCCAAAACATACTTAAAAGTCTGAATTGAGGTAAACGAGCAGATGGGATTGAAGCTTTTTAGAGCCTCATGCACCTCCTCAAAGTAAAGTACAAGAATTGTTTATTTGCACACTCAGAGAAAGAGATGCAGGGCTGGCTTGCCTTAGCTGAATTTTGAATGTGTTTTTCAAGGAGCCTGCACATCAAAACTGATGCCTAGACCACAAAGAGACTCTTCCAGCCATGGGAGATGACCCTTATAGATGTAACTGCAGTCAGTAATCTTAGCACTAGAAAGCTGAAATAACATCTCCTGTTAAAAGAAAGAGGAAACACAAGGTTTTCACCTGGTGAAAATCTTTTTCCTCTGGGTAAATTTTCCATTGTTTCTTAGAATTTGTAAGAGTGGTGACAGATTTGGCCGATGGAGAGAGCACTTTTTGCAGCATGCTTATAAGCTATTGAGTTGTTTAAAAATGTTGGAGATGAAGCCAAGTAGCTATTCCCTTCGATGGGCTTAGTTCTAAGCGTGAGGTAAGGATCAGCTAGATAAAATTGTCTAAAGATAACAAAACATTGTCAGTGAAATAGACAAAGATTGGTTTTCCCCTTGTTGTTTAATAGTGTTAAAGAGTAAAGAGAAATAGATCTGAACAGACTAAACATTCTATGCCAAGGAAAGGTCCCAAGCCTGAGGGCAGCAGCACTGCAACTGGGCTGTTAGAAGTAGTATATATTGGGCTGATTTAGTCTTGCAGTCCAGCAGCAAAACGTTTGCTCAGAAACTCACATGGTATGTTTTTATGCTAATCATTATGGTCATCATATCTGTCTATAGGTAGGCTATCTGCTTTTTCCACAGAAGGGAGAGAGCAGAAAGATGAAGGCCTGCCATCCTACCCAAGAGCATAATTTTGACCTGAAAGTTCCTGTTCCCGTTGCTGACAGAGTGCTGGCTGTGATAGCAGCTGGCATTTCCTTTAGGGTCCTTGGATGAAAACAGTTATCCTCAGGGACTTAAGACAAGACAGCTTAATTACCTGAATTCCCATCTTTCCTTCCTACTATCAGCAGCTGCAGCAAACTCCTTCCACATCATCTGCCTTTCTCCATGGCTCCAGGGAGCATCCTCCCCTTCTCCAAACTGCAGTCTCCTACTGCTGCCTGATTGCCTTCAGTCACTGATACGGAGCTGCCCAGGGTCTCATGCCAGCATCCTCTGGCTGCCTAGGTTGTGCTCTTTCTGTCTCCTCTGCACCCCTGTTGCTTTTGGCAGGAAAGAAGGCTCAGCAGCAGAAGCAGGCACTGTACTAAAGTTTCCCAGGGGATCTACAGCTGCTCAGATATCCCTCTGGCCAGACAACCTTTTTGTCAATATTCTTCTAGCAAACACTAGGGCAGCTCAAGGGCCATCATCTGTGTTTGTGGTCACTTTGTGGCCAGCTTGGTAATACCATGATATGCTTTTGTTACACTTGAGTTCTGGGACACTGCTGTCTAATTAGAAATGGTTCCACCCTGTGACTAGTTAGGAAGGTTAGGAAAAAATTTACATGCCTATTTATCCTCTAAGCACTACCACATTGGGCTAGGTCTCCATTTAGTGTAACTGGCACTAGAACAGAACTGCACAAGCTGAGAACCTAGCCCTTCATTTGACCTTCTGATTATTAATCCAATTAATCACTCAGTGGTAGGTGTAACTCAGTTCCTCATGCCTACATAGTGTCAGCCTGGTAGGAAGTTCTCCATTCTTCCCCTGACAAATAAATCTTTTATTCTTCTGCCCAGAAAAATAACAATATTAAATAAATATTCTGTTTCCTGAGAGTAATTACACATAAAATAAGGAGAGAAAAAGGAGAGAAAGAGCCAAATATAACAAGCTAAAACAGGCAGAAAGCTTATTCATCTGTAGTATACAGAATTATTCATAGCTGAATTCTGCTAAATTCTTTACATAGGCTATATAGTATTTTATTGTGTTAATAATTGCCTCACAGTAATGGAACTACTCATTGGAATTTGCATTAGGAAGCATTAGTTGGTTTATATAAAATTAAGGAACCCGGCCTCAATTCGGACCTAGCACAAACTGGAGTGTATGTGGAAGGGGAAACTGACCCATGCTCACACAATCGTTTTCAGGTTTGTTTTTTTTTTTTTTTTTTTAAAAAAATATATATACTTTTTGTATATACCTAAACTAGGAAAAGTGAAGAACTGAAGTTTAATTTTTTTTTTTTTTTAAACTCATGAAGACACTTAAAGCACACTGAATGGAGGCATTCATTCTTTTTACAGAAGGTCAAACGTAAGCCTGTTCTAGCAATAAAACACACATGGAGACATGTAATTATCTTTGAAACTAACTCTTAAGCTTTAAAAACAAATACACACAGACCCCCACAATACCTCCCAAGTTCTTTCTAGCTGCCCCTGTAGTACCTTAGCTCTTAGTCTCCTTTACAGCATTTGAAAAATTCCAGAGTTTCTACTCAAAACCCCTCTTTAAATACAATTTTAAAAAATAGTTTGTTTTAGTTTACTTTGGAGTTTAAATACTATAAAAACATCCTGAATTTTGGAAGTCTTGTTAAAAGTTATAGGATTTTAATTGACACTTTAAATAAGTTTCTGGATAGTAGTGATAGCCCCCTAAATATTATTTAAAATGCTTAGTATGTATTTTATGGCATTTAAAGTATCAAACAATGAATATTAACTCAAAAAAAACCCCCTTTATTTTCTAGTCATTTATTTCTCTGTAAAATTTTAGGGTTTAGGTTTGTTTTGGGGGNTTTTTTTTTTTTTTTTTTTTTTTTTTTTTTTTTTTTTTTTTTTTTTTTTTTTTTTTTTTTTTTTTTTTTTTTTTTTTTTTTTTTTTTTTTAATCAAAAATACTCTGATAGCAGAGTTCAGCATCACATCAATATATTCTGAAAGAGTTTATTCCTGTTGCTTGGGAATAAAAAAAGGTTAAAGCTATTCCCCCATTTCTTTTAAACACTTTGTTTCACTTAAGCTTTTAAGAATAGTTTCAGCCTTTCTGCAAGGGCAGCAGTAGTCCTGCTGGAATATACAAATACAATAAGATGGTGTGATTTTTGTTGTTGTTTTAACTGTAGTTTATGTATATGTTAACATCAGTGTACCTAGAAGCTAAATAAAAGTAGTTTTAAGAAGTTCAGTGATGCTTGAAGGGATTCTGGATAACTTATGTTGTAATCAACAAATGCTAATGAAATCTCATTCATAGGAATAGGACATTAAAAAAGGTCTCTGTAATATAGCATGATACCTCAATATAATGATTTGATAAAGAGTACCTCTTGAAACCCAAATAATTTAGATTATATGCATGATGAAGTCTTACTTTTAAATATATTCACGATATTTAATTATAGAATTCTCAGAAATTAGGAAAAATTTGGGCAGGATGACTTAGTCTGTACTTTTGCTTCAAGATAGGATCGGTTATAGTTATCTAGCTATTCTAGACAGATGGATGTCTATCTGTTGTTGGAAACTGCACTGTCTATTGCAGTTCCTATAATATCCCAGGCCATCTAGTCTCTGTCCTTATTGTTAGACTTTTCTTCATGTCTAATCCAAATTTCTGTTGCTGAAATGTCAGTCCTATCTTAAGAGTCATAATACCTTACAAAGTTTTGAATCTACTTTGTGGTAGGAAGCATATTGTGAAAAGGTCTAAGTGAACAAGTATCATGTTGTACAGCCAGTTAATAAAAGAACATTCTTAGCTTCATCTAATAACCAAAAGCTTCCTCAAAACATTAAAAATCAAGATCTGAAACTCCCTGTAGACTGACAGTCAGGAATCAGTCTGGCTTCCACTGGCATCTGAAATAGATATCTCACTGTCTCCAGCTGATTTTGTCCAATATTGCCTTATTAAAGATTGATTCAAGAGAGAATTTACCTTGCAAATAAGTAATTAAATCTTTGTCCTTCCTCAAAAAAAAAAAAAAAAACCCCAAACAGATAGCCTCAATAAGATACCTGCCAGCCTGTTCTCCTTCCCCTGTGGAATTATTATTGTTTTTCTAATGACATCTATTTAACATGGGTTATCTGGATATTTTTCTTAGTCTTTAGTTTTCTATTTGATACAGAAGTGAATTCAGCTAGCTACTGGTCTAATTAAGAGATCATTAAGTAGACTAACTCCCAGCAAGCAACTGTTAGAAGATAAATTGCTGTAACAAAAAACATAACACTGATTAGAAGTAATAGTCTATGGACCATATTCAGCCAAATCATGGGTAGGTCTGTTTGCATAGGAGCTTAAACTGATTTCAACAATTTCAGAAAAAGTGTCATGTAAATGAAAGTTCCAGAAGGGACTCTGCTTTTATTCTCCAATTAGTTACTATTTACACTGTATCCTTCCATGTCTACCAGTGACACATAAATAATCTTACTGTGAAAGTCTGCCTGCTGCTGTGCCATTTCAGAGAAAGTTAATAAAGTGCTTTTCAGGAACACTTAAACACAACTCAGATAACTTGCAAGCTGCCCAGCCATTCTTTTCTTCCTTGTTCTCTCCTAATGACACTCCTATTGAGTTCATATGTCTCCCAAAGTCCAGAAAGATCTTTACTATGATGGTGTCAAAAGGTTAAAACGTAGAAGTGTGGCAAGACTACATAAACTTGCTTAATGCATTGATTAGCAATCATCTGACTTACCTGTGTATGGCAGCTCCACAGATACTGGAAAGAGAGGCATAAACTCCATCCCCAAAGACATAAAACTGCCATAGAGGACAGTTTGCTGGGCAAAGGACATCTTCCGTCTCCTTTCTAAGGTCAAGTCCTCTTGTAAAGCACGTGACAGCAGTGGAAACTAAAGAAAAAAGGAAGAACCTGTGACCTGAAAATCTTAAGGGTTTGTTGTGGGGTTTTGGGGGGTTTTATCTCTCTACAGTTTCCAAGTTTAAAGCAATGTTTGAATTTGAAATTAGGTACAGTATCTCATCTTATGCTCCAGTATGTCTGCAAAGACATCTTTGGAGCTTACAAGTGTACAGTTATGACAAGGAAGAACACACTTTTAAATTATTTATGGGAAAGAAATAACAGAAAAAGGTGGAAAGGGTAAAAAAAAAAATAAGCAAACCACACTAAAACAATGTTAAAATAATATCCAAGGAATATTACAGGGGGAAAAGCAATCCACATCTGTAAGTTGCAAGTTTACTGCATAGACAGAAGGGCAAGAAGACCTTCGAGGGCTGGTGGAACACAGGAGTGGGCAGCACTCTCCAAGGGAGAAATTAAACAACTCTGATGTCCCCACAGTAATCTCCAGCCATAAAACATCTGTGAATCACTTGGGGAAACTCTGAACCTCCTCTCCAGTGGCATTCATGAAGCAGGTTGAGAGCAGCATTTCCCTTAACCTCTGCAATAAATCCTACTGAGGCCAGTTTAAAAAAAGGAATACCCATCTCCTTGCTGTAGTAATATAGTAACATCTGGAACATTCATATCAATTCATTGCAATGAAGTTTACATCATTATCATTGTGCAAAGGACTGTCAGATTCACCCAGTGAGACAGAAGTTATTTATTCAGCTGAGGCACATGCATTTTTCACACATAACTCTGCCTTTTTTTTTCTTTTCTTAAAAGTTGCTCCTCAGATTATCATCATTAAGCTTTCACTATGCTTGCATGTGTGCAATGTAGGTATGCAGACAGAGATTTACACCACTATACAATTTTGCTTGGCAAATTGATGCTTTTTCTTTTGAAAACTTAGAGGTCATTATCTTGGATACTTACTACCATCCTTCTACTACACAGGGCAGCACATTCAGCTGGTCTGATAGCACAGCAAATTAGAGGTTTGGCTTAGATCAACATCAATTCAGCATCTTAAGTTCAACCCACAACTGGATATTTATTCTGAACTTCTTAAGAGCATATCTTGCCCTTGCTGAGCACTAGAAGATGCAAGAACCTTTTCTATATGCACTTGGAGTATTACTTTTTCATAATATTAAGATAAGAGCTGACAGAAGCTGGCCAATGTATCAGTGCATGTACCACAGCATTATATCCCAGGGAGAGTATGTTTTGAGGATCAGCGATCTGTCTCTCACTTGCTTCCCTGCCTACTCTTTCCACTCGTACCCTAGGGTGTTTACTGACCCCAACATAAGCTGCTGTTATTTGAAATTATTTGGAGCATACGCTGTTCCTCATCAGCGGATTGAAAAGATGATACCGCCTGCTAATCTCACTGACTTTAGAACTGAAAAGCAGAACAGTTACAGCCAGAGGTGCACAGGGAACTGTGTCTGTTCATTCTGGCTGCATAAATCAAACATATATATTCAGAGACCATGCATGTAGCTCTACTTTTAAGTATATGTAATCCTCATTAATGCTATACTGATATTATGTTAAACTACCTAATCACATCTTCCTGAAAAAAATCTTTGCTGCTATTTGTCAGCACGAAGATGTGACTTAAATATGCTAAATATGTCTATGTAGTCCAGATCAAGAAAAAAGAAAGCAGTGAATACTTCATTTTTCCCTTCTCAAAATAATAAAAGCTGTCTACCTAGCAGGAACTGCTGTAAAGTGATTTAATCCGATCCTCAAGTATCCTAAAAACAAAGAAGTTTTTTTTAGCACTTACAGTCTTACCTAAGACTCACATCCTCTCCATGTTTAGTCCTATACATTTGTGTTAAAAACAAGAGTCTGAAAAACCAAGCAGAATCACCATGCTTATACCTAGAAGCTCCTTATTTTCATTGTTAAAAGTGCTATATTATTGGTGTTATGCTAAAAGAAGTCAGTTTTCTTTGTTGTTTGAGTCCCCTAATCCTTTAATGAAAGTTCTACAAGTGTGTTAGCTAATTACTGGAYACTAATCAAGTAATATCCACCAAGACCATCAGAATCAAACAGCAGCTGGAAGGCTGGATATCCTTGCAGGAATCACTGCAATGAGCATCACTGGTAACCTCTGCTCTCACAGTACTGCTTGTGCCATGCGCCCTGCAACATTTTTTCCAGCCTCCAAAAATGCTAGACGCCACAGGAAGTTTTAATACCTGTCATTTCTAATGTACCGTACTTGACTGAATTCCTTGGCAGGCTGTGCATACAAAGAGAATAATTAGACATGTCTAGTTAATGAACCCTTTATTACTTGGAGATCTGTATTTCCCTCACTACCAGGTACTTACAGTTGTATGTCAGACTAACATTTTACATAGCACGGAAGTTGAGGGAAGAAAAAAAAAATCTTGCTGTGTTTTCCCTAGCTATGAAAACACAGAAATCCGTTGTAGCCCAGCCATGTGATTTTTATCTAATGGCTGCCTCAAGTCTGTCATGACCCTTGTCTACACCACGAGAGGGAAGGGGGCGAGTTGCTGCTGTGTGAGCTGAAGAGCTAACATACTGGAGCTAGGGGCTTTAGCAGTTCATACCTCAGTTGCATCAGCACAGAGGTAACACGCACTTTGAAGAACATTGTGCTGTTAATTAAAAACCAACAATTTCATTTTGTTTTTCTATGTAGATACAATTTTCAAAAAGCTATACTTCTATAACTGAGACTAATATTAGGAATGTTTGGTGCAGCATCAAAATGATAAGTACTGGGTACCAAAATTAAGACTTACAATACCAACTCTGCAGTGGACTTTGTTCTTCCCTGTTAGTTAATGTATCATCAGCTATCCAACCTATAAAACTACAAGTAGTCCACTGCAAACAGCAAAATGTATTAATCAGGTCTGAATACTAGACAATACAGAATAGTTCTTTGACAGCTTACATACTAATCATTCTCCCAAATTTCATATGTGATATTACTATTAAAATTGAAGAAGGTCATTGTATCCAAGATACTTCATCATAGCAGAAACAGCCAAAAAGCTATCTGTATAAAGTAACTGTGATAAAACCCTATGTTTTTATCACTGTAATTTAAGAATGCAAGAGCAGTAGCAGCTGAGGCATTTCTCTGGGTACTTATGCGATCCAATACTCTAAATCCATATATTTTTGGAAAAAGGAAAGATAAGCTTGTAATTTACAGGAAAGGACTCAGTCCTAGACTCCTACCCATTCTGGACGCCAATGAGGACTAGAGACCTACATTATGTGATATAAAATTAGGCCTTCAGAACTGTAATAAATTGACCATCATCCCACTCTGTCAAGACACACACTCTAAGCCTCACAAAACACACTACATTTGGTACATCATAAAAACAAAGTAAGAAGAAAAGAGATTGTATTTCTTCCTGATTTAAGCCATTTTTAAATGTAGGGGTGAATGTCTTCCATCACTGTTGACCTAAAAAAGAAAAAAAAAAGCAAAGGCTCACTACTTTCCTAAAACATCCCTCCAATAACTATGCTTTCTATCATTCCAGCATTTCCATCTTTTTGGTGCCTCATCCCATGCTGTTTGTTATGCCCAGTTCTCAATTTTTTTTTACAGGAACCACTAATTTAAGACTCTAGAAAAATAAAATCCGTAGCCAAAACTTGAGCTTTTCTAACCTTGAAGTTTCCATGTATTGCTTTGGGAAAGCAGAATTTGTTTATGTAAAGGAAAAAAAATCCCTATGTATATTATTATAAAAAAAAAAAACAAACCCAGTGATTCCTAAGACTAAGATAGCTTTATGGGGTCATAAAATAGGGAAGTACATCCCTATTATGCTTCTTGTTCTTTTTAGTACTTAGTATTGTTTCTTTGCAAAACAGAAAGATTTGAAGTCCTTTTTTTATCTTGAGGCTTCAAACAAGCCTGGGTTTTATATCTTATGCAAGGAATATTCCTTGCATAAGATACAAGAGAGACATACTAGTAGAAATATATCTGGTTTTATTTTGGACAACATGTTCACAGATGACATACTAATTCATGTAATGTTAAGTACACATCCTGATATGGGTAAGATCAATGGGCTTAAAAAATCTGATCAAGGCTATGTTATCAACTTCAATCTGAGATTTGCCCCTTTCTGATCAACTTAAGGTCACTTACCACCTCATGCCAACATTTGCCCAACCATACAGTCAGTCTCATGTATAGTAACCAGGATTGTTGAACTCAGTGGTATTTGTATGTATTTCAGGGGGAGGTATAAGATCCTTTAAGATCTCCCTGAGTAGTTATGAGCCCAAATACAGTAGATTTTTGAGGAAGCTAATGTTCTTTCATTACTTTGAAAAACATAATAAATACTTTCATAAAAGTTCCTGCAAGCTTCTAGTTCAATAACCAAATGCTTCTGAATTTAGGCTCAGAATAATGGTAAGAGACAGTATATTGCATTAACTGTTCACATTTGATATACAAACACATCCTGGTACTTTTAGTAACCATATAAAAGTAAAATTACATTTTGCCAATATTCCCTTAATGTTATTTTAGTTGGTTCCACATACCTTCAGATTACGGTGGCTTCTTCTCCAACCCTGGGAGGAAGCATTATAGAAAACTTTTCACTTGTTCCTGACAGACTGTTGACAGTTCATCTGTAATGCACCTGTAAAATAAAGAGGAAAGGAATTGGGGTTGGAGTAGGTTTTCTATTGCTGTGCATTATTTTTTCCTCTTTTTTAGCCATAGCACTCCTGTGACACATAGCTATAATCACTGTAGCACAAAATAATTTTCCAAATGTTTGACTGAACACACAATGAGCAGCAAACTCTGCTTCCTAATGACTGTGAAAACCTGAAGAACCATTCAGAAAAGCTTGAGGTCACTCACCTTCTGCAGGCCAGGCCTGCATCTGGAAGCGCATCCTTCTGGAGGCTCCTGCCCTCCCTTGGTGAAAGGCTCCGCTGGAAGGGGCAGACAAACCACTTGCATCCTTCTGGCACATTATTTCTTCAACTGCTTCCTATGGCTCCTGGTCCCCATGGGTTGACTCTGGCTCCAGGAGAGCCCACTCTCCAGCAGCAGGGATGCAGTCCAGTGGGGCACGGCACAACAGGCGGCCCCTGCCCTGCTAGGCATCTTAAGTATGTTCTTTTGCTTTCCAGGTCAAAATAATGGCAGAGCAGGTTTAAAAAGTTTTTAATCGATCCATGGTCAGAAATATGTCGTAGATCCTTAAATTGCCAAGCACTACACGAGTGCCTTTATAACACACAAACACACCCCCACTCACTCGTGCTATCAGCACTCCCCTTGATGGGGACACTTGTCACCATTGCTCTTCACCAGCCTGTGCCAGGAGGGAGTTTCACCCCCGCTTAGAAGCGTTCCCAGGCATCCTCCGTGCCCCTCTGCAGCCTCCCCCGGGGCCACCTCCCGAGGAGCCTGACACGGCGGGGCCCGGCCGGCCCCTGCACAGCCCTCCCCGGCGGCAGGGGCCCCGCAGCTCGCACCGCTCCCCGGGGCGGCCCGTCCGCGGCAGCGCCCACGCCCCGCGGGGCTCCGGGCAGGGAGCGCCCGGCGGGGACTCCCAGCGCATCCCGGCGAGAGGCGGCCGCAACCGGGCGCGCCGGGGAAGCGCCGAGCCGGTACCGGCGGCTAGGCGCCCCCGGGCGCCGTCACCACCCGGCGGGGAGGGACCGGCAGAGACGGTCCGAGGGGAAACCCCCCGTGGGGAGGTGGAGGGAGGCCAACTCACCCGAGCCGTCGCTCCCACGCACGGGGCTGGAGAGCAGGAAGGAGCCTGCGAACAGACAGGGAGCGGGTCGGGGCGATGCTCCGCGCCCGCCCCGCTGGCCCCGAGCCGCTCCCCGCGGTACCCACCGAGGAGAAGGGGGGCGAGCCACATGGCGGCGGGGCGCGCCCGCACCCCGGGGGAGCCGAAGCGAGAAGCACAGCACAGCGCAGCGCAACGCAGCGCAACGCAGCGCAACGTGCCCGCCGCGCCGCCCCACCGCGGGCCGTCCCCTCCGCGCTGCCGCAGCACCTCCGCGCAGCTGTACAGCCGGCAGCAGCCGCCGCGCCCGCTTTAAACCTCTCCCGGGGCGCATGAGCACTGGGGCGGGCGAGGGTGGCCGGAGCGGGAGGGAAGGAGGGAGCGGGCACGGGGCTGGGCAAGGCCCGGCAGGTGCTGCTGTCCCGCCCCCGCCGCGCCCCTCCGCCTGCTCCTTCCACCTGGGCACAGCCCCGGGTCCTCCGGGAACGGCGCCCCAAAGCCGCCTCAAGCAATCGGGTTAAGCAATTCGCCCCCCTCCCCGGTACCTCCCGCCGCCCCGGCCCGCAGGGGCTCGTCCGCTCCGGACAGGCAGCGGGGGCACAAGGACCTTCCCGTGCCCGGCGAAGACGCCTTTGCCGCTTGCCTTTCCAAACCTGCCCGCACACTCCTCTAACTCCCGTCCGCCTACAGCTTTTGAATACCTATTTCAGATACCGTTATTATTATTATTATCGAATACCTTATTTCAGATACCTTTATTCCAGATATCTTAAGAAATGCGAATGAACTATCAGTTACTTCGCCACAACGCCTGGCCCTTCTTCGAAAATGAATGAAGGGGCAAAGCTTTCACGAGTACTACCCCGGCTCATCCTGTGCTCGCCCCTGCTCGGTACCAGCGCGGGAAGCGCTGCCGAGGGCAGAGCAGCCGGTCCCCCCGCTGCTGCCCGCCCCGGCCAGCCTGGCGAAGCCGCAGCGGTGCTGCGGCGTTGACTCGTCCCGCGGGGCGCTGCAAAAGAGAGAACTGGGGAATTTAAGCCTGATTTAATCTTTCGAAGAGATGGAAATACCATAACCAGCATTATTGTATCGTTTGTATTTGGCCTAAAATGTTAGCGTAAATATTACAGGTACCTACCTTTCATTTAAGCAAAACTTTGCTTAAATTAAAGAAAAAAACCAAAATCACCCCCCCCCCAAAAAAAACCCCCAAAAACCGAAAACAAAAGCAAACCAAACCAATCAAACAAAAAACTCCACTTTAGAGCCTGCTTCGTTTTCGTAGTTCAATGCATACATGCATATGTGGCGTAAAGTATTAGCTGGCACGAGTGTGAAATGATCAGATTACTTATGAATGGGTGGGAAGAGAGGCAGGAGTGCGTTTATTTCAACGAATGCCTTAAAATCGTGTTCTTTGCTGGCTGCCGGCATCCACTGTTTCACTTCTGCTGGGGCGGCTGTTCCCAGAAATAAACTTTCAAATATAAATAAACCCTCAGAATTCATAGGAATTAGCATGTTAACGGATTTGCCGGGGCAGAAAATTAAGTGCAGCCATTGCAGTCAGCTGCGGGAGCAAGCGGGCATGGCAGCAGCCGTCTTTTGGGAGGCAGCTGATCAATGCAACTCGCTTTCGGGCTTTTTTTCTATAGCTGGTGGCATAAAAATGCGCATTGTGAAATATCTCTTCGTATAATTGAAAATAAATATACCTGAGAACTCTGCGATCCGTTCAGAGATATGCCGCCCAYAGCAAAATAGGAAGCAGGACCGGCTAAGTAATTCGTAACTATTTTTTTCGGAGTTTAATTCAAACAAAGCGCAGAAGCGGTGAGAACAGGATCCCCTTCCCTCCCCCCCAGCTTTGATCGTCCCAGAAACACATTTTTATGCTTCCCACACAGGATAAAGGGGGCGATGCTTCCCTCATGACATCGTCCTCTCCTACGGGAGCATCTCAAATGCAAAATTATTCAAGGCAGGTGGTGCAGATGTCAGGAACTTCTGCTGGCATTTCTCTCCGCTTCTCCAGGTCCCGAGAGCTTGTCAAGGAATTACTGACGGCCAGCAGGCTCCCTCCTCAACTAGGGGTTCACCCGAGTGGGTCGGTCATCTTTCGCCTCGGTGGTCAATCAGAGAGTCGGCAAGGGCCGCTAAAAACTCGGTCCCTGAGCTCGCCTCTCCCTGAGGTGTTCCCCACAGATGCAGAGGGTGCTCGGTACTTTTCAGAAATGGTTCACACTTTCTGTTGCAGCCCTCCGTTGACGGTTTTCTCAGAGCTGCGGTAGTTAAGAGAGAAGGGGGCTTGCTTTTTTATTATTATTAGTTTCAGATGAAAGATTCTGGGAAGCCAAACGGCGTGTTAGAGAAGGTGCCTGCCGTGCGGCTAGCAGCGCCAACGGGGGGTCTTGCCCCTTATCTTCAAATCGATGGTGGTAAACCGGTGACGGCCCCGCTCCCTTCCCGACGCCCTCGCTCGGGGAGGGAAGGGGCCGAGGGCTCCCCGGCGTCCTGCCGCTCCCCCTGCCAGCCGGGCTTGAGGGGGCCGGCAGAAAAGGGGAGCTCAAGGCCAGCCCTGGGGAGCGAGCGGGTGTTGGCTTGTCCTGGGCTTGTGTCGCATCTTATCTGGTGGCGAGAGCAAACTACACGCCGGAGAAACTGCTTTCACACGGGTTAATGCATTTCGTCGCAGCGAAATGTCCCGGGAATGTCTTCCTCCGGAGGCTGAGGGAAAGGCAGGAGGAACAGGGAGAGGCATCCCATTTATTCTGGGAAATACGGGAAATGCCTGAACCGAGGGACACCGGCTGTCCTTCCCATACAGCCCCACAGAAACCTCTCTGTCCTTTGTGTGAAGAAAGGCTTTGTGCAAAGATCAAAAAGCACAGAAGAAAGTGCTAATTAAACTTGCAGCCCTACATACCGCGCTTTGCAGTTCACTCACTGGGAAAATACACTCACCCATCCTCACTGCAGTCCTCCTTTCCCTCCTCTTGACATTTTCCTTTTCTGTGATTCCCTTCATCTTCTGGAGTTTTGTGTTTCTGTTTTGCCCCTGCATTCCTTTCAGACCTACGCTGCTTTTCTATATGCTTTCTTCCCAAAGGCTACTTAATTCATCCTCCAAACAGTTTTGCATTGACTTTTGCTCATCACCTTCAGTTTTATGTTTAAGAGGTACTGAGCAGTGCTTGAATTTTTCAGTTTGAAACTATGCTGTCTTGGTAAAGTCATTAAGGTGTTGCCATGAATGCCGGTATGAGACAGGCAAACTGGTGCCAGGCTGGCAGAGCACACGTGCGTGCCTGGCTCTGGGCAGCCACCTGCAGCAAGGCTGTTTGGTGCAGTCATAGAGACAGGCGATTTGAAGGGACCTTAGAGGGACATGGCAAACGTTACAGTGCCTGTGTGCACAGCTTTTTCTGACACCCTTGAGCTCCATTTGTTAATTCACACCATCAGCTTTTATGAAACTTTAATTTTTGTTTTGTTCCTGAACTATTGGCTTGTTAGTAAATCAAACAGAAACGTACCCACTTAGGAAAAACACCCAGAATAAATAAAAACATTTAAGCCAGAAGAAGGAAGCAAATGAATGGTGGAAGCAGCACCTAAAGCAAAGACCATGTAACACTGGACTTTTTGATACTCTTTGAGCTGGGCGGCTACGGCCTCGCCACAGTGCGGGGCAGGTGAAAGGCTTGTTCATGTGTACGTACATACGTGCACACATACATACAGTGTTAAGCAGCACCAGAGCACAGGCTGGAGCACTGGAGCTCTGCCACCACTCCTGTCCCATTGTTGAAATGCTCCTTGGCAGCCCTTTGGCTTCCATCACCTGCCAGGCTCCCAGCCAGGGCTCAGCGCAGGGGTTACTCCAGCCCGGGAACTACTGCACCTCCTTCTTCTGGAGGCAGAGAGCGCTCATGCATACCGACAGGCTCCAGCTCCCGCAGCAGCTGGCCAAGGCCCACTGGGGCACCTCAGCAGGGGCTGCAGAGGCAGCAGGCACCTCACCTGGCATTGCATGGCCTGGAGTCCTCTCCAGGAAGGCTTTCCTGCAGAGGGCTTCTAACCATGGCCAGAAGCAGCGCTGAGCCGTCCTCCAACGCACCAGCCTAGTAGCTCGAGCACTGAGGAAGACAGGTAGCTACATGCAGGTCTCTCCTTTTAAAAGTTCAAGCACAACTGCTAGCAAACAGTTCCTGGTGGGCAGCAGACCCTCGTCTACCTGCAGTTTATACATTTTAGATTAGCAATTTATTTTATACAGTAACTGAAGAGTTCTGTGAAGAGTGACTGGACGTGAGTCTGTCTCCTCTCCTATCAGGGCTTTCCCCATAAAGGGGCAGAGGACCAGCCAGCTCCCACCTGTGATCAGTACTGAGCTCGCCTCTGCCCCGTCCTGTTGTGTGCTCTCCAGAGTAACCTGAAGGCTGGTTCTTACGATGATCTCTGAAGAGACTATCTTTTTTAAGACAAAATTAAAAACACATTTGTTACTGTGGATTCTATTATTGTATTAATTTAAATAATTACCTTACAGGTTTCACTGACATGAGGGTAAAAATGAAGCCTGGGGGCAAAAATAATAAAGATAATAGCAAAGAGATAGAATTTACTTCACATATGAATTTTAAAAACACATATAAAACTGTGACAATTATTTCAGAAGTGGTTAATAACTCTGGATTCGTTCCTGGACACTTAGCTTGGGATATCATGAAGACCCTGGTTAGCTGAGAGGTGTATTTTTATTAGCATTTTGAAAACGTTTTTCTGTGTGCAAACATTGAGGACTCTTAAATAATTAATAAAGACAAGGATGGGGCCCCACTTCCGCCTGCTGCCCGTTCGCTCTTCTGTTTCACTTTGGGCAGCAATGGCATTGCGCGCAGGAGCAAACTGCCAGTCAGAACATCTCTTTTTTTACCCTGAGAGCTGGRGATGCTGATCTTCGGGATGAAACCCAAGGTGTGCTTTCTGGAAACAGATGATGACTTCCGACCATTTCAAATCCTGTTTCTGCAGCTAGCACTGCTAGTCTGAGGGCTCACCCATCTGTTCAGTCAAGAGGCCAGAGGTACTGCTTCCCGTTTCAGGGGCATGTGTTTCTTAGAGAAATACGTAGCTTTGGGTAAGAGAGGTGCATTTTTCTGCTTCATATAAACACTACGTTAATCCTGAATRGGAAGTGCCTGGTCAGAGCCTGCCTGTAGTCATATGGCTGTTGTTGAACGTGCGGCTTCTGTTATTCCTGGCTCTGCAGTTGGTGAACATGCTGTTCCTTCCACTTCCTTTGGTAATGGTCATCTGCACATTTTGAAGGTAATCCAGGGCACCACACACACACACTGTAGCCATTCTTAAAAACATGAATACTTTGTCYTTCCTTCATGCGCACTTACATTTGCACACAATATTTGCAAGGCTTCATAAATGGAAAAGACATTTTCTGATTAACTTTGTAAAGTGAAGGTACAGTGAATTCAGTTTATCCATTTTAACCCCTTATATTTGGAGCAGAATGGGACAAACAATATCCCTGGGCTAGAATTTGAATTGGTACCTTTTCTCTTGATTGCTATGCTACATGAAGAAAAAAGAAATGAATGAGAAATATTTGTAAAGGTGCATGACATGCAAAGACCCTCTGTAACATACATTTATTGCTATTCCAGAAAAGTACATGTTGCCAAAAGTAGCCAGTGCCAGGCCACTTTGACAAGCAGAAATGTGTCACTGATGGATTGCCCAAAATCAGAATCATGCAAAACCATTTGTAACTCTCTTATATTTCACTGGGATTTTGAATATCATAAACTAATGAAAGTCTAACCCAGCTATAGTTTATTCATTGAAAAAAAAAMCCCATGTTTTTGCTGAGTATTATTTAATCATCTATACAGCTGGTTGAAGAGAGCCACTTACCAATTTCTAGAAAGAACAGTCATTAAAACACCTCTTATTAGAATCTTTTGTTTAGAATATTTTTAGCAGAGTTTTAATAGCAGCTAAGTAAACAGATTTATGATATCTATTTATGTACCATTATATCTTTATTTAATACTGAGATTCTGATAACGTTCAGAGGTTTCAGAAAGAATTGGGTTCCTGTTATGTTCAGTGCAATATGGACGTGCAGAAGAATAATAGTTGATCCAGGGAAGCTTATAGTCTCTGGAGATTAAATGTCTCTTTTTTTAAATCAAGGGCACTACTGTCTATCACTTATAGTGATGAAATTTCAGTTCAGATTTCACTTCAGCATTTATCATAAAGATCTGTGTGGTTTTTTAATATTTTATACATATATATGTTTATATTTTGCTGATTTAAAAAAAATCTAACCATTTATGTTGTTGAATCACTAGTTTTTACACTTGGAATTTGATTTATACTCCAAAATTCAGCTCCTTTGGCATCTCAGCTAGAACTCATACCAGTTGGTGGTAGACTTAGCCTCTGCCTTTTTTGTGGTTGAATTACTACCCACCTCCAGCAAAAGATGGAGCTGTGAGTATTTTTCTCCCTATTAGTCCTTCATTGTTCTTTTTGTTCCCTTCAGTAGTTATCTGAATACATTTTCTTACCATGGGAAATATCTACCACAACACTAACTTACCATAACTCCAAGCTATGCACTGCTAAAACCACAACCGCTTCAGTAACTGCATCTAGGGTATGGAAAGGGTGGGCAAGGTGCAGAGCTGAAAGTAAATTGCTTACATTTTTCCTTCTCTGAAGGCAATGGTGAGCGCCAGCCTTTATTCTTCCTGCAGAGGGAAGGAGCTGTGGACAGTTTGTGGCATCAGGGAATGATGCCTGAGGATGCCTGGGTTTGTCTGGTGTCTGGTTTTGTGTAGGTGTGAAGGGGTGCTTGGTAAGACTGCTTAAATCTTCTTGGATCAGCCAAAAGCAGGACTTCACCATGTGCACATCCTTTGCAACCAAAATGATCGTTTAAAACTAGAATGATTCAGAAACCCATCCTTAGCCGGGTTCATCAGTCGGCTCTGCTTGGGCAGATGGCTGGAGGGCAGCCACGGGTAAGAGGGCAAATGCAAAGATGCCACCTACACAGGGATGTGTAAAGTGATGGTTTCCTTGAAGTATAATGGTCTTAGTCTGGATAGCTGTGTATAGCCACAGACCGCTTCTGTTGGTGAAAGACGTGGTTACCTTTGGCAGTGAAACACTGCTTTTCAGAGGAATGTTTAATACTAAGGGTAGATGTTTTTAAGGTCCCCTAAGGATGTACTGCAGGCTTTTCATATTTTATGCTCTATGGCAGTCTTTCTTGTGGCAGAGTAACAGCATGTTGGTTTTGCCTTTTGTGAGGCRGCTCTTTGTCTGAGCCATTTCAGCGTATGCATTGGTATAAGGGGAGATGAGCCTGGTTTCTTTTGAAAGAACACAAGTTCGAGAGGAGAAAGCAAACACTGTATTGGCCTTTAGCTCTACCAGTTCCAGTCAATTCAGAGAGACGATTTATTATAAGAAGAGTATTCAGCACAGTGTTGGAGTGAAGAATTAATTTCTTTAAAGCCTGTTTGAGTGAATGGTAGTTTTGAGCCACCAGAGATTTCTGGATTAGTTCCTTCTGTTTTTATTGATTTTATTTCCTTCTTCTAACACTGTATTCTGTCTTGGTAAATGGGTCTTAAAAACTTATTCAGATCATGAAATCAAAAGAGAGGAAATATTTTCCCCTCCAAAACAGCAGAGACTAAAAGATAGAAAAAACAATGCTTCTTTTATTTTAAAAAGTCATGCTGAATGATGAATACAGATTTTCACTTTGGTGCAAACTTTTTTTTTCCTGTCAGCTATCAATAGTTTGAAAGAGATATAAAATATTTTTAAATAAGAAGCAGTGCAGAAATTAGTGGTCATTCATTTTTTTCCCCATGGAGAGAATTTTCAAAAACAGGTGTTGCTGTAACCCTTTGCAATAGAAATTTAAGATACTTTATCCACATACAGATGGTGTATTTTTGTAGGACTAGGATCTCTCTGAACTGCTAAGTTCAGAAGTGTTTGGAAAAATATTAAGAGTAACATGGGTTACGATAGAATTTTTGGAACTGTTTAAGATGACAAAGTTTACCTTGATGTCTCCAAGGCTCACGCCCTGTAACGGATTTAAAGGCCTTAAACTCGTACACTTTGTTCTCAGATTTTTGTTTTAATTCCTTTTGGTTTTACTGATATTTATTTCCCTTCTTTTGACACTGTTGTCTATGTTGGCTCTTAAAATCTTACTCAGATCATGATATCAAAAGAGAGGAAGTATTTTCTTGTATCTTCCAGCTTGGCAGGGGGACCGGTTAATTCTTAAAATGTGAGTGTGGCATGGGATTTGAAGTTCTTATTTTCTTACCTCAAGTATTATCAGCATTAACTATCCCCAAATTGCACATTTATTTGTATATATCATGACTTTTGCTACTGTGATGTACGTAATTTCTTTTTGTAGTAACAATTATGACACAAATTGATTATTGTTAGAAGAGTAAATAATAGATTTTTGATTCGTATCTGAACCAAAAATTGAAGCATTTTATTTCAATTTGATCCCAAATTAATTCCTTCGTTTTATTCTTTTTTTTCACACTGAAGTTTTAATTAAAAATAAATGAAATTTTGAATGGAAAATGTGGCCAGTTTTATTTTTAAAGCATCAATAAAACCCCCTGCTTTTCTGAAATGAAACATCTGATTTTGACATATTCTAATATTACTATTAGTTAAAGATAGAAAACCTGAATCTTTTCACCAGATTTAATCTTACTTTGTAGAACATCTCCCTGCAGTTTTCTTTTCTGAATAATTCAGTTCCTCAGCTGGTTTTGCAGTTTTATGCTTTTGCTTATGTCTATGAAATAAGTTCAGTAAGAAATGTTTACAAATATCAGTTGCTATAGTAGGTGATTCCAAGGCACAAAGTAAAGCAGGCATGCTGCATTTTTAAACTCGGTGTGTGTGAAGCAGTCAGTATATGTCAAGATGGAAAAATTAAATCATTAAGGAAAATTTTGTTTTTCAAAACTGTGGAGAAGTAATTAACAGGAACATAAAAATTATCAAAAGCTTTATTGATGTCTTAAGAGTCTTGTAGCTATGAAGGTAAAGGGAGAAAAAAAAAGTGATAGACAGGAAAATATGGATGAAATACGAAAGACATAGGGATAAATCAATAAAAGGAAAGGGCCAGTCACTGAGGAAGCCTTGAAGTTCCCTGGTGGGTGCCCCTTCACTTTTCCTTTCCAAGCAAGCTCAGGCCCCATGCAAGGGGTGAACATTTGCTGGGGTAGCTGTGCACCCCCAGAGGGTTGCCCATCCCCAGACACCCAACAGCCCTACCCCAACGGGCAGCTCAGGCTGCTGGGGGCAGGACGAGGACTTTTGGCAGTGTGCTTGGTCTGTCAGGGAGGCTATTGCTACACCTATGTTGGAGAAACCACTTTGCTTCTCCACTGGAAAGTGGGCCTGGAAAGAAAAATTTTTGGCTGGCCATGTTTGAAAAGGTGAATAGAGAACATCGTCTTCTAGGCAGGTATTAGGATAACCGTTCCCTGATACCCTGGTTACTTAACGAGGCCAGACCTGAAGCCAAGGGGACCTTTGAGTAAGATTGGATCCTTACTTAGCAGGCAAATCAACGATCAGTACAAATATAGGTTAATCTGTAGTTAACACTTGTGGGACTCAAGTATCCACAAAGCCAAGTACTTTTTGTTTTTCAGCTACCAGTGGCAGGCGTGGCAGTCTCACATTTTTTTCCATGGATTTGGCTCTCCAAGATACCTGCTTTTATTAGCTGCAGTTGATCTCCCTGTAATGAGGTGACCACATTACGGCTTTGTCAAATTTCTTCCCAAAAAGGGTACTTCATGTTCAGATTTTCTGTTTATGTCACACAATATCACACAAAGAGCTGTTACGTGCCCCAGAAGTTGATTTATTGCAAGTGCTTCTTGCTGAGAAAGATTATTTTTGTTTTTTTTGTGAATATGCATCTTTTTAACTTTTACAGGGGAAGATGACTACTTTCTCTTGACTTTTTTTTTTTTTTATTTGTACTGTAGCCATTTAATTAACATTAATTTGTTAAATTCAAATTAAGAATGTCTTCCAGGAAATGGTGCTAAAGGAATGCTTAAATATACTTTTTTAGTGTTTCTGATCCAAATGCCGACAATTTCTTAAAAGAACGTTAGTAGGAGGTTCATTCTTCAGTTTTATAAACATTTTTTCGCCTCACTGAGGCCCACAAGACCTGGGATAAAGCCAATGTAGACCAAAAACAAGCTGGCTGATACATGTGCAGAACTGAAGGCCAATATAAATGCATCTATGAAATGTATGTGTATGAAAAATCTAGGGAAAACAGTTTGAAGACGACCACCAACAAATAGATCACACATGAACTTTTCTTTCATGTGCCTGAAAGAGAATTATTGCAGAGATGTTTAGACAATTTTATTTGTAGATTGTCTTTTACTATATAGCAGGAGAGAAACCGGTGTTTTACTGCCATGGCCAATCTGAGAAATGTAAAAAATAAACTATTATGGCACATGGAGAGAAACTTATTAATTTTTTAAAGAACAGTTTTTCGTAAGTGAAGCAGTTGTTAGAACGCAAGAAATATGTATCTAAATTTATGATGTTACTTTGTAGTACGTCTCTGAAGAAATGTTTAATCACATTTGCTAAGCTAAACTGAATAAATATGTGTCAGCTACCACTGTGAATGCTGTACTTTATCAGAAGATTTTAATAATGTATTAGGTGCTTGAAAGATATCCCAAATATAAGAAAAACCCCACTTCCATCTGGTAGGTAGAAAATGAAAGTGTTGTTAGTAAAAGCCCTGGGGGCTGTAACCCATAGTCATGTTCATGTGAGTCCTTCTGAAGTCTGTGACAGTAAGCACTGTTCTGCCTTAGCAAGGGTTGCAGATTTGCACTGTTTATTAGGATTAATTCTGTACTCCAGCTTTCAAAGGGAAATGTCACACTAATGTCAGCATTTATTGGTATCCAGCAAAATTTAGAGACAATAAGTCCTTGCTCTTTCAAAATCAAACACTCTCTGAAGCAATTCTTTCCCCAGAAAGGGATTTGATCTCATTGTCATATCTGGCATATGCAAAGCCACATCTAACTGTTTTTTTTCCTTGCTTCCAGGAGAAAAAAAGCCTAAATACAAAAACCCCAAACAAACAACCTCCCCTCACAACCCCGGCTACAAAAAATATATTGTGCTGCAGCTGTCCCTCCCTTGCTGAGTTTCCCTGTTCTGTCCTTTGTTGTTGGAGATAATGCTTTCTTTTCATTTTGAAGAATTATTAGATACGTATTTTAAGTATTTTTTTCATAATGACCAACTATTAGTTTATTTAAAATTCTCTACTGAATTTTAAGTTTTTAATTTGTAATCTTGCAATTCAACTGCCATAAGAAATTCAAAGTCCAAATGGGGATAATTTCATGGGGACATATGTAATACTGAGTTAGCTAAGTTAATTTTCTCATTAGGAAAGTGATAAGACATCATTTTGCAGGTTTTTGAAGAAAATAGAATATATGTAGTGTATTTCATAGTATAAGTTTTGCCACATACTTCAAATACAATCATGTATTGTACAAATACAAGATGACCCCCTAAAGCCATGTTAGATGTGATACACGTGGATGCCATTGACTGGTAGAAACTGTAATGATTAAAATGGGAGTGTTGGCTATTATTCTCTGGGGAATGTTCATTACCACCTTATTTTGGACTGCAAGCTTATCTGATAATTTAGAAGTTAATCACTTTTGGCGCTCTCTGCAGGTAATATAGAAGGCAAAGGAGTAGTCTAATGCAGGTGTACTTCACTGAAAACAGAGGGAACCAAGGGAGCCTAGCTTTCCCTTAACTTGGGAACCCCTCACTAGTGTGGCTGATATCTGACAGAGGGAAGAAGATAATTTAGGAGATGACAATCCTCTCTTCCATAAGTAAGTGCCTTTACTGGTCTTGTGCCTGTGACCCCAYTGGTTGTTTCCTGCCATGCCGGGGTGACCCAGGGATTCTGGCTGGTCATGAATATCCTGTCTCCACAACCGGTAGGAAGCAAAGCATGGTTTTCCATCATGTGTAAAGCTAAATTCCACACACCACYGTGGATGTGAGTTATGGAAAAGGCAGTTGAACATGTGAGATGATTTTGCATTGAAAGCTGAAATCGAGGTGGTGGTGTAGCATTAACCAGATGGCAGTTTTCATATGCTAGGGATAGAACAGATGATAGTGGGTAAAGGAGCGGTCAGGAAAATTAGAGATGAATCTACAGGTCTTCAGGTGTTATATATGTAACGGCAGATTGGAGGAAGGAGTCTGTGCATGTCAGTGTATATACATGCATTGGCTTTTTTGTGGGGGTGTTTAAAAAAATGATATATGTACTTATATAAATATACATATCTACACATCATATGTAGACATGTATTTATAAAGTCTGGAAACTATAAGGGTAAATATGATGGGTTAGCAGAAGAGTTTCAGCATGTTAATTTTAAGGATAACAGAGCAAATAGCATGCAGTGAAAATGTTAGCACTGAAAATTTTAGGGCCAAAAGAATTTTTGAAAGCATTAGCATTGTAGATGAGGCCTATCGCTACAAACTTTTACTGGAACAGCTGTTTGTTGCAGATGTAATTTTTTATGTCTGAGATTGCTGTTGGCAACAAGATGTCACCTGGAGTTTGGAAAGAGAAGCAGCGAACTGTTGGCAACCAGGGTGAGACCAAGCAAGGAAAGCACAGAGAAAGGGAGAGGCAGAGAATGAGGTGTTGAAAAAAGATGACAAGTGGGATACGGAAGGAGAGAAAAGGCAGAGAAAAGAGAACTGGCTGGATAGGCTGTATTTGTTGTTTCTTTTCCCTGCTTATCATTTGAAACATTGATCTTATTCTACTCTCCTCAAATGCTTTGAGGCTTTTGTCCAACCAGGAGCTACAAGAAGGAGCAGGCAGACATGGTGAATATTTATTGACTTAACTGGAGTATAATATTGTTAACAAGGCAAAAGCCTTTTAGCTACACGGCAAAGAATCAGGATTAAATAAAACCCCAAATCCTCTCTGGCTGCAATATCAATCCCGGATCAGTCTCAGAGAGTGAGAGTTGTGAAAGCATTGAAAATAATCTAAAATAAAGATTAAAATAGCTAATATTGACATCCTGTTTAGGTACAGAAGCACCAGTTGAACTGCTTGTTCTTACAGCTTGTTTTTGCAGCCAGTCCTTCAAACAGGCAGCCAGGGGCCAAATGACTATTGAAAAATGCATGGAAGAGCTGAAAGAAAAGCCAGTCCAAGGATGTGGGCTTTTCCCTCAGTGCTGCTCTCTGAGCTAGGAAACTTCCTCTTTATTCAAGAAATTCCTCATAGCAGCTAGTTCCCAGAAGCCTGGAGAAGAGACTTGCTTCTGAGAAAGAAGGATAGGACTCATCTATCAACAAATAAAGGAGAGAGCTTCTTAGGAAAAAGTTTCATCTTCTTCCTTCCAGTGTTTATTTAGTGTTTATTGTGCAAGTGCATAGTCACCTCTTCGGTCTCTGTGGATGGGAATGCACTGACAAGTCTCAAGTACAGCTCTACTCTCCCATTTTTTAGAGCGGTGCCCCTCTTCGTTCCTGGTGGAAAGTGGTTTCTTTTGTTTGGTGTGGACGTATTTTTACTTTTATCTGAAAGGTACTACTATTTCCTCTCTGTGACACCATCATTAGAAAAGGGGTCTAGAAGGGGCTGTGTGACTAGCACTGGAAGTAAGTGCTTCTGCTGTGGATAGCTGCCATGCAGTTTCTTAGCAGAGATTTCTCTTGTGAATGTCGCTGACACCCCGTGGCTTGGCTTTGATGGAGTCCTTTGGAAGAGGCACAGAATTACACTGAGAGGATAAAGAAAGTGAGGAAAATCGTTATTTAACATTGCAAGAGATCTTCTCTGTGTGTATATTTAGCTACAGGGACACACACAAAAAGAAAGGGAAAAAAAAGTATATTTTAATGATTTTTAAGCATTTTGGAACTTCATTGTTCTCTCATGGGTATGACAGAAAGACCTGTATTCTCTCTGCTGTGTCTATCGTACACGCAATTGTTAAACACGGATGTAGTTTCACAATACTCTGCCTTTAGGGGCAAAGCCAGATCAAAGGGTCCTCTGTATTCCCCCCCTCGCCACGCTGTTGGCAACTCGTTATCCTGCACTACTACGCACCCCCACGCGCAGAATGGCTTGTGAGGCCACCCTGACATGATCTGAAGGGATCCAGGTTAAAAATGGCTCTCCAAAAGGGTTATTTTCAGCAATCCGGTTTACCCTGTGCTCCCACAAGCAGTTGTTGTGGCATAGCTGGAGGGGGGAAGCTGCAGCGGAAGAGCAGGGACACGCAGCCGGAGGTGGGAAGGAGCAGCTGATGCCAACATCTTGTGGCCCGGCGCCGGCAGTCCCGAATGCAGGATGGACTCTGCTGCCATTAACACCTTTGCAGCTACAGGTTTGATCCCAGTCTTGCTGAAAACAATAGGCTTCTTTCCACTGGTGTTAACCAGGGGCCTGAAGGAGGTGGTCTTCTCCTCACCTCAACTCACTAAAACTGCAAAGGTCGTTTGTTGTTGGATTTTTTTATCKGAGGATACTTTGCTGTATCTCTCGTAATTCATAGTTCTACAACTATCTTACGTGAACCACTCTTTTCCATATTTGCGTATTGGATTGTTTGCGTCGATTGCATATTTGCATGTAGAATTAGAAATCTGCAGTCAAAAATTAGCAATGGAGAATATTCTGCCATAAACCGACACAAAATTCACTTCTGATTTGAGTGCACAACTAAAGCAGATGTCTTTAAAAATTAATAGAAGTTTTTGGATGTGTTTAAGATACTTGAAATCTCAGCTGAGTGGGTTTTCTATGTCAACAATTTTTTTTTCTGTTTCTGAATCACAAAATTAACTAGATAAAAAGAATTTATAAAATTATTTCTTTAAATAGTTTTTAATTTACAATTTTTAAATTTTAAATTTTAAAAATAGAACTTTGGGGCATATTCACTCGGTCCCTTTTAAATTAACTGAATCTGTTTTTTGAAATGTTTATTCTCTTGCGCTGGGACTTTGATGTCTTGCATGTCACTTAAGTGTCACATGATGGAGTATTTTTATAATATTAAAATTGGAAATATTTATGTATAGTCCACTTGGCTGGGAATAGAAAGCTTGTGAAGGTGTGTGAGAACAGGAAACATGAATTCACCCAGTTTGAGTGGGTAAGCAATGCCTGCCCTCCAACCTGACCAGCTGGACAGATTTAGAAACCACTGTACAAATCAAAAGCTTTGGGCCCAAAGAAAAAGAAGCAGAGGGAGATGTATCTCATTTCATTATGGGTATTAAAAAATACGTAGTCTTTTAATTTTTACCTGCTCAGTTATTTGGTATGAAAATACTGCTTGTATTAATCTGGTTATAAATTAAGAACTGCCATAACTTCCAACTCTTCCCTGTCTCATAGTCTCGTGGTTACAAGGTCTGGTTACACCTTCTCTTCTGGGCCTCAACTGTATTAATTCTCAAGCTTCAATTCATAAAACTCTCCTGAATCATTTTGATATCATCAAACCCCTTCATCTACTCTCTGCCCTTTATCTGCTGTTGTGGAGGAGCGTGGTTGTTCACAGGCACATCCAGCACTTGGATCCAAGGAGATGAAATTTCCTCCTTGTGGTTGCATCAGCTGTCTCCTCCATATTGACCTGTTTCACATTTTTTGCACAGCAGCCTCTTCTCCGTGGAGAGACAAATTCCCTTGTCTCCCCATACTGGCATCAGGTTGCTCATGTCTGCTCTGTCAGATCTGCAACAGCTGTATCCTCCTCATGATATGTATAGAGCAGTCAGAAACTGATCCTGGGGATTAAAAAACAGTAGGTCTTGTGTTTAATAGGTGCCGACCTACCCGGGGCTGAATTTCCAGCCCTCTGACCACCTGTCACTCCCATCAAGTGCCGTGGGAGTTAACAAASCTTACAGGATTTGGCCAGGAATAATGGGAGCAATTTGTAAAATGGGGTGTCAGATGTGAAGTTCCCCATGCAAACTGTTACCAGTCTGCAAAGTTATGTGCAGAAAAATTGAGATGCTGATAGAAAACTTGATCCTTATGCTGCAAAACTGACTGGGTATCAGTGTGGGTATCAAAATAATTTCTACGGTGCTTCCATTGTGTTTCAGCAATGTTTAATCAGAAAATTATTTTAAAGCTATACTAAAAGTAAATTCAAACAAAAAACTGCTGGTAAAATTATGAAAGTTGCAGCTGATGTCTTTTATTATACTTGGAAAAATGTTAACTCACATTCCGGTAAAAATGGGGTTCATTTTACTGTTTTGTCATTACTGGTACTAGGATACGTAAAACTTCAGCGGGGGAGAGTTTGCTACTTTTCTTAGTGCAGTTGCTATTTCATGGAGGGAGCAGAGAATTAGGAAGTTATATTTCCGTAGACTTTTAAGTATAAATTAATAGAAGGATCATGGTTTTTTTAAAAAGAGGACAATGGGCTGAAAGTGGAAAGTTAAGCGTCTTACAAGTATTGTCGAAGGAAGAGGTCTATGGTGTTGCCATTTTGATGAGGCCGTTACAGTGCCAGTAATCTCTGCAAAAATAAGCTGTTGACAGGCACTCACAAAAATTAATAGAAAGAAGCCAACAATCAGTTATAAAATACTGCTTCTAAAAACACATTCCTAACACTGATCTGTTCATTCAAAACAGCAGCAGAGGCTAAGCCCATCTGAGATCGATTCTGATATTGAGAATTACTTGGAAGAAACTTTGAATTTAGCTTTTAAAATTAAGAAAAGAACACCTCACAAAAGGAGTGCTAGTGATCAGGAATGGCTGTTGAGTTCTGAGACGATTTACTGCAATGGTAGGAGATGATACTGAATATCAGTTTAAAATATTTTGGTTTATTTATAACAAATGACATTCCTGATACCTGAGAGCATCTCCGAAGGAAGCTCTGCAATAATGTAGGGGTGATTCAGCAGAGGTGTGGAGTTTCTGGTCACATAAGGCAAACTGACTTTAATGCAGCTCGGGTGTGGTCGTTGTCATGATTAATTATACTCTGAATTTCAACATCACACTTCACCTTACTGTGCTAAAACCTGTGGCTCATCTTCCTTAGTTGCATGTGCCTCTCTTGGCCCAGTTTCCTTCCTGGAAGGAAGGTGGTGACTAAGTGTAAAAATAGGTGACTGTAAGTGTATCTAGATGCTTGCAGTCAAATCCAAACTACCCGCTACATGCAAGCTGACTTGCAGCCTGAAGCAAGCCAGCTGGATCAGTAAGCAGTGAAAATCCATCAGAGGAGAAGAGAGAAGGGGACAGAATGGGTCTAGTTCGGATTCAAACTTCACAGCGTACACAGACATGGCTGTGTTCCCGTCCATAGAAACAATCTGAACACCTATGTGAACACAGGTCATTAAAAATATGGATATAGTCTGTATGTCTAGAAACCTAACTCAAACCTAACAGAGACTTTTAACTTAAGAGAAAAAGGTTTAACCTTCTCAGCTTATACGAAAATTTTCATACTTTGTTCTCAAAAGTAAAATCCAATGACACTTCTCTTCTTATGCTTCATAAATAGAGACAGATTTATATGCAAATGTCCTCTTGTAACTAATCCTAGAGCCCTGTGTCTGCCAAACTGCCAGAACTTCACCCAACAGCTACAAAGCTTGGCAGAGCAAGACATACATACACACACACACACACACACACACACACACACACATAGATTTACAGAACATTCTGCCATCATGTTACTCTGTGGTCTGGAAAAAAGTGGTGCTTGAAAGTTTATGAAATGTAACTAAGAAACTCTTGAATTATAATGTAGATATTCTACCACAGAAATTAGAAATAATTCACAAAATATTAGAGCATGCTAGGTCAACGGTTACATTTCTCATGCGTTGGTGAGAGGTACAAAGTAAGAGATGAAACAATTTATTTGCAAGAATACTGCAAATGACTAGTTTCTGTGGTTTTCTGATCATCAGGACAAACTATGATTTCTGACAGGGCCAGATGGAGCTGCGGTCTGGAGTGGCAGCACAGGTCCTCGTCAGCAGTATAGAGGTCTCTAGTCTTGTTGGCCTTGATCTCCTGCAAAGCTTCCATCAGTTCTCTGTGCTGAACCACACAGCCTGCTCTTGGGAGACGGGGGCTGTGTTACTAGCTTTGCTAGTTTTGGAAAAAAGTCAGCTAACATCTCTGTACCTCAGTTTCTTCATACCTAAAATACAGATAATAATTCTCTGTTTGGTGAGGCTGCTGTAAGACATCAGTGCTTGCACATGTTGCTGCTGTTATTATTTGTGAGTTTGGGACCAGCATGAGGGAAGTACTCTGAGAGACTTAGAGACCAGGCAAAACCTCAAAACTTCAAACATTTATTTATGCTCAGATAATAGGTAATTTTTCTGTTAACTACTAAAAACCAGACATTAATCAATTTATTAGTCAGTCCTTATGTATATGATGATGAAAGTCTGATGCCACATCGCTGGCTCTGATGGCTTTGGTGGTTCTTCCTTCTGAGACCGAGATGGCTAGGCTCAAGAGCTTTTCCCCAAGGGAAGCTTTAAGCTTTCCCAAGCTCCACGGTGTATCACTGATGTTTATATACGCTTTTCTATGGGTCCAGATCTGTCTGGTCCAAAGGATTTTTTTCTTCTTTCATGGATCCGCCTCTGTTCTGGCTTGTCAAGGGATGTGTTACCAGCTGGGTGCCAGCCTATTCCAGCTTGTTCAGAGCAGTGCTACCTGCTGGCAGGTTGTGTGCCAGTTCTCTGATTCCTTCTAATAGTTGCGGACTGGGTACTGTTAACTTTGTTTTAACAATTTTTATGCACCTATGCCAAACAAGCCGGTATTACAAGATAATATTTTTCTTCCTACTCTAAATCAATCAGTCTTGTAGTAAGTCTGGGTACAAGACAAACAGAAATAAAGCACAAATAGACCTCCATGGTACATTGAGATCATCTGACGAAAACACTATAGAAATGTAAAATGTTAGTGTGGTAACATAAGAATGTAACATTATGAATAGGGATATAGAAAACTTGGTTCAAAAATACATTAGAAAATGAAARGTCACTAGTGCTTGAAATGGGATGGCATGCAGAGCTATGACACTTTGCTACTTTTTTGAGTACTAACATAAACACTTCTTACTTTGTGGCGGGGAAAATGGCTGCATCTGTACTGTAGAGGAGTTAATCTCTGCAGGTTTGATCTCTGATGTGTCCTGTCTGTGCCTCAGGCAAATTGCGAGCATGTGCACTATCCCATCGCACGTTCTGTTTTCCTGCAGAAGGAACTGGAAACGTGTCAGCATGGAGGAAGATAAAATCCTCCCTAATCAATTCCTCTGGATAGTCAGTGAACCAGGACTGTAGAAACCCACTTGYCCTAATGCTGGGCTGTGCTCCCTACACTGTGCACCTAAGACCAGGACTAAGTAGTGCACTGTGGAGCATAACTGCCTTAACTTACAGACACAGCCAGCGAGAACTCTGTCATGGCAGTGACTTACCTCACCTCTTTGCTACTACTGAACTTGAATTCGTTCCCCTTTTTTTTTTCTCTTCAGTTCAAACACCCCAGTGTGCAGGCATGGTAGCTGATCCTTGCCCAGCAGAAGGGGCTGCAGACCACTTGATCTTGGGGCACACAGCCTCAGCTGGTATAGATTGACATAAATGAAGTTCTAGCAATTTACTTCAGCTGAGGATCCCATTTGTCTGCTAGTTTGTTCCATAACCCTGTCTGTAGTTTGGCTAATCAGTTTCTTTTTCTTTTCAGCTAAGTGAAAATCTCTAGGCTCAAACTAAAGCCTTGTGGCTCCAATGACTTTTTTTCTGCTCTCTGTTGAGATAATTGCTGTATCTAAGGATATTCTGAAGATTTGCATGTAAACACCTGACAGTAGGTCAATGTCTGTTTTACTTATTTCGTATCATATTGCACTAAATCTGTTGACATTTAGTAATTCCAAATGCACTTTTTATGCAAGCAGAAGGTGTAAAACATGTAGTCAAGTACGAGAACTTCTTATGTATTTGGGTGTATTTCAGTGAAATAGTATACCTAGAATAAATAAATATGTGATGCTTGGGTTTTTTTTTTCCCCCTGTTGGGCCATGTAGTGAAAAGCTGTAGTATTCCTTCATGCTATTTCTGTTTTAATCATGTAACATTCTTAGAATAATTGGAAGCTAATTTTGGTAGATATCATAGAAAAAAAATCTTTTTTTTTTTTTCAAACGGTGATTTTGCAACATCCATAAGCTTGGGTAAAAAAAATTATTCCAACTTGGGAAACTGACATTCATGACCGTGATATATCTGTTTATCTGAGTTTTCAGGTCCTCTGGTGCTTAAGAATTTCCATAGCTAATCTGATTCCCCCAAAATGCTTCAGTCCTTGGAGGCCAGAAATCATATGCTTAGAAAAAGCACATTTAAGTATTTTAGAAAAAGGATTGAGAAGTAGTAATGTGGCAGGAGGCAGGATAATAAGGAGGACTGGAAGAAAAGAGCAGTGGGAAACGTTATGAGATCAAAGCTTAACACTGTTTCAGTCACTTGTTCTGCTGATTTCAGTTATCAAAGTGCTAATGTAGTTTTCTGTGAAATATTCTCTTATATAAAGCTTTGTTTCTAGTGATGATTTAGCACTTCAGCTAAGTAGTAGCTAGAATTATTGACTACGGTCTTCTATGTGAGGGAAAAAAATCTTGGGTTGTGATACCTGGGAAGACAGGAATAAATAACACTGTGGAGAAATGGGTCCTTGTAAATAAGGAGAGGGTGTAAATGGAGCTGTTTCATTTTTTGTAGAGAAGCTGGGGAAGGATCCAAGAAACATTCTTGGGTTATTTTGAAGAGTAAAGGATTAAAAGGATTTTATTAGAACTGTACCAATTTTGGAAAATTTACCTAGCACACAATCTTCAACTCTTTTTATTATGTTTCCCAGGCTGGTAAAGTAAACGGAGAATTTCAACAGCACATTTACAAGTGAGGGAGGTGCTAGTGAAAAATAAGTAGTAATAAGTGTGTTGGGAGGGTCTCTTTTCATCAGCTGTATACTGTGGAGAGGAGTGAGCCTTGGTAAAGTAAAGGGAAAGGAGCACCCTGCATTTTCTGTGTGGCCTAGGTACATCACCATGAACGAGGCAAAATGAACAACGCATGCTATACCTTCTAGTGTTAGATCAGGTCCGTCACTCTTCAGATCCTTGTAAAAGTCTTGCTATAAACCCACGAAAACCACATTTCTGACTTCTCTGGGGATGATTGCTCCACCAACTGTACTGTACCCCGACGTACCTCTGATTATTTTTACCTGAATGAGAGCTCTGCTGGGAGCTTGCCAGGTATCAGCAGAGCTGGCATACCAGAGTTTGTTTAGACGGATTGGAGATAAGGAGGAGGGGGAGAGGCATGCAGGTGTAAGTCTTCACTGATTAGACAGGTGAGATCTGCATCATGTGGCAAATACGTGATCCAGCTGTAACAAACCAGCTCTACCTGTGATCTACCAGCTCACTGGTAGTCTGCCTGCTTTTCAATTAGTATCATCTTCAACTTCTTTGTCACCAGATTTCATGCTGTCAGTCAAAACTCTATTGAGCCACACACTTCCAAAGGGCTTCCTATTTGAAAGTGATTATGCTGAAATAAAAATAAAACCATTACAAAGACCATGTTTTAACGGGATTCATTTTTTGTGCAATTCAACCAAAGGCATGTTTGTTTGATTTTTCACAAGATTGGTCTGGGTTATGCTATGACATTGTTAGTTGTGTGTTGCATTTTACTGCAATTGCCTCCTTCAGTCAAACTATTTACTTAATATATTTCATAGAGGTAATTTTACTCTTTGAATAAAAAAAGATAAGAACGTAATATAAATCTAAGACTAGTGGGACTGAGGGAGAGGAAAAAATGAAAATTACAGTTTTCAGAGTTCCAGGAGCTAACTCCAAGCCAAAGTCCTTTCAGATCTTTGGCTCTGAGTGTTGTCTTCTGGAGGGATCTCTAGAGTACCGTGTCACCAGATCTACTCTAGTTAATGTAGAGGTAGCCCTGGAGTCTGTTGGGTTTTGGTACGTGCTCTGAAGAATGCTCCAGTTTCTGAGGTAAGTGCTTTGGATTAGCTTATACCCTCCTTGGAAAGTCTTTTAGTGCTGATGGAAGCACTCCACAGTGCACAAGTGGTCCCACAACTCCTCATCTTAACAACAAAGCCTCGTTTAGCATTTGCTTTCGCGCCTCTCTTGTGCCCCATGACCACAGCAGTGTGGCATAAGGGATTAAGCCTCACAGTTTTCCAGACTCTTCTTTGCATTTTCTGCATCCTGCTGTTGTTGCAGCTGGTTACTACAGTGTGAACTGCATGATGGAGTATCCCTCAGAGCTGCTGACACACACCCTGTAGAGCAAAGGGCTCTGAGTGATTGATGGCCTGGAGTGCAGGATCACTGGTCTCTCCTCAACCCTAGACACTGAAGGCAGATGTCCTTGCCCTGCATAAATCAGCTCAGCTCTGGCTTTTTTTTCCAGAAAACTTTGCACAGTCTAAGTCCTGGTTGACACCAGCCATCTTCTGAGTAGTTGTCAGCTACAGCAGTGGGAGAATAAAGAATCAATGTAGAATGTGGCAAAGGACAAATCCTTTGCAGTGCCTGGAAGTACGCATGCTTTTGATGGTTTTGATGTTAAACGTGACAGGAGAAAAATGACAAATGAAGTAGAGGAAAAAGGACAGCACTTTGCAGGGTGTGTTGAAGAACAGCAGCAACAGGGTGTATTTGGAAACAGAAGCAATGTGAAAACATTAGATTTTACTGTGTACTAATACCAATATTGCCCTCTGACAACAGTGGAATTGTTGCCATGTAAATCCCCTTTTCTTCTTGTATCTCCCCCGATGTGTTCATCAACCTCATAACTAGCTCATGAAAAAAATTTAGGTGGGATTGAAGAAAATCAGTTTGTGCAAATAAAGTTATTTTTTATATTCTCGTTTTAATATCTCTCATAATGGCAAGTAACTTCACTGACTGTGGCTGCAATGTTCAGTGTGCATTTTATTAAAAACTTACTGTTCTTGTTATGCTCACTAAGCTTTAATAGAAAACAGAACATTTTTAGGATGTGGATAACTCCAAATTCATGAGCAGCCAGAAAAAAATCGGACATTGAAAAAACATCGTGTTTCAGGAAAAATGTAGGTGGCCCTCCGTCCTTATTTCATTGCACTGTTTGTTTATTTGATTTTTGCCTCATTTCTCAGTGACAATTTGTTTGAATTTTTAAATTATATTGGTCCAAGATTATTATTGTTATTAAATTACTGATAAATTCTATCCTATTCAAACAAGTTGTGAAGAATACTTCTCACCTGGCAGTCTCACTAATAACTGGTCCTCCAGCAAAAGCTGAGCAAAATTCCTTCCTTTATTGTGATAAATATCTACTCAGTATTTTCAAATGAAATTTAGGAATGCTCTTTAGTTTGCTCAACATCTAGTAATAATTTTATTCCCAGTCTTAGTCCCCAAACCACTTTTGCTTTATTTTAAGCATGATTCACGTTTAATACCTGTTTGTCAGGTGTTATGGAAGGGATCTTTCCTTATTAACTAAACAATTCGTTTTGCTCCTTAGTGCCTAGACCTGTCCCTTTTGTTCTCCATATAAATTTCTTCTCAGATTTGTTCTGCCCACTGAATTTTACCTTTCCTTTTTTGTTAGCTCTGGGATTATTTGTTCTATACTTACTCTGGACTTAATCTTCCTTGCCACAGGGCTGGCCAAAAAAGACAAAGGCTGTATACCTCTGGAAGAGGAGGACATGGATTTCCTCCCCCAGAAACTGCAGTCTTTTCATTTCTCCCCTTTTCTCAGCCTGAATTTCCTGTAAGCTCAAGCTTTTGGCAGATGAGAGTGAGAGGGTACCTGATTCTTGTAATATTTCTACTAGCTTACCTGCGAGGAAATTAATCTTCTTTTCTATTTCCTGTGGTTTGGGGTAGTAGGTATGGAAAATTTCTGAAGAACAGTATTTTAGGCTTCTAAATAATTTTGCTTTTGTTTTTCTTCCACATTCACTTTGCAGGGACCGACCTTACCTCCATGTTTAAAATCGGCTTTTCACTTTTCATATTCACTGACCTCACCATGACCAAAATAATTAATCTGATACATCTGTAATCTTTCACTAGGGTTCCTTTTTATTTTATTATATTTTAGGAAAATTGAGACAAATTAGAAAAGGCGTTTGGGAAAGTTCCCTGTTTCAGAAAAATAAGATTAACTCACTGCTTGAACACTTTCCGAACTCTCTTGGCTCATTGTATCTCCAAAATAGCTCGGTATAGAACTTCCAGATGAGTACATTGACTTAATCTGTTAGCTTTGGCAACTACTAGTAGTGTTGAGTAGAATCTCTTCTCACTGATAATGGTTAAGCAGTTGTGGTTGAAATTACTTTGTTGTTAGAACAGTTTCCACATACGTAAAAAGCTCCAAAAGGCTCATAAACAAAGCCATGGGTAGTAACAGTAATCTGACTCTCAGTTTTGTGGCACTACATAGAAATTCTGGAAATTCTACAGAAATGTCAAATAATTTTATTTCAGTGTGTTTTTTAATTATTAGTTTTCAATCTGGACTGTGAACCTTTTATCTTCCAATTTTGAATTTGTGACTATTATCTGTACTTTAAATTTTTCGGATGTGCTGTAAGATTTTGTGCACAAAGCAAACAAACAGGCAGGGCAATTGACGTCTTGGATAAAGATGAATTTTGTGGCAACATCACAGCTGTGGAGTGCCAGGGATGCAGCTTGTAAAGCATTATTGACTGAGTGCAAGGAGCAGGATTACATGAGGGTCAGCAAGAGATGAAACAGTTTTTACCACTAGAATTTTACCTTTGCCTGCTTTCTTACATTTAAGGTTTTAAAGCTTAACTTCAGAGTGAATCACTTGGCCTTTTCAATATTTAAGTGGTTTGAGGAGGAAAAAAAATTTTCAAATATTCCCTTTTCCTGTCCCCCTTTATAGCTTCATTACGTTAATGATTTTCAGGCTTCAGAAAGTGCAAAAATCCTTGCCCTCCTGCCACTTAACACTCTTCAAACTTAAGTGGTCTCAAACCAGTCGTGCTTTAACCTTAATGAAAATTTCATTGAAACAAATTCTTTTGGTGTGGTGTAGAGTAGTCCCTTTGTCTGACAGCAGATGGGGTATCTCTTTCAATGGCTGCGCAAAGAATAGGTGCAGAAAAATGCATTGTTACCTCTGCTTGCTTGAGATATGTATTTGAAGGCAGAGAGTGTATTTTAAGATTGTCATGCCTAATGGTTCCTATTTCACGTGATTGAATTGTTAAAGATACTAGTAGAGATTTAAATAAAAATATTCCCATACATGGAGGCTGATTTTGGAGGGTGGGGGGAGGATTTTCTGCCTGAAATCTGTAGGACTTCTCAGGGGGAGACATTTGCCATTAGGTCAGTAGAGAACAGTTCAGGGTCTTCCCCCACCCCTCCAGGTTCTCGCTTTTCTATTGAGTTGGCTTAAATGGATTTTAATCCTCTGGCTTTTAACTATGTCCTGTAGTATTCTAGTGAATGCCAACTGGAGATTTGTAAGTAAGAAAGAAAATCTGCGTGTGAAAAATGTCTGGGGAGCGAGCAGAGAAAAGAAATTAGACTGGAAAAGAGAACTTGGTAGAGTCATTTGTCTGGAGAAAATTAGCAAGTCAGCAATGGGTGATACCATTAGCATTAATAGTGAAATAATTTTAGTATGTCCCCTTAGTTTCCTAGAAGTAGCATAATAAATGCTGAAATGATAAAAGCCACAGTTAGGATTAACAAGCAATGCAGTTTGCACTTTCAAGAAAATAAAAAGACACTAAAGATTTACTTGCATTTAAATCGCATATCTTTTCTGTCTGTCATGGTGGTGAACAATACCTCAAGGACCCATTAGCACCGGCAGCCATCCTTTTAAATTTTGGATTGGTTTCCCACAACCGTCGAAGCATTTGATTTTTAGAAGACTCATTATTTCTACCCTTTTACTCAACTGTGAGGAAGGGAGAGAGGTGATCAGGATTTTGTTGTGTCGATCTCCCACTACCTTGTGGGCAGAGATATATATTGTACTGTCCTCGGTGTTTGCAAATGCATAACTCTGAACTCGCAGTTGGCATTGTGGTTTTACCTGGAGAAAATATTTTTGTGTTTTATGCATGTATATTAGGAATTTTCAAGAAGGGCTCAAGCTGGGCTGTTACCATTAAAATTGTGATTAAAAAAAAAAAAAAAATCAAGCAAGCTAGGACACAGATGTCATATCTGCAAAGTGTCAGTGAGATCAAATAATACAGTAATTGTAATGACAAGGTTTTTGATTATGGCTTATGAAATATTGATAGCTTGGACTAATTTGTTGCCACCAGTCAATAGTGCATGGAAATCTGCATTAGAACCAAGTTCTGGGCTGCAGAAATGTTTCATCTCTGAAGCTGCTGGTACTGACCATGCTGGAGGTGCTGGGCTGGATGGATTGCCTGGTCTTGCTAATATGACTGTTGCTGTTTCCTGTGTTTTGCTGACTTTAGTTGCAGCAGAACTAAGATAATAACGAGCACTTTTGAAAAATCTATCTGTTTTTATATAAAGTATGTGCATGTTTTAGTAAAATCAAAGTAGTTTGCAAATGTCTAACTTTGACCTCAACTTACAAACCTTTAGAGCACATGATACCTGGTGCAATGAATACAAACATGTAACAGGCCTTGTTGAAAACAATTTTAAGTGCCCTATGTTACTATTAAACATTTAAGGTTGTTAAAATTTTCTTAGTGAACTACTTGTAAAGATACCAATAGTTTGGGGTTTTTTTTGGCAGTGGTGGTGTCTGTGATTTCTTCACTATTGATGGAAATAATTAAACTGACCATCAAAGGTTTTAGTAGCTGCAGCAATTTACGCACTTCTGTAGTTTCCGACCAACTAAACGGCAGAACATGGTGGCTTCCTGCGTGTCAGCTTGTTGCAGCGCATGCATGGGTGCTTACCAAAGAGGCTGATGGAAGTGGAGTCTCCTCAGGAGCATGGGCATCGCAAGGGGATACGCAGCTGGGCAATATCCCGTTTGTGTCAGGGCTGCTTCACCCTTCAGACAGGAACTATAGAAAACTATCTTTCTCCTGGGACTTGCATGGTGGTTGTAATTTGTGGGATTTTAAATAGATTTAGCTCAGCTGATTATTCTCAAATGTTTGGACTTTTTACTAGAAATGTGATGCATTCAAAATCTCATGGTATTAATTCAGGACTTCAGATAAACTGAGCGTCTTCAGAGGTAGCTCTACAACTTCTGGATGGGCGTCTTTTCATGAGGGCACTGCTTGAACATGACACAGCTTTGTGTGTTCAACCTCAGAATGAAAATGCTCTTTTCCAAGTGGCAGAAATAATAGTATGACAGCAAATATTGCTGGCCACAAGCAATTTTCTTCATAAACACATATCTGCATTTTAAATTATAGCATATGTATTTGAATATTTTACTGCTGCTGGTGCTGAAGAGACATTTGAAGTTACGTTATTTTAATTTCATCCAGTAAAAGCATTGATGGTGGAGTAGCATTAGGACAAGGTTTTTTTGGGCAAGGGTTTTTCAGGCAGCGATGGGCAAGACTAGCACTGGAAATAGTTCAATTGTGTTTATGTGAAAGGTGCTGGTCAAGCACAGAGGCTTGGCAGCAATATATTTATGGTGGGGTATGAGTAAAATAATCTGTGCTTTGCTGCCCACAAACCTGTATAAGCCGTGGGTACAAGGAAGACGCTGACCGCCTACAGCCCGAGTGCTGCAGAGGTACCTGCAGACCGGCCACGCAGCTGCTCCCAGGCCTTTTGTCAGATAGGAAGAATTAATGAGATTGGGGAAATCCTTGAGTTTCTTGCTACTTAAATAGAGGTTCATTTATTCAAACTTCTGGAAACTAAGTTCATGCTGAACAACTTTGCTGAATTTTTCATTATGAATAGTGCCATTGCTTCAGCGAAGACCCGTTTCAAAATGAAAGCTGTTTAAAGGTCAAACATCATTATTCACCTCATGTGCTCGTTCTTTGGGAAGTGCATTCAGACACCTGATTGTTGCAAAAATATTTTTGCAAAGCAAAATTTCTTTTTCTGCGTGCTAGAAATGTTAGTTTTGAATTCAAGTGAAATACATTATTTTACTAAGGCTGCAGAGCAATGTGTGAAAAACAGATAAGATTAGTACTGTTTGTGCACTTTGATTTAATAAAGCCCATTTTCCTTTTGGAGGTACCTTTCTTAGCCTCCCACCCTTCTTCCTCAAACAAAAGTCTTTAGCTACACATAGCTTACCAGCTTAAGTACACTTTAAAAATGGTAATTTAAAAGCCCTGTATAGCCAAAATAGCTCTGTTCCGGAACGACTCACAGCATGGTCTTTAAAACAGAACACCCAGCTACTAAGCTGTTCTGTGTCACCTCAAAACATCTGCTGGAAAACAGGGCTATAATAGATACGTTGTTCTCAGATGCTCTTTTTTCTTTTTTGTTAAGTCTTGTTAAGTAGCCAGTATTTCATTTCAGTAGAATAGGGCCCTTTTCTCTTGCAGTAGGAAAAACTTTCCTCCTACAAGGATAATTCTGTATGCGTGCGTGCCTGTACTTTCTTTTACATCTTTTCTTTTAAGAGACTCCAATTAAGAGCTAATCTAACTCAAATGGTGGCTGCTTACCCCTCTTAACCATTTCTTTCCTACCGTGCATGTGGCTCCCTACTTCCTTCCCATTCCTTCAGTTGACTGATGCTCTCACCTCGCTCTCTGAAAAAGGATGGTGTTCACACGCGCGGCTGTGGTGCGTTTTCCCTTTGCTCTTTGTACTGTCACTCTAAATGTCTGCTGCTCTCTAGGTTCTGTTCTTCATCCACAGCCCCCAAAGCAAGTACCATGTATTTCTCCCACAAACATACTATCTTCTGCGGTCCATGGAGCAACAACAGCGTCCTATGGAGGAGATGACGAGATCAATTGGGCGCTTATGCTATGGCATTGGCTTCCATCCACAACTTCCCTTCCCTCTCTCCTTAAAAGTAGTGTGTGAAGTAAGGTGAAGTATGCCTATTCTACAAGGAAGCTTTGTAGTTGCTTTTAGGTCTAGAAATTTAGAAGATAAAAATAGAAACTGAAGGTAGCTTTGAGATTCAGAGAGCTTGTAACCCAAGAGGACCCTTTGGAGGTAGTCAGCGGAGAAGTAATCTCCTGAGGCCTTTCTTTTTATTCATCCTTTGATCAAGAGTGTTCGCCTCTGAAATGGCAAAGTTTAAAGACTATCTACAAAAGCATCTGCTATGAGCCAGTCCCTGAGAAATGACTGTATCTGTAGGCAAACTGGAAATAACATTTCTGCTGCCAGATGAACTTTCAGACAGTCAAATTCTGATCACAGTGGGGAAAGGAAAAAGGAACACTGAGTTATGAAAAACACTTTTATTAAAATAAAAAAAAAAAAATCTATTTCAAGTTAATTGCATTCCATTTTAAGTATGGCTCATAATACCCACTTACCAGTCAGGTTTAATGTAAATAGCAAGTAAAATAACTTTATGTCATTTGTTTAGTAATAATTTTATTTTAATTCACATCATCATGTCAACTCTTTTCCCATTTCAAAACAACTGACCTACAGACTTCTTAAGTTTAGACATGCTCAGACCTTTCAAGTATCAAATACAATAAAAGTACTTGCATAAGGAAGGCAACACATTCATCTAATTATAACTGTGATATGGCAAATGTTAAGATTCCTAAAACCATGTTTTGTGTTTAATCATGAAATTTGCTTCTGCCCTTATGTGTGTGGAAATATATATTGCATGTCTGCCATTGTAGTACATAAAGTACTGACATTTCTGGTGAGTTTTGATGAATTTGGGGATGAACAAAAGAACACACAAAGCCGCATAAGATACTGCAGGTGGATATTCCTTGACTGTTGGTCATTATTTTTCAAGAATTTGATTCACATAGAGTTGCATATTCTTGTAGGAGTACCAGTCTCTCCAAAAGAATTGGGAACATGATTGTATGCRTTGCGAGGCAGCCCCTTGGCATAAACTGATGTTTTCTCATGCTTCCTGTCAAAATAGCTGTAGTGGTATTTGTAGCAAAAGGTGATTTTAGTTTATAGCCAACTTCTGTCTGATACATGGACCTGGTTGAGATGTTGTTTCCTTTCCAATCCAGGCTTTCTAATAAAAAAACAGCAGGATCAACCTAATGTTTTTAATCTCCACCTTTTTTTGGGTGATTTCTTGCCAAACCACTAAATCTTTTGTATACCTGCAAAGTTTTATACAGTGGAATGGTAGCTGTGGCACCAAACAATGTGCAAGATCTTGGAGCCACCTGTAGTCATTTGAACTGCGTTTTCTTTGTGCTTATAGCTTCTGTTGACAACAGATCTGCAAATACTTTTTGGGTAGGCAGCATTCATTTTTCCTGGTATTCAGTACTGTGCCTAAATATTTGAATTTATTCACTAGTTCCTTGGTAGCTGATTCTTCTAGTGAAGAATGCCAGTGTGCCCCCAGTCTCACCCCGGGCTCAGCGGGATGTGATTTTTGGATGCTGGAGTCTCCCTCCCAGCTCTGTTTGGTGACAGATGCTACCAACCGTATGTGGCTACTAGAGGTTCATGGCTCAGTGCCCTGCTCTTCTCCTGGCCATCTTCCTGTGGAGGAGAGAGGAGGAAGGGAGAGAGATGGCCCCTATCCTTGGACCATCCCCTGGGATGAGGCCCACTGTTATTGCTGGGTCCTCTACTCATGGCTACTGTGGAAAGAGTGTGGGAGCCTGTGTAGTGTGTATCTGTAGGCTTGCCGGCCGATAGCATTACTTTCTGTCCTTGCCTTTCATTTTAGGGAAGAATCTCCCTCTTGGACTTGTGCTGGACTCCATTTATGATCCCTCCCCCTTCCCACACCGCTGCCTGAGCGATCTCTGCACCTTGATGCCTTGGGAAGGGCCTGATTCTCCATTTTCCCTTTGTAAGACAGGCTGAAACCTCACCTGTGGTCACGCTGAACAATGAGCATTTAATATTTGACTGTTCCAGAGCTTTCCGTAAACCAAATAAGTTAGCCCCAAGCCCTGCCAGCCCCATGAACCCTTCCTCCTGTTTGTGTCATCCCAATGCCTTCTGATCTGGGCCTTCAGCTGGGAGAAGGAAGGTGGCTCATCTGGACATACCTCTTTCATAGTCCCTCCTGGCCGTTACTGATGCCAGCCAAGTTCCCTGCCCAGGCAGCAGCRCTTTCTGTGCCGTCTGGCTTAGGCCACGGCACTGGGCCTTACTGAATACTGCTCCTCAAGCTTTGGATGTGCTGGAGGTTGAGCAGCCGTGGAGTCCTATCATAGACAATCTGTGTGCTGCAGAGCTGAGATCCAGGCTGTGCTGCGCCGAGGTGTGCAGCTCTGGCAGTCGCGAGGTCGCAGACACAGCCAAGATTGTTCTCCAATGAGCAAGGGAAACTAAGACAGTAATCAAGATACATCTGCAAATTGCAATCAGTCCTGCCATCCCTCTCCAGTTTTACCTCCATTGTGAAGAGGGAAAAAAACCAAAACCAAAACCAACAAACGTGTTTGAGAAGTTGGACTTGGACGCAGTGGCTGCTCGCTTACAGACTTCTTCAGGATGCAGCTGCAGAAGTGGAAGTCTTCTTACATTTAGGAGCACTAGGCATGACCAGAAAAATTGGAATACTGCGTATAGAAGGGGTAAATTTTGGGGAATCAGTAAAAACACTTGAACAAAATGGAATCCCTTTAATGTAATAATTTTAAGTAAAAGGAAGGAGGAGACTAGAGTAAGATTGCCTTTCAGTGAATACCCTTTGAGGTCATTTAGCTTTTCTGTTGTCATTGTGAAAAAATATATATCTGTATCTGAACAGCATCAAAATGTGACATATTAACTAAACGATAGAGACGTTCGTCCTTGATTTCTTACTGTGAAAATTTCCAAAGAATGCAGTCCAGGTTTCATCCTTTCTGGATCTAAGTCAGCCGGAGTTGCATTTATTTTCTTAGCGCTGTTTTCATTCCCAAAATAAGTGTTTATTAAAAATAGGTAAGAGAAAGCAAGGTCATCTTGTGCCAAAAGATTCTCCTAAATCTGATGTGTTTCTGCGTCAGGAACTTCAGATGTACAAATATTTCTGTGGGTTTGGGAAGGGAACTAGCTGTTTCATTTGAGGTATCAATATGAGCATTTTGGGGCTAAATCCTTGTCTCTGCTGGGACACTGGAACAGGTTTCTAAGGCCCTTATGTAATTTAGGGCTCACGCCAGTGTTGATTAATGGACTTTAAAAACTGTCAGGCTTTGCAGAAAGCCTGGCTAGGGTACTGGTGAGCTTGGCACTTGAAGCCCAGATCCTGACCAGATAGAGACTGCACACAGGGAGGCCAGGCCAGGAGAATAGCAGAACAAATTACTGATGACACCTAAAGGAGGAAAAAGGATTTGGAAAACATCACGGATTGGGTGTTCATAGTTCGACTGTCACAATTATAAAACTACATCAGTTTTCATCAGGTTTTCACTGACTGTTTGACTAAGCTGGATCCTATCCTACAGTATAGGGACTGTGCTTTTGATCTTTGGTATTGCAGTGAATTGAGGGGGAGAGGTAAGAAAAAAAAAAGATAGAAACTTAATTCTAACTAAGAAGTGAGAGATTTTTATCATTAAAAAAAATGAACTCGTTCTGCAGAAGGGTGACCTTTTTTTGGTTCACCTGTTTTCATGTTGGGCTCTGAGCCTGCAGAAATTCAACTTTTCCAGCGAGGAGTGAGTGTGGTTAAAGCCGTGAGCCCTCACTCTTCTCCGAGAGCCCTGGGCTGATAATAACACTGCTTTTTCTTGCCCTATGCAAGGCAAGGTTAACTGACCAGATTCCTGCCGGGGAGAAACATGGTCTGCAGAACCATCAGAAAGCTGGTGATGGGGCTAGCGAAGACTTGTACAATTTCCCAATAAGAGTTGCAGAACAATCCCGCAGCATACAGTGAGGATCTACAAAGCATGTGTGTTTGTCGTCTTTGACACTTACTCCTAGAGGATTTCCAGTTGTTTGTTTGTTTGTGTTTCCTCCCTCTTCTCCTTCAAACTACCACATATCCCTCATACGAGAAAGGTGACTTCCAGGCTGATGGAGATACAAAAACCACAGAAGGTAGATTTATAYGGTTACCTTCCCTGTGTAGTAGTGCTTATCTTCATGTTGTTTGTTTTCAAAGAACTCATCAGAGCGTGGTTACAGTGAGGGAAGGCTGGCTAGCCAAAGCTTTTTTCACTGGGAAGAAAAGAATATCCTCAGTACTGCAGCTGGACAGACTATGACGATCAGGAGTAGGTATCTTTCCCTGTGAGTTACCAACTTAAACTATATCTGAATGAACAGGGCCCATGGCTGATTAACGATCTATGGGAAATGGAGTGGATGTTCTAGTTCAAGGGTGAATTCACATCCCAGCTGGAGCTCAGTAGTTTAGCTGCCAACAATCCCAGGAAAACAAAGCAAAAGAGATCCTCCTAGAGGACTGGAATATACTGGTAAGGGAATCTGAAGAAAATACTGCACCAGCAGTGTTTCACTTCATTCACATATATAAAGAGGGTTTATTTCAGTGCTAGCAAAACTGGCAGTACAACAATTAGCTTTGCTAATATRCAAGGTCTACACAAAAAATTGTGTGCTTGCCTGTGAAACATTTTGTGTTATAATCCATCATCTTTGGCTGATATCTCTCCCTCGTACAGTTTTGTGACCTGATCTGATAGTCTTTGTTATGGACACATAACAGTAAACACCGATGCATAAAAGAACGAACAAACCAAGTAGGAAGACACCAATCATGTGGGATTTATAGATGGAAGAAAATGTTGCCCTTATTCAATTTATTTCATATGGTGCATATTTGTGGTCTAGAAAAAGTGTATAAACATAGCTATTTGCATTTGAAACAGATAAAAACTGTACGTGTTGATTTATGGTTTAAAAAGTCTTTTGAGAGGCATATATCAGAATGAATGCTTGGATTCTACTTTTAAATCAATTTAATGATATGCTTGCATTGTAATAAACATTTCAGAGCAGAGCTCCTTATGCCATTCGCGTATAAGGTGCCAAATTTGTCACCTTATACAAGGTGTTGCAATTATTCTCCTTGTTAGAGATGCAGCAAGAACTGAGAAAGCTTTGCCATTGTAGCTGAATGTACAAATGGTCCTAGTTCATTTCAGGGAGTAAACAGCTCAGTTAAGTCCACCACAAAAAAATTATTTGAGCTGACCTGTGTAATTTTACTCCCCAAAATGAAGTAGGAGTTACTCATTTTTTGTTAAAACTAAATACTCCATTATTTTTTAAAACTAAATCTTCAGTATAATTTCAAAACCTCTGAAGGTCTATATGTAGAGGGAAGATATTATAAATTTACTTGGGGGAGGGAGAAAAAGGGGGGGGAATTGTTTTAGCTATAGGAAACACTAGGGAGAATTGTATTCATGTCAGGTCATTACTACTAAATCCAAAACAAAACCTCCCAGCAAGTATGGAAAGAATCCACACCAATTCTTGTTAAGGGAAGCCACACGMCTCTCTGGCACTTCATTTTCATCCAGGTTAATTTTCATCCACTTATTTTCATGATCCATACATAATACAAGTCAGAATTTGGAGCAGTAAATAATAGTTACGTTGCATGTCCATGCTGAGGTGCTAAAAAGCAATTTCCTTTAAAAGCATTATGCGTATGATCTACCCCTTAGATTGCCAAAAATAGGAATGCACGCGCATCAGATGGGAAGACTGAAGTAGGACTGGGGACTGATAGTCCTGAGGCTTTTGGGGATGTGTCTGGTGTCACAAGATAAAGATCACTCCTCCATTGCCAAACCAAGAAAGCCAACCTATGCAATTACGAGAAGGAGCTGGGATAAGTTCAATGTAACATTTTAAAAATGTAAAATTTGGTCCTGCCTGGATTTCAGAAGGGGAAAGACACTGGCAGATAAAGGGAAAGCTACAAAGTTTATAATTAGAATTTCAAATGCATGTGGCAATTGAACTATCTAAGGGTTTATAATTTCAGGAAAAAAATTATGATGCATTGGTGGATTAAATAGGCAGATTTTTGGATGCCTTTGAAGGAGGGCATGCGTGTGTCAGTGATGTGCCCACATTAAGGAGCAGAATATATTTGAATGTTGCTGAAAATGACTGAGATTTCTACACAGAGCAGRGTCACTAAACCATTTCCAAACAAAACAGAAGTGCGTCAAATCACCTACTGATTCACTGCAAGAAAATTATTAACATTTTCTCTGATCTCTGAAGTTATAGAGAAATCATTGCCACTGTGGCTAATTTTTCTGTAACACTGGAACAGTGACCAAGCTTGACTTTCTATGAGCCAGAGCCATCTGTCAGCAATGAGGAACAACTAACGGATCATCCAACCAACGAGAGCGAGTAGGTCTCTCCACTGACTGCCAGTAAACAAGGGGTAGGAGGTTGTTTTGGCCCAACACCTTTTATTTCAGATCTGAAGAACTTAGTTGTGATAGTTTTGAAGTTAGTTCCTATATAGCTACTTATAAACCTTTTACTCTTAGGATCCCTCCAGTCAACACGCTGGACTAACCATTAAGCAATTCCATTTTGGACTGTATCATTTAAGTGAAAAGGTAAGTGCTGCATTTTTTTCAACTCTAGTCATGGAGCTTTGTATGCATAGCAGTGTTGGCTCTCCAACTGTGAATGATAGCAGCGTTCCTATAATCTGAAGTACTGATGTGTTTTGGGAAAAAGCTGCTATTTTACATTCCATTCAGATTGATGTAAACACCATCAATCTTAGCAAAATTTTCTTCTAACATARGAAAGAAATATTGATTTGTATCAGATAGCGTGATCCTAGTAAGGGCATTTAAATCAAGTGGTGGTCTCCAGAGGTTTCTTTTCCTCATTCTGATTGTTTCCTTTTTTATCGTTACTTTTTCTTCTTTAAAAGTGTCTAATTCTGAAAAACAAAGGCACTAAATTCATCATTAATTCACAAAATAGCCATCTAAATAGTCTAAAACCTTCAAATCAAAACAAGCAAGCAAGCAAAGGGTTATCATTTCAAACTGTGAATTAATTCTTAAGTGACAAGTATATGCAACCATTTGTAAGATTTATCTGTACTTCCTGAAAGACTGATGTGCCAGTTTTCCACAGCTGAAGACCAGACTGCTTATTTTCTTCCCGAGAACAAGTACACCACTTGAAAGTCAGCCTTGTGCTGCTTTTACTTACCTAGACAGGAAGGTAGGTCCCAATGAAGACTTGCCAGTCCTGAGACACGGAAGCTGGAGCTGCTGTGCCGGAGGCTGGTGCTGCYGTCGGCGCTGCCCCGCCAGCCAGCCCTGCCTGAGGTTTATTAACAAAGAAGAGGCTAGAAAGGTTCCAAAACTCCCTGGTCCTCCACGCAGCCACCTAAAATATTTATTAGTAACATAAATGCTGCTGGTGCTATTTTACTTAAAAGACTCGCTGAGCCAGGCATAACCTCTCCTTTAAGCACAGGCCTTTGAGGGACCTCTGAGGATGTGAAGGGCATAGTGACTGGCTACAAATTGAGTAAGCTTTCCAAAGAGCCAGCTTACTCTTAACATTGTTTGCCTCTAGATTAACCTTTTTGTACCTCCTGGACAACCTTCTACATTCCTAATTCCACAAGAGGTATTCAGGGAAAAGGGCCACGTAACAAAAACCAGCACGCCAGCACTCAGGTTGTGTCAGAAGGGAAGAAGCATGATGCGTACGCTGTTACAGTGATAGAGTGGTAATCTGAGATTTTAATGGCAACAGAGAGCTTTAGGACTACTAATACAACAAAACCAGAAAACTAGTTTGGAGAGGGAAGAGAAGAATGTATGAGGTATTAAAATTGTATTTATTCATTTTTTTTAAAAAACAAAACCCGAATTGACCAGTGCATGCTCACACAACAGACCTGAAGATCCAGCTATAAAGCTGGGCACAAATGAAACCTGTCTCCAGAGGCAGTGTAAAGACTGCGAATTAAGTTTTTGAACACAGCCACCAAAGTAATTTCTGATATCTTTACACAGTTTACTGAAACAGCAAATTCTGTAAGCTGTGATTTAGGAGTGCTCCTAGTTTAAATGAGCAGGCTCCATCGTATCACAGGCTGCCACGAGGTCTGGACGAAAAGCAGTCAGCAGATTTTTCAGAAGTTGGTTGTCAGCTGCAAGGTTAAAACTTTGCATAGGAAGCACAATTTTCTTGGGGATGGATTATTTCAAGCTCCTGGAACAAACTCCCACAGGAAGCAATAAACACCTTAAATGTCTTTTTCTTTTCCAAACGCACTTTGACCTTGTTTTTACTAACAAATATAGTACATATAGGGAATTAGAATAACAAACTGCACTTGACACAGTGAGTCCTTGCTGATTGAAGTATGGGAGAGTGCTCACATACAACAACTACAATTAACACCACAGTAAGTATATTTACTGACTTGGCAAAGTTAGAAGTTTATAGTTGTAGTGTGGAGTAGCTTACAACACTCAGCTGAGATAATTAAATAACATTATTACTTTTTGATAACATGGTCTAGATTATGCATATTTTTATTGTGATACTTTTACAGAATAGATCAACTGCATTTCTTGTATAGATGTTCTCAGAAAAATCTAGCTGGGGAAAAAGTATTGCCTTTAGAGCAAAATTAACATTCAACATTGAAGAATAGTGCAGAAAACACTGCTGAAAAATTTACACTAAGCCAGTAATTCTTATGATCTCACAGTTTGTTAATAAACCCACAACAAGTGTTTTCTTTTCACTTTTTGAGTATGTTAGGCCTCATTTTGAAGACATATTATTGCTTCACCAGTAGCAGTGCTGTTTCCAGAGAGGACATTTCTAGAGACAGAGACCTACATCTATAAAGAAATTTTGTTACCTTCTCTCAATTCCTGTACGCATTCTCCAGATCTATCATTACTGGCAAAACTTAATTACATCATGAGATTCTTTAAACTACTAAACTGCCCCTACCTAATGCAGTTGTTTAAAAACTGTTTTAAATATGTGCTTATGAAACAGTGAAGAGCTGTTCTGTGAGTAGGACTTGGTTTCTTCCCAAACACAACAGTCAAAGCAGTTACAATAAAAAGCGCAGAAGAAAATTATGAAAGATTTCACTGTTTTACAGTTTGAAACTGTGACTGTGTAGGCAAGCAATTTTCTCTTAACCTTGAGAGAAAAACTAAATTACTCTATCAGAAACTTGTACTGAAGGGATCTTCAAGTACATCTTTGGACCATCAAGCAAAGACTGCATAAATCTAAGTACAAGTATAATGACTTTGGTAAAATAAAAGGATAAGAACTAGAAGTAGTAGTTCTCTTGCACTAAGGCCGTTTGTCTGTGGTCCTAAAAGGCAGTTTTGTCCTTCTCAGTTTTGTTAAATAAACGTAGTCTGGCTTTCAAGAAGAACACGTCTCCTAAAGACAGGCTCGACCTTTTCTTCAACCTATTGCTTTGTTTACTGTAACAGAAACTATATATAAGAACTTGAAAATGCTATGCTTTTCAGCCAGCTCTGTCATATACCATAGCTAATACTGCATTTAGAATGTAATAATGTGAAACTGATCCCCACCAAAAATATAGCAGGTTTTAAGGTTTATTTCCGAAATGTTGATATACACCGTATTAATTACAGATCTTTTTTTAAAAGTTATCGTATTAATGAAATGGGTTTAAGTTTTAATATAATGACAAAATTATAGATATGAAGATATCTGAACGTTGTAACAATTCTCTGTTGTCACGTTGCCATCCAGTTTCAGTCTTATTTCTGGCCAAGTTGGGACAGCTAAACATGAAGAGACAGAARAACATTAGGTTGCTAATCTTATTCTTTCAGTCAAACTAATATCCAGTTCATACAGTAAATATTTCTGTCCTATAAGCTGTTTGTCTCTTACAACCAAAAGCATGCTGGTAATAGAATATTTAACGCATACCCTCACAGGAAAGGATCTGAGCTTCAAATCTTAAGATCTGAATAAATCTCAGAGGTAAAGGTGCAGCATACACAGTCAAGTCAACAAAAAAGTTAATTAAGCTGACTGAAGAGTTATAAGCTGATAAGTACCATTTGTCTCCTTCAAGTGCAACAAGAATTAATTTAGTTCTTCAAAATGTAGTTTTGAATAACAATTTATTCTCATCTTAGTAGGAAGTAAAACCATAGGTGGTGACAGCTACTGAAGGGCTGCTATTTGCTGACCACCGTGAATAATTTTTATTTTGCATTTGTATTGGAATGAGGCATAGAGAAGTAATGGTGATGATAATGTTTTTAAGAGCACTAAAAGATTGATTTTAGTATAGGTATGGACAGCATCAAGCTCCCACTAGGCCAGTATTTATAAATAGCAAGATTTAGGACAAAGGTTTAAGATCACAGTTGAATAGCAGTTTTTAACTTGTAAAAAGTCACTAGAATAGCCTGAAAAGACATGCTATTTGTGAAAGTATCAAGAACTGATTAAATTTTTGCATTAGGATTTATGTTAAAGCAATTATTATGAACTTGTTCACTTGCATTACCTGTGAACTCACACTGACAATACAGGCCTCCAAAAGTTAATTAAAAATAATGAATCCAATCCCCCATTTCAATCAAGTGAAAATAGGTAACAAGAACACGTATTAATCTTTCACAAATTAGTTTGTTTTTTTTTGTAAAAATCCATGGAGAGATGTAAAGGTAAATAAGTCACACACAGTTACAGAAATAATAAATATTACAGAGGTTATCAAAGGTACCTACCTGTTTTATAAACTGTGCAGCATTAAAAAGTTCACTGCAGCCATACAGGACATGTTTGCCTTGTTTACCCTAGAAAAAGAAAAGACAGGAAGAAATCAAGTGTTTTAACAGAGTAGCAGAAGTGGCTTAAACTAATTGTATACCAAAAAAAAAAAAAAAATCTTGATGATGTTGAAGTCTTACACTTTGGGCTGGAAAAAGAATAGTTGTTCCACCAGAGGAAAAAAACCCCGTAATTAAACTGAAGTGGAAAATGAGAGACCAGAGGCTGAAAGAAAGTGGAAAAAATGGGGCATTTTACACATTTAAACTCACTAGAATGCAAAGTTCTCTGACATATCTATGAATGGCTTGGGGAAGCTAACAACCTTACTTGAGCAAACCCTACCCCCTAAAATAATGGGCACTGTGCTAAGAATAGTAACAACATATTTACTGTTTCTGTTGCATTAGAGCCTGAAAACTTCAATCTGTAATTCATTTCCATATGATGATGATGTTAAAACCAGCACTTTTTTGTAAAGGGATTCTGAAACAAAATGTTATGTTGATTTCAATCAGATGCATAATAAACCTAGTTTGCAGTTTAACAGYACTTGCTTGATAGTAAGGCTACCAAAGTGCTATGTTAGCATTTTGGAAGTGAAAATTAGTTTAAATAATACATAGTGTCAGACGGAGTTTATTTCCAGTGTTGGGCTAATAATCCCATGGTTCCTCAAAGTTCAAGCATAGGCTTGAGAAATCTGTTTCACTGTTAAATTATTTTGCATTTTCCCATATTAGTTAGCTAAAATGTACTTATTAAAGAGCAAAATAGGAACATAAGCCTTGACAAAATGATTTTGTTTCATATATATTACCAATTGTGTCGTTTCAGCAGAAAGTAACAGAAGCAGATTYGAACAGTCCTTAGCTGGTGGTCACACGCTAATTGGGGAGATGGTAAACCTGGTTCAAGTCCTCATCTTTATTAATTTTGAGTGGTTTGTGGTAATAAGCTATTCTCATCGCTGAGCAGGATCTTGAGCTTGCATCCTCCCACGTTTCAGGCCAGTTTTTTCTAATCTTGATGCCCAAACAGGTCTGGTTTTGATCTAAACTGGTATTTTGACAGATTCCACYTTCTGTAGTATGACTGAATAGCATTTGTTTCTGCCTAGTACCAAAAAAATTTTAAACTATACAAATAATTGTGAAATAGGACTGTTGCCTTTCAGGCAGCTCTAAAATACATTAATGTACACTTCCAGTCTGTCACATATATTCTTCTAAAAGTGTAATTTTTAAAATGTGTATGTTTTTGTACGCTTTTATTTAAAGTTAATTACTTAGTCCATTCAAACAAAGAGCTGTATCTCCAAACAATTATTGGGGCCAAGTTGAAACTGCTTAACATCTAAAAAAAAAAAAAAACAACCAACCTCAGTACTCTTCAAAGTCCAGTATTTTTAATGACTGAAAAACTATGCTGGATTTAAATTTCTTGTGATAAATGATAACGTCTATCACAGGTAGATTGGAACAGATTATCAAGCAGTACATTTCTAACCATCTACAAAAGGAAATTAAAGGACATGCTAAATTCTTTTGTACAAAACAGTATGCTAGTCTCCTCTTGGAAGCTCCCTATGGCTTGCAATTTTGATGACACATTTTCAGCATGTGGAACTGAACTTGGCCAATATATTTATTTTAAGGCACAATCTGCCTTACTGACATTATAAATATTTGCTTTTTGATGATGTGAGATAGTCCATTCTAGCACAGAACTGCAAATAATTGGATTTGATGGTTCCTCTTAATTCTCCTACAAAAAACCCCAGAATGTCAAAGCTGAATGAACATTGCTTCCTGTTTTAGAAAGTTTTAAAATACTTTCTCTGTGCTTTCAGAGGCAAACTGGCAAAACAGATAGTGCTTAGAAAAATAAAGCAGTGAATGAAATCTTTGTGGTATCTACTTGCAAGAACAGAGCTGTTGATTCTTCTCTTTTTTATTCTGGAGGAAGACTGATTGAATCTTAGAATAATTAATAAGCTACATCTGTTGAAACAACAGACGCTGGACGTGTACTACATGGAAAAGCAAATTTTATTGGATAAGCCTGTAAGAGTCACCTGGGAGAGGCAGACAAGTCTCTGGGGAGTGGGAGGTGGAATTAAGGCTTTCATTGATCTATCTTGTTTTTTCAAGAGCAAACGCCTAAGTGGAATAAAGGTGAGGGAGTTTCCCCCTTGGGAGGTCATCTCCCACTGACCAAGTACACAGTCTGATTGGAGAAACATACAGCACCCTTCATCTGTGACAAGTGATGATGAAGAAACCTCTGTCCACGGGTTCCAGAAGAAGAAAAACTACATCCAACTTCTGACTCTTCATAAGATCTAACATTACCATGCCTGTAGTTTTCAGTTCCTTCTGTCCTCTCCATCTGTTTACCAAATGACCTCCTGTTTGCCCTCTTATTTCTCAGAAACTTCAGCTTCCTGCCACTTTGTGTGAAGTGCCAAGGGTTTAACTTGTCATCATACAAATGCTCTGTATATACACATGTATACATATATGCATACACAGCAAACCTCAGCTCTGTCAGTATGCAGCTACGTCTCAGAGAAGTGTATTAGCCTCTAGGGGATTCAGAGTTTTATTTTAGTAGGAAGTAACAAATACACAGCACAAATACACAAGTTGCTGGGCATCTTTTGAATTATATATGGCACCTGAAGTGGCTTTGGGTAAACTAAATAGCAAGCCAAAAGTTTGACAATGCACTCTGCTGCAGGCAGATGCCCCACTGAATGCTGTAATTAGTTATCAAGAATAGTGGTAAGTGCTAAGCTGAGCCTAAATAACTTAACTTACATTCCTCTTCCTCTCCTTTCCCCTATCCAGACCAGCTCTGTTCCAAAATGGCTGCCTGTTAGAGGGGGAAAACAACTCGGCACACATGTTCTGACTTTATGTTCTTCAAGATCTACCTGGACGTAAAACTCTCATGTGCTAGTTTTGTGGAAGAAGTGTTTTTCAGTGACTAATGCTCCATATTTATTCTTTTGTGTGAAAAGCCTCAATCCAGTCCACCACAGGACAGGACGATTGTACCATGAACAAGGTTAAGATCAAGAAGGAAGAATGGTATGCTGCTGCTCTTAAATAATTTATTACCTACCTCAAAATTTTATCAAGGTTCCTTTTGTATTTTTTTATTCCTGGAAAGTGCTTGAATCCCACCCCTGCCCCCCAAGAACTGTAATGATGTAGTTACTTTTCTCCATCCACTGATTTTTGGTATACACGTGTTCTGCTAGGCTGGCCAGMTGGAACCAGAGAAATTAAATCTGTTACACCAGCATTACATAGTTGGTTACATATTTTCTTCTTTGTGCATATGACACCTCTTATGATTTCTACACAGAATCAAATGATGCAGCATATCAAGAATGAGCTTCCATTAACTCATTAGAGAAAACTTCTAAATATGGGTAAATAATAAATGCTTAGATATTGATGCCAATCTGATCCTTGCTTTGACAGATAGCATAGTATTTGCATTATGTTGGCTTCTGAAACAACAGAGGTTACGCTCAAGTAAGATTGTCGTAAAATAAGATACTGTTATCTGTAGGCCTTGTTTTGAACTGACTTCATATTGCTAAGTTGCATATGAAAAACCACTGTAGTATCTCTTTTGCGAGATTTATGAAAACTAGACAATTCTAAGCAGTTCCTTACTTTCAAGGCTATGATATGCTACAGCTGCTTTATTTAACAACAGCAAATGAAAACAGTAACAGGACTCTAAAATAACATGAACAGCCAAACTGACAGCATTTGATGTATCAGTACAGAAGACAGGTTAATTCAGTTAGCTACATCTGCTGACAGTTTTCAACCATGTTAGTGTGTATGAAGACAAAATAGAGCAGAATGCAGTTTATTTACTCAATTCAAAAGTGCAACATGAACAAAAATAACAGCAACAGTAACTCTTTGTTGGTCTGAATTAATAATCCACATTTTTTACTGATTTCTTACATACTTTTTTCCCAGACTCTGTATATAATAAGGATGTTAAGGCTAACTTCACAGCCTTAATCTTCTAAATACTACATGTTACAGAAAACCTGCTAAAACTGGTTTCTATCAGTGAGTTACAGACTACAACCGACAGAAGTGCACATACCTTTATGTAGTCAATAAGATTTTGATATTCAATATAGTTGCCACCTCCAACTACAAACACGATTGCCTAAAAGGCAACACACACATAATCAGACTATGCATTCAAACTCCTAACATTTCAGTAGTAAAATATATATCAAATCATTAAACCTACAGCAAAAATCATCCTAATCACACTGCAGTCTAATAAGAACTGGATACAGAACCACTAGCTTCCTACCTGAAAGAAGATAATAGAAGAGTTGTAGTAGGATGCAGAATAGCAAGCTGAGAGCTTTTAACATGTCACTATCTTCTACTAAGAAATATTTGAAACATATGCAGTTTCAACATGTTACTTTTTTGTGTGGAGATGTCTCCAGTGTCCATAGGAAGAGTTAAAATATTTCCATGGATGCTTAAGAATTAATTCGGGACACAAATAAAATATAAAGGAATACACTTTTTAATTATTTTTCCCCCTCCCACTTAGTACTGGCAATAATCTATAATATTACAGGTAAAGGCCGTCAGTATTTTCTGGGCTATGTTTAAAAGAGAACAATTAATGAACAGAAAAAGGAGACCTAATAGTTGCATCAGTTTTGTTAACATTCACTATCCAAAATTGTTTGACTATACTGTATGAATTTTATATAGCCTTTATATTAGTACTGACATTTTTGCTATGACCATCTGCTAGCTATATATATGACACCACATGGTATTTCTTTTGTTCAGGAGGATAATTAGGACATTTCAAGAGAAATCCGAGACATTTGTATATTGCCAAGGCAAAGATTTTGCTTATGAAACTTGGTAGTAAGATCAGATAAGTAAGACTTTTACTATTTGCACATATTTGCATTGAAAAACACTGAAAGTTACTGGCATTTGTATAAAATGACAACATTTGTTGTTTTGCTTTTTTCCTTTAATTGCAGAGACTGTTTAAAATACTGTCACTTAAATCGGTGGTCAACACTGCTGTTTAAGGCGGGACAAAGGATTAAATCTAGAAAGCATTCCAAAGATTTGGTATAAAAATGGGGGTTTTAAATTGCTGAGTACCCAATTACGATATTAATAAATCCCTGTAATTACTTCCAGAAGAATTTTCTAGATTTTTTTTTCTCCAGTATTAGTTAATGCTTACATAGTCCTTTGAAGATGAAAAGACTTCTTCAGAATAACAGCTAATTATAATTAATACTAGCTGTAATTAGTCTAAGTGGTTTTTGCAAACAAGACTTCTCGTTTTCTTAATCATGATCATCAAAAATGACTCGTACTTCAGGATTTATTTTTTTTTCTAACACATGAACACTGAAAAATAATTTCTACATGACTTACCTCCTGGAATGGATTTTTGTTTCTTGGAACTGAGCTATAAAAAGAAACACAAACAAACTACAGCTTAAATTTTATTAGACATTAATATAAATATGCAAAATAAGTACCATGTACACATGATGTTTATGGAATACTATATAATATTAAGACAAAGATACAAAATAGAACAATAATTGCCTTTCTGCATTCATTCTGCAAGTATTCTACTTAAATCATTTGCTATGGAAAATCATTCATTCTACAGGACTGAATACATGAGTAAATAGGAGTTTTAGTTCATCAGTTTTAAGGTTGCTGTTTGAATCATAAGCTTTATGACAACACTTGTTTTAGAGCTTAAAAGCTCTAACTATAGTGCTGCTAGCTAGGAGCAAATACAGTGAGTAAAAAATTTCATCAGCATTAGCACAGTTCATGACACTTACAAATCCTGCCTACTGGAATCTTAACTAGGTAAGCCAGTCAGTTTGCAGTGCCTGCATATATATACTTGTTGATGCTTCAAAATCTCAAAAACTAGTATAGGCAGCAGGTATATGTTCTGCTGTCAGGTGTCACAGCAACATGAGGATTAAAATGATTTAAGGAGGAAGACGTATGTTCCAGTTTGGGTGGTACAGACTCTTCCTCTCCATTTGAATACACAGTCCTAGCCACAGAGAGAGGGGGAGAAACCTCTTTTCCTGCGTCACCTTGCACCTTCAGGAGGAAGGGAAAAGCAGAGAAAGCTCTGAAGGGTCAGTCTGCTCTTCTGCCCTTCGCTCACACGCTACCACTACCTTCCTGCCCCGTACTGGCCTGCAGCCCCAGGTAGTCAAATACATCTCATGTTCTAACGCAGATTAAAAGCATTTGCATTTCTCCCTTCAGCTTATCTTTTCCCTTATTTCAGGAAGTTTTCTCTGAGTGACCAACAACAATTGACTCAACACAGATTCCAGTGTATCAGAAAAATAGGTTTTAAGAGGGAATGGCTCTCTCTGATATGTTGTTTTGATCTGTCACGAATACTACAGACTCCCCATAAGTAGAACTGTCAGCCCAATTCTCTCGTCGTTTGAATATGATATGACAAATCCACATACATTTTGTGTCATCCTTCCAGAGGGCAAGGCCTGTTTATACTTGATGTAAGCTTACACAGGATATAAAGATACTGTTTTGCTAAGACTGAATTACAGTAATGCGGTTCCTACTCTATTTAAAAAATAATTGGTAGAAACGCCAGTATTTCTTAAAATGGGAGTAGGTTAGAAAAAAAATTAGTCACTTTTTAATATCATTCCATTAATTATACTATTTGATATTGTTATTTTAAACTAGTAATATTTTGTCAAGCCAGCTAACCTATGGTTTTTTATCATCTACATAAATATTTGAAGGGACAATTAGACAAACCCCTATATGGCTATACTAGAGTTTTGTTGTCATGCTCAAATATGATTTAAGGAATATAACTTGAGTTTATGTACAAAACCCAAACAAAGCCCAAACCAGAAATGAAAAGTTTTTCCCTGTGATGATTGTTATAGCTACATAGAATGGCACATTTATGAACTGCTGTAAAAGCRTATCTTCACATTGTTTAAAGCAACATAAGAACTACATGGAGTGGGTAAAAATGCACATTTACATGAGAAAAACCCTTTGGCTTTAATAAAACAAATCTTTGCACTTTTGCACAAAATCCTCCAAAAATGCTATAAAAGCATAACAAAACAATGAAAGTTGCAGTTAAAATGAAACATAAAATACTAGCAATTTTCTTATTTGATGCTTTCAAAATCTGCTTATCTTTGAAATTATATAGTCTGTAATAATACTTTCCATTAAAACATATATATTATCTGAAATTTGTTTCCTATTACTACTTACACTGTCAGAAATATACTTTCCATGTTTCAAGAATAGAAGAAGCAGGGACAGATTTTAATAAAAATAACTAAAACCAAGTCTGGACCTACTTTATCCATATTCATCCTGTAATAAACCCCTGCAATTAACTGAGCTGATTGTTTTCCCACAGCTTCAATGAAAATTATTTTTAGAAGGTATGTTAAAATTAAGTATCTTCTCTGTTTCTAGGATATTAGAGGTGAGATTATTAGCCACAGTTATTGGTCAAAAACAGAAAGCAAAAGATACAAATTTATAAACTTCTAGTRTAATTCCTCTTCCTCTCTTTTATTGGCAAAATAAACTATATCCAACTCTCCCTTCATACGCACATGAATATAACATGTGCACCTGTCTATACAAGAGCAAACGCAGTCAATTTTTAATGATTTTTTTGCAAAGTAATTAACAAATTACTGAAGAAGGGTTGTATTCAAATTAAAATTTTAACCGTTTAAAAAGTGATAAAGAAATTTTGGTGCACTATCTGATGACTTTTTAATGTTGGAAAAACCAAAAAGTTTCAAAGACACCAAGCAGTACAACTATAAAGAATTCTAACATTTATTATTGCTAGATATTAGTACACATTCTTGTGACTGAACCGATGTATGTGTTAGCAGCATGTTCAGTCACTGGAACAAAAGATTTTTTTTGCAGTGTTATAAAAATTTATCTGGTTGATCCAAGTTCCCGTTGTGAACTCCTTCAACACCAACTGTCTTGACTTAGAATTAATGATTAAAATTAATTACTTGTAGTCAGCAGGTAAAATAAAACCAGATTTCTTAAGCTGGCCTTTTCACAGGGTACAAGGAAAGAAGCAAAACTCATAGTAAACTCACCTGTCACTGCCTCGTAGCATCTTGGGGTCAAAATAGCGGTAGTCATCTGTCTCCTATTAAAAAGTATGTTTTTATCTCAAAAGATTGGAATTTTGGCTTATGAATTTCTGTTTGTATCTATTACATTAAACATCATTCAAACCAATGTAATTTCCCATTTAGCAGTCACATCATTCAAAATTAATTGTGGTGTCCACTAATATTTATAGTATTTGTACATAACTGAACCAGCACAAAATAAACAACAGCGAGAGAGCTATGAAGGGTGCTATTGAGCTTTTTGTTTCTGGTTCATCTAAAATTTGACTATTACACACTTTCCAAAAAATACATTGGTTGCATAATAAATCCCAACAGAAAGGCAGTATGCAGAAAGAAAAATTAAGGTATTATCAGCTTTAGAGGAACATCACATGGTTACTTATAAATGCTAAAATTTTCCAGGTTACAGAAATCTGCTATTGATTTAATATTATAAAACAAAACMCTTCTATGGCAATGAAAAGATAGATCAAAATCTGCTACTGTTACGTTAACTTACCCTTTTCATTTCATGATTTATGACTACTATTAAACCAAAATTAAGCTCTTGAAGAAGAAATGAGTTCCAAAAGAATTTGAAAAGTCTGACTGTCTAAACTATACAAAAAATTTTTTTCTTCACACAAAACACCGAGGCACTTCCAATATTTTTATTGGCAACAAGCAGGATTTTTGCTAATTATTATGGATGAAAAACAAAAATTCTTAGTAACTCCTCCTGACAACTACTTGGCTTTCTTCTGTTTCTATACTACATTTTCATCCAGGTACTGTGACGTTTAGTTTGTGGATAAACTACATGCAGGACTACAGCTGATTTCATCTGACTGCTTACATGCAAGATCTCTGTGTTTTGATGATTCTGTAGAGCAAAAATAATTCTTCCTGAGTAATAGACAGATTATCTGGGGAATTTATTAGAGCTCACAAAACATAACTATCTCTAATACTACAAAATATTTAGTATACATGTGGTGGTTACACACACAGAAAATAAATCTATTTGATATTAAGGACTTCTATGCAATTACATAAAATAAGTCTCTTATCCTCAAGTTTGGCTTGTTCAAAAATTTAATTTAGATCTAATTTCACACTGAACGTCTGCAAAATGCTTTTATACGCTCCACCGGGAATTTCAACTGCATTTGTAAAGTCTGCCAGCATTCATGACTTTGGCAGCCTCGTACATAAAGTTGGTATAGCGACTTTGAAGTAATGAGAGAGCTGGGAATAGATAGATATTGCTAGACTAAAACTGAGAGCTATTTGAGAAACCTTTAACTCGGATAAAGAGCTGCAGCTTCACTGCTTGTTAGAATGAATTACAGATTAATGCCAGATCTAAAATCAAAGTTAAAAAACCAATATTACAAACATTTCCTCCGGAATGTATTACTGCTGTGTTTTTTCGCTGTGGGCTTGTGTAAGTAGACACTTGGAAAGTGGTAAAGTAATAGAAATGTGATAAGCTAGTTTATTTTTTTGTTGTTTAAATACCCCATTCCTGCTCAAATCRGTTCTGAGGGTGCAGGGAAAGAAACCCTACTAGATTTTATTTGCTTTAAGAAATAGCTAGTCTGCCAATAAAAACAACTGAATAGCAGTTTCCTTCCACACAACTGAGTTTGTGACTTCCCCAAGCAATTCAAGAATAAAAATCATACTTTTGAAATTATAAACTTAATTGTCCAGATTTCAAGTTAAAATGAAAAAAGACCTATGGAAATATCCTTGACTTTCAGTCTGTATTTGTTTTTCTGCAGAAGCTAACATGACTAGTTTGGACTAAGGAAATCCCCCATTTTTAGAATTTTTCATTGTAATGCATGAAAGGTAATCATACAGTATACCCTAAGCCTGAAAGATACTATATTTACTGAAAGGGATGATATTAACCAAAATACAGTTCCATTCATATATATCACAAATAAGATTTATCTACCTCTTAAGTCAATACAAATGTACATACTGTATTGACAGAGGCTAAATCCCTTCGTGACTTTGTCATAAAAATATTAAAGGTTTACTTATCAAAGATTGTCCTTATCAAGAATCAAACCATTTTGTGGAAGATACTTAAAAGAACCTCCATAATTCTATAGTAAGTGGTGGTCAATTTCATATCGATGGGTTAAAATTTGTGTATACTTGACAATATGATTTTCTTTGTTAGGAAGATTTAAGGCTTTAATCAATCTCTATTTAGTGATACCAAAACAAAGCAACTATGTTATTAGATTTATGAACAGAACACTCCTTTATGAAAACATAATCCCAAAAGCAATTGCTTAAAAACCTGCTTCGACCAATAAATGTTACTATTAAAAAAAAACAAGTAATGGATTACTTTAAGGTCATCAATGAATGTTTCTGAATAAGTATTTCAAGAAAAAGTGTAACTATAGTTAAACAATCTAGACAAATTGAAAAAAATTACAGGATGGTATTATTGCCCATAAGAACAGTTCTATCTGTTCCTGCTTCTGAAAAACTTGGGAAGCACAGGTGTAAACTCCTTTGTCCTTCCTGGTAGCTATCCTTGTGAGACAAAAGAAGCAGCAGGGACAAGTAACACACAAAGTGATTTACAGACAGCCCTACAGAGTTTTGCACAGCATATCATTCTGAATAGGTTTAAAATTTCAACTGACAATAATAATTGCGAATGTTGGTGGTACAAGTTGTACATTTCATATATTTACTTTATTGTTGCATTTTATATTTAGAAAATAATTTATTTACAGTCATTGTAATAATTGTTTGACTTCTCAATAATGTGTTCTAATTTTGCATTACAACTTTTATCTGTATGTACATTTCATACACAGATCACTGTGGTTAGTAAGATTCAATGAACTACAAAGGAGGTTTTTTTCTGTGTTGTAAAAAAAATAAAATCTTAAGCTTTTTTCCCCCTCCCTTTGTATTTCGCCTGCAGTGCAACAGTTTTCTATTCTGGGGAATAGAAAAGGACCTCAAATATCAGAAGATGAACAGAGGCCACAGTGGTGTATTTCTACACATTGTCCTTTTCCAGATACAATTTCACTTCTGTTGATGGTACAGCAAGTCTAAACATATTCCACAATGACTCGCTGGCTTGCTTCTGTTAGCTGAAACTTATTCAAAAAGTTGCTGTCAATTTTCCTGCAGGTTAGGAGAATCATTCTTTAGGGCTTGCCTGGTCTCCTATGACTTGAAAAGTAGGACTCCCTGTTTTGGGCCATGAATTCCAGTCTCTGACATGGCAGTGAAACATGAAGCTGCTGTCTGACAGACTGCCTCAATCTCTGCTTTTTCAAGTGAGAAGATCAATGTTTTCTCCAAATTATCAAAGTGATTGTGGCTGTTTTCTACTATGTGAAATGTGGCAATATCAAGTCATTAAAAAAACCCCATATGACTTGTAAACTTTTCCAAATCAATTCCTAAACTCGTAGCCTGAGGAAGCTGGTGTTTATTTAAAAAAAATTATTTCATTTTTCACCTACTTGTAAGTTATCTGTAGTTTTTAGTTTCAGCTTTCTGTATTAAGTGTTCTAAGTGACCTCTACTGGTTGATTAGATAAAATTAGTCCTGTACATCTTTTCTAAGTCTTGCAAATAGGGACAACAATCCACTGCCACTGAAAACAGTGTCAATTTCTTTGTTTGTTAAGAGAAAGCAAATTTTCTGCTAACAATCATGACATATATTATCTATGAAGTACAGTTTAAGAAAAGACAGGATTACTTGCATGTTGATCATTTTCATATTTTAYCATTATTTATCTCCCTTTCCATATAGTTAATACCTGAAGGTGAAAGTAGACTAAGAAGAATGTTTTAAACCTACTAACCAGTGTGAGATATTACAATTGTATCTCTGTCTGATACTGATGTCATTAAAACAGGAAGACTGATAGGATGTGGCAAACGACTTTTAAYGGGTGATTTTTTCAGAACAAGTTTGTGCACAGGATGGTCATATGTAAGAGTTCTGAAGAAATGAAATACATAGCAAGAAAAAAAGACTGCTTTGACTATACACTACGTATAAAAAGACTTAGGGCTATTTTTAGCTGTAAATTCTAGCTGTAAATGTCTTGACTCTAGCTAACATTTAAGCGTTTCAAAAGTTTGTAACTTATGTAAGTCTGAGTAAATTTTCACAGAAACAAGGGGAAAGGAGGACTTTTCTGACGCAAAACCAACTCTGCTTGCAAACTGAAAGACTGCATAAGTACTAAAATATTTTCCTCTAAATAACAAAGCTTTAAACATGTGGGAAACAAAATTTTCTCTAACATACCTCTCTGTAACTACTTTACTTCTGAAATTGCGCTCTTAAAAAAAAAAAACAAACCACCTTGATGCAAAGAAAATTTCAGCCCACAGTTTAACTTTTAGAAATTTAGGAGCAACAGAAACTCAGTATAGCATGAGTAATAGAAGCTCAGAATAGAAAAAAACCTCAAACACACCAGTTCCAATGAGACACAATAAATTGTCATTGTTTAGAAACTATTTTTATGCAAAAAATCTTATGAAATAGTTATGAAAATGGTTCTATTCTTGAGATACTGCATAATTAGATTTAACTGCATTATCATGAAAAAAATAGCCATGGCATATTACATATCACAGCCTCAAGATTTCATTTGTTCCACCTCTTTCCATGTGAAGGCAGTTATACTCACAGGGTTTGACTTCATCTCCATAAGGTTGTCCAATATACGTGTGACTGGTAGATTCTGTAAAACATAATGTGAAATTAATGGAATGCTGAAATGCTTACTAAGAGTTATTCACAGGCACGCTATTATTTATGGACTATTTCACAGAGCATTTGAAATACTACTTTAAACAGTTTTCCTCTTGTATTTTGTAAAGGTTGAGCATTTTTATCATCACGTAAATTATCTTTCTGTACAGAAAATGCAAACTTCTGAGGAGCATCTAGCTAGGGGATGAACAGAAAGTGCAAGAAAACCGTGAAGATAGGAACAGAGTTGTATTTAGGTATAACCAATATATGCAGACATGTGATGATGTATGAATTCTTATTAAAAAAATACTTTGCAGTTTAAGGAAAGAATTTTAAAGCTGAAGATGAGAATTAAGGGTGGGATTCTAAAAAAGAACTAATGTTGTCAAAGAAATAGGTAAAAAAAGCAATCCTGGCAACAAATGCTTGGATAAACTGGAAAGGAATAAATTGAGGTGAGATTCAAGATGACTTTTCCTTATTTAAGATGGGAAATGTTAGCTTGGACAAAATATCTGAAGTATTAAACAGTCAAACCACTTCAGTTACAATAAACGGAGGGAGAGTTTACATAGCAATTGAATTGGAAATGTGTCTTGTTGACAGAATATATCAGAAAAAGACATTCCAAAGGATGATCTACAAGTAACACTGAAAAACGCTCAGTAAAAAACCAATGTAAATCCCTGAATGACCGAATGAGAAATAAAAAGTTAACTTTAATAGAAATACCACAGACCTACATCAAGCTTAAAAATATGAGGAAGAACAGCATTTTATTTGGCTACCCCAAAACACCTGGAGAAGGCATTAAAAGCCAGAAAAAAAATATCCTGAAAACATTGGCATTGTGGCTTCTTACTCACTCAGAACCCAAAACAAAGCAAGCCATTTTGTCAAGAATAATACTAACTTTTTAAAGCCACACATTTCTTTTAAGAAATGACAAAATGTTTAATACAAGAAGAACAGGAAGTCTCATTTAGAATATAATTATTATCTATTGTTACAAGTAACAGTTTATCTGAAGATCTCTATAAAATACAACATACAGGCAAGCTGCATATTTAAAATAGTTTCCTAAACTATATTTCATGACATACCACTGATTTGTAACTGTGCAATGCAACTTATCGTATCTAGTCATAGTGAAATTCCTGCAGAATTAATTTCATTGACTACCCTACAAAAGCCACAGAAACAATTTTTTAAAACTTTTATGTGATAGCTGATACTTTTCATGCATAAATTATGTGTATAACAGGATGACTAAACGAACAACGGCTATGATAAGATTAACTGCATCAAAAAGATGCACATTTAATTAGAGGTGAGATTTCATTTTATTTAGTTCTGATATGCTGTATTTCTAAATGAAATTCTGGTTCTTCCACTAAGAATTATAATATGACAAACGATCTTTTTCTTAGAAATCTGGATGTCAAAATATTACAGAATTAAGATTTTTAACTGTAAATATTTATTTATTGCCACCTGACGAAAACGCCTATTGGAGAAAATAATGCGTTCTCTACAGGGAAGCAGGTTTCTGGGAACCACAATTCAAAATTTCAGCTACAACAAGTTATACAACCAGTGTCATCTTTTTGTTGTTTGTCTTCTTTTGGGGGATGTACATTGAAATTTGCATGCAAGTTATGCTCAGAAATATTTGCTAAAGTTAAGTGAATATTTGAAGGTGGCCATGTCATTATAAACACACTTTGATTTTCAAGCACATTTCAAGATCATGGTTGCTGTACATTACTTATGTGGGAAAACTAGAAATGCTTGAATTGTAACTGAACAGAGAATGAACACTTTCAGCCTTGGAATCACTGTGGAATAGAGGCATTTAATACATGCTGTTCTAAGTAAAGACACAGAGGAGTTTTTTTGTTTATGAAGGTCTAGTTTATTTTGAGTATTCCACAGYTGCTCTTTCTATAATGCTGAAATCAGTCTTAATCACACATACTGGAATCTAATTCCTTACAAATGGAGGTATTCAAAGAAAATTTGAACATTATTCATTACTTGTCTAAAAACTGGAAGCTACAAAGTGATAGATCTATCCACCAGCAGAAGTTGATGTTTGTTTTTTTACTGTACAACTGATTTTATTAATATGACAGAGGTACTGAAAGTTGTTTTTCTAAATGTTCACAATGCTCATGTGATAGACTTTTTTTTTTAATTGGTTTTTAAACTTACTTGTTGCTTCAGTACCAAGTTCTTCACTCCTTCCATTACAAACTGTGATCCTGTATTCATAACACGTGAAAACAGACTGAAAAACAAAATAAAGATGATGTGTAAGACCTTCTTTTTTTAATTTGCATTCTTAAGCTTTATGCTGACACCCAACTCCCATTAAAGTTGATGGGACTTAAGTACCAAGTCATTCAATKTGTCATGAAATATATTCTTCAAACCACACGGCAACCAAGTGTATGGAATACACCTATAATCTAGCAGTTAGATCCTCACCTATCAATAGGAGTCTTGAGTTCTAGCCCTTAATCCATTGAACAGTTTATGTTACAACTTCAGTAATGCAAGGATTTGAGTGCTCCTTTCAAGTGGGTGTCCTAATCACCAGAGTTAACAGAGATGCTCAGCGTCTCCAATCAACCAACCAGTAATTTTTCCAAGTGAGACAGCACTGGAATTCTCTCTAACCATACTGCGCCACAGTTTCCTTATGACAGTGACAGTGCATTCCTAAAAAATAAAGTTGGTAGGTAATGAGGATTCAAATCCTCTCAAGCATGGAAAAACCCTAGTCCCATACCCTGTATGGGATATAGGTACCCTTAGCACAGTCATTATCTTTTCCTGTCTTGAAATAAATAACTACACCTTTCAACAAGCAGACAGGCACCCAGTCCAGGACACCCTAATGAAAAAGCAGTGTGTTCTTGCATCCCTGACAGTCTCCAAGCCCTGGAAAGAACCAGTTTTGAATACACAGGGCTGTTCTTATCTTCTGCCATTGACTAAATAAGGCTCAAAATGATGGTTGTCATAGATCCATTTCCTGGTGCCGAATTCTTCTCCTATGAGAGCCTGTACGTTTAATGCACAGGTGCAGATATCACTATATTAAGTTACTTTGTGGATTTAGTCACAGTTCCTTTTATTTTCCTGTGTGTAAGTCCTATGCACTGTTAAGGGGAGATGAGTGCTTGTAATTGTCTGTAACTTAAAACTTTTTACAAACAGGGAAATGTTTTATTCTGGGCCTTGTATAGCACTAATCACACTTTCAGTACTACTAAAATAAGCTAAAAGAACCCAAAAGCTTACAGAAAATTAATCAAAAGCATACCCCAAAGGTTTAGGCGTAGTGTTTCCATAGCTGGTTGGAGCTGAAGCCATCTTAGTGAAAGCCCTGTGAAAGCAGGGATAGAAATCAAATGCTTATCTCATGGCACATACTGCTGTAGAATGTTCCACTCTGTTCATCTGAAAGTGAAAAAACTTCAGCTTCTCAAACTCTTTCAGGAAGTAACTATTTATTACATGCATCCCTCGTGCCTAGAAATACAATAGTTAAGGAACTGAAAGGAATTAGATTTTATACTTAAAAGACAAAGACTTTATTTTGATACCATGTAAAACTAGAATAACTGATAGGCAGCATGGGCCTTTGGTACGAACCAAAAAAATTTGGAGTCTGAACTAGCACAACTTTTCATTTAAYTCAGTAAGTTGTTTCTGTCTTGGATCATTAAGTACACTGCTGTGTCATGTTCAGTACTGTTCTGGCATTACTGGAGTTCAGTTTTAAAATAAGATTTGCATGTATTATGAAGAAATACATGTGAATTATGAAGAAATACATTCTCTCCTATGAGGAAAGGCTGAGAGAGTTGGGGTTACTCAGCCTGGAGAAGAGAAGGCTTCGGGGAGACCTTAGACCTAAGGYCTTTCAGTACTTAAAGGGGTCTTATAAGAAAGATGGGGACAGACTTTTTAGCAGGGCCTGTTGCGACAGGACAAGGGGGAATGGTTTTAAACTAAAAGTGGGTAGATTTAGACCAGATATAAGGAAGAAATTTTTTACGCTGAGGGTGGTGAAACACTGGAACAGGTTGCCCAGAGAGGTGGTAGATGCCCCATCCCTGGAAACATTCAAGGTCAGGTTGGACGGGGCTCTGAGCAACCTGATCTAGTTGAAGATGTCCCTGCCCACAGCAGGGGGGTTGGACTAGAAGACCTTTAAAGGTCCCTTCCAATCCAAACTATTCTATGATTCTATGTATTACCATAACAATGACAGCAAAAAATTATGCCAGAATGAATGTTTAAGGATAATTTATGATGTATGAGAAGTAACACATCATTCTTTGATAACAATGCTGAGTTCTGTAAAATTACCCAGTTATAGCCTCACGTAGGAGAAAAAAGAAATTACTTACTTCCATTGTTTTATGTAGCTCAAAGGAGCAAGATTGCAGCCTGCATCCATCAACGCTTTTTTATACTGCTCCAAATCAATCTGAAATTATGAAGTGGAGAATTGCAAAAGGTTGAAACTACTCTTAACTCTATGTGGAAAGACAAGATATTCTTATCTAAATATTAAATAAGCAGTGTAAAGTTATAGCATTAACCAAAGTTAAAAAGTAATTACGAGCCTTAATCCCATCTCCTATCAAGTATGAAAATATAACTTAAAATGCAATTTGCTATGAGCAGCTCTCATTAAACTTAACAGTGTTTGTGGAATTAAATCCTGTGCACTTCCAGATATGGGAACAGTCTTTTATATCAGCATCTTTAAAAAACCTGACAGAATACTGGTTTCTGTAAAATTTCACAACAGCAAGTAATAAAAATGAAGAGGAGTTAATATACATTTATAAGAATACTTTCTTTTTGCCTAAAACAACATTTTTTTTCTACCACATAATATTTCTACAGTATAATAAAAATCCTCCTTGAAATTAATCATCGTAAGTTCAAAAGAAATATTAAGAAATTGTTTCCTGAATTATTCAGATATTGGCACAAGAAGCATTTCTCCTTTATTCATCTGCTAGTCAGCTGACCCAATTATTCTTCAATATACAAGGATAGAGTGAAAAGAGTCATAGTAACATTTTGTTTTATCTACTTCTATTGAGCAGTGGAGCAGAATAATAGAAAGCATGCCAAGATGTGTCTTGCAGTAACTCTGAACTAAATATTTCAAAAGATAATCTTCCACCTTACTAGTCATTCATATCCTTTGAAATGGTAGCTAAAGCTTTGTGAGCAGATTCCCTGATARTGCTACAAAATTTATTTAAAGTTTTAATATTTCCTGGGCATTTCATACTTTGCTTCAAAGAGAAGCAGAAATACCTATTTAGTGCTGAAATGATACAAGAAAAATCCTGTGTGGTAGAATTTGGTGTCGGAAGCTGTAAAGAACATACGTACCTCTGAAGGTGCCTGAGCTGAGCTTATGTAATAGATAAGAAATAATCGCATTTTGTCTTCTGGAGTTCCTGCTGCAGTGAAAAAAAAAGAAAATAAATTAAAACCCTACAATTGTAACTATGCTGCTATGTTAATTGCTCTTCAGTAATAACATATATGTACATTCAGACCTTTAGTTCTGACAATAATTGTTATCTACAACCATGGCCTTGTTCAGTGGATAAAATGGTAGAAAGACATTTAGCAATTTTATTAAACGTTGGGTTAGACTGGCTCACTGTTTCTGAAAGTTTATTTACACTTCCCCCTTTTGCTTGTAGCGAGTATGATTCTTCAAATAACATACTAAATAAGTTATGTAGTGGTATTATGTCTTATTTTATGTGGGTATTGCAAGCATTAGCAGGGAGTAGATCCATGAAAGAGGAGACTAAAGAAAAATCATAAAAGTAAAAGCCACAGCACACTATTTTTTAGCTCTACAATTTGTTTATGCAGCTCTATGGTTGTACTGAAACACCTGAGGGCTGCAAAAGCACTTATGTGAACTTTTGGTCAGGAAACAAATCCTGAACTTCCAACTTGACTTCAGGAAGGATTTCACGTCCTGAATCATCTTTTGTCACACTGTTTGTTGGAGAAAAACACTGCTACAAATTCTTGGGAAGCATTATCAGTGGCAATCATAATTCACCTCTGCCAGATCAAAACAATGATGTGGCCATCCCTATGTTACTTAGACTATAACCTACTACAGCAGMTTTTGAACACCATGTACTTTTTTCTAGAAGATAATCACTAGTAGTAAAGACCATAGTTTCAAATGAAGATTTCAGAAGTACAACTTCTCAAAACAAACATTTCAAATTCGTAATCCAATACTTCACTAAAAAAGCTTGATAACTTTAGATATAGTACAATATTTTATAAAAATGCAGTTTCTTGTACTTGTGGGTAAGAAAAAAGATAATTTTTTCTGTTTTTTTTTTTTGGGGGGTTTTTTCCCAATTATGGAATGTGGATCATTTCAGCAGGGGATCATCTAATCCAATCTGCAGCTTCTGTTTATATGTGAGCATATATTTAGTTTGGCAGAAGTTAAAAGTAAGCACTGTCATAATGAACATTTATGACTTAGTACAATTTTTTCTGGGAAATAAGTTTTATTAACCTTTACCAAATACCAGTAAGCCAGGAGACCAAGAACTGAAGAGACTTTGTATTATTTAAACCAAAAGCCAGCTTTCAAGGTAGACACCCACTTGGAGTTCACGTTGGTAAAAAAAGCACTTAAAACATTCTAAATATACAGTGTAACTGACTTTGGTTTCTGTAACTGACTTGGAAACTTGGTTTCCAGCTTGCCAGTTTATACCTTGTTTCAGTACTTTGCTGATCACAAAGTTTCAGTTTCAACTGGAATCCGCTGGCACTCAATAGCATTTCCCTCGCTGGGTCTATTTTACGATGTCTACAAAACTCCTAGGTTTGTGCTCACAGGAGTGTAAGTGGTCTCACTTACGCGTGAGTGTAAGTGATATTTTGTCTTACTAAAAGATAATAAATTTAAAAAAAAAATCTGTGATTGTTTTGTACGCTTCACTAAATCTTAGGAAAACCACTTTGTTTGGCAAAAGTACTTTACTCTTGACACACTATTGATGTAAATCATAGCTGTGATAAACAGCTATAAGACCCAGGTCAGTTGCCTGTAAAATGTTCACTTTTTTTTTCTAGGCTATGGTCTGCGACAGCATAGAGAGGCGGAGTGCTAAATGTTCTGAAGAAAATTTAACTTGGTAAACGTAGAACAGAACAATTTTATTTTCCACTCAAAATCCAGCAGGCAGCCTTTAGGGCTACTGATTAACTACTAGAGCAAAGCAAAACCAGTAACTCCCGTTTTATCACTACTCCAGGATATAATATCCACTGAACTGGGAGGCAGCTAATAGCCCTGAGTGGTAGATTAGTACAACATAGTAAGGAATGGGAGGCTGAAGCCTGAAGCTGTTAAGTGGTCAAGTCTAAGTGCTTTTGTGAAGAGCTCTGCAGATATCATTGTCCATTGCAGATAATGCAAACAAGTAGCTCACCACTGAAAGCATTGGAAGACTTGACGCATTATTGTTTCAAAACTTTTTCTGCTGGTATTTCTCAGTGAATCACACAATAGGAAGCTGGCCAGTTTTACAAGATAGCATGCCTGGAAATAATTGCCATGATTTAACTTAAATCCTTTTGTTATATAAACTTATCTTAAACCTAGGCAATGCATATGAAATGCTAACGTGCTACTGTGAACACCTGAATACTTAGCTTAGGAAGGAAAACTGTAGCTTGGCAATCTAATCTTTCTCTTGCATAAAACCCAGGAACTTTGTTAATAGGAATGTTGATATGATACATCAGGCTCGGAAAACAATTTGCTTTACACTGCAATCTAAAAATGCATAGAAAATGTGGATGCAGGTAAAAAGTAATTGATCCAGTAAGAAATACTAGCAAGCATAATAATTTGTTTTCATATCTAAGTTCATGCAAACATAAAAGCTGAAATCAAAATAGCACACAAACAGTTAATTCTGAACATGGAAAAGGACYAGTTTGTATTGATGCTTAATAAAAGTACAGATTATACATATTCTTATTAGCTTCATATTAACAGTGAATGTCTGTACTGAATTACAGATCAATGCCTGACATTAGATTTCCTGAAAGTCTGTTAGTTTCTAGACTTGATCCAATCTGCGATCTGTAAAATTTTAGCTCAGACTTCTACCAACTGTGTACTATTTCTTCCACTGCCTTTTCATTCTAAAGCACAGACACTAATAAAAGATACTTTTAAAAAGTCAGCAGTATTTATATATACTCTTTCTATAAATATGAATCATTATGCAAACTCCAAGCAGACATTACGTCCAGTATGTAGCTACAAGACTACACACATAAGCATGCAGTAACAAAACATTTTCTTAAAGAGCATACTGGGAAAAGAGCAGGAACCCTGGATCTCTAAAGGCGCACGGTTTGCCAATATACTTGCCAATATGCAGACATGCCAGTGGTCATAACTTAAGTTTTACAATCTTGCTCTGCAGGTTATTTTGTTCCAGCCAACTGGTATCAGATCATATTGAAACCCGTCAGAGGGTTGTGACATACCTCAGGTTGTGAGAGGTTGAAACAAGAGTTGATGCTATGATACTATGAAAAGCTGAGAACCCATTCTGGTCTCAACCTTTTACAGAAAGACCCCTAGTGACTCCTGCTAATAGAGAATCTGAGTATCACCCAGTGTGTAAGCTTTGTTATGTACGAACCATATACGAAACAGAAGCTGGGATGCACTGCTCTTAGACGACGAAAACAGACATGCCACAGCTATGTCAAAGCATGCAAAACTTCAGGTCAGATTCTCAGTGAACTGGCCAATTTACGTCTTGCTGCCCTTCCCTCCATCTTCTGCCATGCATCTTTCTCCTCACACAAGCAAGAGCTACCTACATTACATTACAACCCCTTGACTTAACCAAATTCTATGAAATGCCCTTTTTCATTCTGTTTGTGAGGTATGCGTGTGTTCTAAAACACACAGTAGGGTTCTGAAGAATCATTATTGTTCAGACCACACAGTTCCATGCTATCCTAATAAATACTGGAGAAGCAAGAAAGTTAAAATATTTTGACCTTCAGAAACAAAGAGTTAGGAAAGGATTTTAGTGGAGCTGCAAAAGCTGCCAATATTTTGGATGTTACTCAATCGAAATACTAAACTCTCTAGACTGCTACTAAAAATCAATAAAAAGCTGTTTTCTTTACAAGTCTTGCACAGCTTGCCCATAAGTTCTTTACCAACTCTGAAGTCCCAGCAGGTACAGATTTATTGTATATCTTAACAAATTTTATACCAAGTTCAGATCTAAAGTACTCACCATCTGGGTCAGAAATCATGTCCAGAAGAGATTTATCCAGATTGGATTTGCTCATTATTTTTTCCTCATATTCAAAATACACATCCAGCTTTCGACTCTGTTTAAGAGTAAGTGTTAGGGTTAACATCTTAACACTGTGAAAGAATATTTATTTCCTCTTTAAAAAGGTATATAGTTTTAGCTATCAAGACTGCTTTTAAAAATGTATTTTAAAATAAATTATCAGTAAAAATAACTAATGCTTGCATTATAATAGGCTTTTATTAACTCTCAGAAAATTGACACTTATGTAATTCTCGTATTAAAAGTGAAAATGCAAGTTAAGCAAGGGATGTCTGACATGCAAATATTAAACTGGAAGAGGAGCTTTGTTTTTAACTATGGTTTTGCCATAGCTGAAAACTACATGCCATCATACGTAGTGTTACGCTGTAATAGGAAAAAATAATGTTCAAGTGAACCTCAAGTCTCTCAAGTCAACAATTACTCAATGCAGATAAACGTGGGAAATTCCTAAATACATTAAGGCATCATCCCAGAGAAAAGTTGGCAACTGCCAACTTGGGCTGGTACTGAAATAACTACCTCAGATCAGAGGCTTGCAATAATTCATTCACACCAAAGATGGAGGACTTCATAATTAGATTATCTTGCTAACACTGGAAAAGAAGTCTCTCATTATACAATAACACACATAGATCAAGCTGTGAAAATCCTTTTTTAGGGAGGATGGCACAGGGACTGCACAAAATTAATGTGGCAAAAGCTTTATGGAAGACATCACTCGGCCATGCAACTAATGACTGCATTGCAATACATCTGCACAAACAGCCAGGCTTTGCACTTCTCAACCATCGTATCATGAACTTACAATTTGAAGATAGAAAAATGCATTCAAAAATTTATTTAAAAAACTTCCATTACATCACAGATCATTATGAGTGTTTGAACATTAAAATGTAGCATCACAACAAATGCTACAACTACTCAGCTTACAAAACCTTAATATCCAGTAACTAACTAAATCCTGGTGTTTGGACACATTCAGCTATGTATTGGCTCAAAGAGGAGACCAGCAGAGTGGATCTCCATCTCGTTGCCTTGGAAGGGAGACTGAAATGATATTGCCAGAGTGAGGCAAGAGTCACCGGTGTTTTTCTTGGGTTAAGAGATTCAGGAAATTTTGCCTGATAATGCCRAGGCATGCAAAACTGCTATGGCACCTTCTAACCTAGTGCAGTGGTTGTTGTAATGACAGCCACATAAAAACTTTAGAAGTCTGGTTTTCACATGTTTTTGAATTCTACTAAAATTATTCCTGAGATCACAAATAAGGCAATGGAATTTTAAAAAACAGTTATTTCACCACCCCCCCACAAAAAGAGAAAAAAAAGAAGAAAAAAACAAAGGTAATTCTCTATCCTATGGATATTAGGATAGTTCACCTTCTGAGTATCGTAAGTTCATCAAAAAAGAGTTGGAGATGAGAATACAAAATAAAAGAAGAGGTAAGTCACAGGAATATTTTAATATTGAAATCCTTTGGCAATCAGCTTATGATGCAGGTAGCTATGTAACACTTCCATTTCTCATTCACCATCTACTGAACTCATTGAGAAGAGCAGTTACTTGCAGAACAGCAACTTAATTTAAATTTAAAGGCTTTGTGGAAGCTTGTAATTACAGCTTATAAAGTAAATTACCATGAAGAGTGCTCAAAAAATGACCACTTGCTACTTTTAGGGGCAGAAGGATGTCTTCTGTTGTTTGTCACAGTGACTACGACTACATATAATGTGTATAAAGTGACAAAAAAAAAGAGCTAGAGCTTCTTTCAAGCTATATTTACCTTGAGCTCATGTTAGAAGAGTAGTCACAGCCAAATTTTGGTAGTTATGCTACTGTAAAACCTTGGATTAATTCTGTAGTTAGCCAAAGTTAAAGTGATTGTCAGTGRTTATGGTACACTAGTTTATAGAATAGAATATTCTATATGAATATGAATAGAACTGAACTACCAGCCTTTTTCCAAGTCCTTACTTCAGATGCAATTTGATATCTGGCACAACAGACATGTTCTGTGACTTCAATTCTACAGCACCTTGGGGACTATCTGCATGATAGTTTCCTTAACTCTCTCTAGAGAGATAAAACAATTGCAAAGAAACTACTACTATTTTTCTAGTCTTTCCATTACAAATGTAGTTAAAACACAAAAAGCAAATGAATGTATCTCCTTACATGGAGCTAAATTCAATGTTTTTAAGTTTAAAATATTTTCCCTAGACAAAAGGCATCCAACAAACAAAGGACTGTCTTGAAACGTGGAAACTTAATCTTATTAAGATAAATATATTATTGTTGAATTTGGCAATGCCCATATTATCTTAGCTGGTGATCTGTTTAAGACAAATATATTCAGATGGCATGTAAAAATGTACAACATAAAAAAGAGATTCACTAATCCACTATATTTGTTTACAGATCAACTTTTAAATAAAAATATGTAATTCAAACATGAGATACTTTCAATTGTAAGAACAGATTTACAGTTGTTAATTTACTTGGAGCACAAACTAGGTAAAATTCTTCACAACCACGTGCAATTTTATGACTGTTTGACTAAGACGGCTGAACAAAACAGACTAACTGCAGCAAAGAAAACTCCTGGCTGCATATATTTGCTACACTTTGAGCCTAAACTGAAACATTAATGGTACATGTACACTCACGCTCTTCAAAAATTTTGGACAATTACTTCTGAAGTGTGAACTTAGCACTCTTTGGGGAAAAAAAAAACCCCAAACTGAAAATCCTAAAACTTCAGGTCCTTTATTTTTATCCACAATAGGGACATCAGAGGTAAGCAGCAATATAAAATTTTCAAGACTCTCTTTTTGATGCGACAAAAGCACAAACTTTTTAAAGAGATGGATCAATATGGTGAGTCTACTCAGCTGCTTCTTCACTAGATAACTAACGAAGATTACTAGCAAAGATGCTAATTAGGGCAATAGTTTTCTTATATTGGTTCGCTAGGAATTAGATGGACAGCTAATCAAATTTCATGCGGATTACTGAATAGCCTTAAACACTACTAGTTACCTTTTGACAGATTTCCCAGATATGCCACATCAATGAGACAGTTACTTCCCGAAGAGCCAACTTGTCTAAGAAGTGCTGATAAGAAGCAGATGTCCCATTTAATTTAAGTAACTGCAATTTTGCTCACTCAATGGCAAACTCACAGACATGCCAAGAGGAAAAGCTGGGGAATAGGAGCTAAACAATCCTGTAGATTCAATAAAAAAAAGACAGCAAAGAAGAGGTTCTTATGGGTGCCAAACTGGCAAGCAAGGTGAAGAAAAATAATAATAAAAACCAATAATGAAATCAAGATGCATTTATATTTACAGTTATTCCCTTTCTGCCTTCTGCTCTTGATTTCCTACTATGACATCTTATTCCACACCAACCTCATTCAGGAGACCTTTCTGGCTGCCAATTCAGGGACAGGATCTGTATTGCAGTTAAAGTGCTACACTTCAGCTTGCTTTGTCTTGTTTTTTCAATGTATTTGTGAAAGCTTTCAACTTAGCATCTTTAGAAACAGGCTGTTCATAAGCCAAAACTTATTTTAGGGAAAATTACTGAAGCGCACGGGAATCTCTACCTGAGCACTGTACTCCAAAATGAACACAAAATTCCTTCTTTTTTAAGCAGAGAGGTGGAAGCAGGACCCATTGAAATCTCTTAGTGGGTCATTTTTGTAAGGACTTGTAGGAGGCTCTCCTATCCTCTTTACAGTACAAGGGTTCTTCCTTTTAGAGAGAGAGAGAACATGCAGAAGAAGAGAAAAGAAATTTTCTAAGAAATTACTGGGAGGAATTTCTCAAAGATACTGACAGAAAACAACCAGAAATAACAGCCCCTAGAATGAGTGAGGTTAGTCAGGTAATTATAGGGTGCTGCTACCAAGAGGAAGAGAAACTCTGGGAGAAGGCTGAGCGTGGCAGCTACAGCCAGTTCCCTTTGACTGAACTGCACAGAATGATGCCGGAAAGGTCACTGTAACTGAACTCAGAAAAAGCTGTTGTTTACTGGAGAGTTACTCAATTATCAGTTCTGAACTACAGAAAAACAGCCTGGACCACTGTGACATATACATTTCACAAACACATACCGTTTCTGTTCACATGGTAAGACAAAAATGTAACCTCATTTAAAACAGAGTAGTTAAAACAGTGGAATTCCATTACAAAATATGAATTTGATAATTTGAAAGGCTATTGGCAATCCCAATAATGGAGTCATTCAAAGTATCAGGCCCTGAGATCAAGCAAAATTGGAGATACATGATAAGAAAATTATGTAGGAATTAAAAAAAAACCTAAACCAAACAAGTGTAAGTAATCTAAGACAGATGATAATTCACATAATCTGCCACTTAAATTCGTATGTATAGAATTCTAGCACGATGTTATCTAATCTCCTCCCTCTCCAATTAATCATTATAGAAAAGTGTACGTGTACACCTTTTTATATGCCACGATTTAACATACTTCAGTAATCCTAGTATTCAAATTAGAATGACACACAAAGATAAGCATTACTTGAAATTCTAAAGCAGCTAGAAAGATATCCATAATTCTAGTCCTAAATCTGTTATCTGTTGGGTACAATCCTTCAGTCACCAGCTTCTTCAGAGAAAAAACAATCAATGCAAAACAAGGATGCATTTGTTCTAAGCACTGACAATAAATACTTGATGGTTCACTTCGTGAAAAAAGTGATGCATTCTTTCCATTATTTCACTAAAAATGTAGATATGCCAGAAAACTGCCAGGACCCCTCAGTATGTGATTAATTTCTGGTTTCCTCTTGCTGTGTCTTAGAAAATGATCCAAGAGAATGTGGAAAGCAGCTGTAAAGTGAACACTAAAATATGACCACAAGAAAAATAAAATTCATTTAGTATACCTAAAGCAGGTCTCGTACCATTCTTTGCACTGATTATCATATATATAGTGAAGAAAAATGCTCAAATACTTAATGTAGTAAAAAACCATAATGGACAATGCAAACGGTCTATTTTAAAGTATGAATGTGCTTCCAGATTATTTTAAAAGTAAAAATGTAGTAACCTGAAGAAGAGCATGGTGCCTCACTAGCTCCTCATGACTGCGCACTTGCCAAAAAAATTCTCTCTTATCCTAATCTGGTTTAATTATTTAACTGTATATAAAACCTATTAACCACAGCCTCAAGGTGCCATCAGAATTTCTTTAAAAAGTACTGGCTGAGATATTGTCCTTTTTGAGAGTATTTTTGAAGAATCCATTAGGTAGCATAACATCCTGTACGTTAAAATTCCACAGCTCGCGATAGAAAGATAATTTTTGTAACACTGGAGAGTGAAAAGAGGGGAGGAAATGGACAGGACAAAGCAGTTGGAAGAAACTTTACATTCATTCAGTGAAAAGGCTTTAGTGTAGGCAAATTCCAACAGAAAAAACATGTACTTCTGCATTGGTTGAATTTAAGATAGTTTCCTAAATATCTGGAGATGAAGGAAGTGATTCTTTCTAAATCAAAAGAAAAGGTGATACAGATGCACGTATCATCAATATATTGAAGAAACCGCATGCCCATTTGTCTCACAATCTTCTTTGACAGCTGTACAATAAGAAGGAGCCTGAGCACTTCGCAATACCAGAATTAAGAATCATTCATGGAGAAGTCGATCACGACTCCCTGGGAACTCTCTAATAGCAGGCTCCCTCTCAGAAGAGAGAGCCTAAAGGGCTAGTAGAGTGCTATAGCACAGGGACCCTAAGGTAATTCCTTCCACCTCTAGGTAACAGAAAAGTGCATCACTATCACCTAATGGAGAATGAACAAGCGCATCTGACTCCAGTCCATTGCCAAGAGGTCACTGGCAATCAAAACTGATGTTATTGCCATTCCACATCCTGCTCTGAAACCTGGCTTCCGTCCAACAAATAATATATAAAATACTACTGGTGTGGGCCTGACATTACCCACTCAGTATCTTTCTTAGAAAAGTGAATTTACAGACAAGGCATCAAATAAAATATCGACATTGTCAACTTCTATTTTTTTCCAATGGTATTAATGTACTGCTTTAAAATTGCCAGATATGAAAACTGACATGCCTTATACTGCAAAAGCACGTAAACTAGCCCCTACAGTAATAAGCCAAACATAGAGACACACTTATGTGGTAAAGACCACACCATGGTCTTTACTCAATACTGAAGCCGTCTGCAAGTTCTCTGATACAAGAACAGCAGACTTAAACAGAAAACAGGACAAGCATCCTTCTGAAGTGCTTAAATTATGCACAAGACAGCTAACACAGACCCTGCTGGAAAGACCAGTTTAGTAACTTGCATCATTATTGCCACACCTCTAGGTATCATTTTCATTGGTGAACAGTAAACAGTAAGTACCTTTCTGATAAACACATACAGAACAGAAAATTGCTTAGACTGAAGTCATAACTTGCCATGACACATCCCTAAAGTAAATTAAACACTTCCATCGTAAACTTATTTTAGAAAGACTTCAACCCACAATAAAGGTTGTGGCCATCATAAAAAAACCATGAGAATATACTAGTAAATTCTGATAAGAAAAAAATTGATATGTTTACTTTGCTTTCCACGCAGAGGCATTCAAAATTCGTTCCCTCTCACCCTTCAACACTAAGTAATGTTATACAGTGATTTCTGTAAAAGGTAGCACAACTGAGAAGGCTCACTTTCCTATCTTACTTCACCTGCCCAAATATATTTCTCCAGGTAAGGAGCACTACTGATAGAAAACTGAAGTTGGAGAACAATCATACCTTTATATGCTCCAAAACGGCTGTTGCAACATTTGTATGAAGATCAATGAGCCTCTTCTTTTCCAGAAGTTCTGGAAGAGAGCTGAAGAGATTAAATACAAACTAACCTGCTGAGTTGCACAGTTAGTTGAATTGTGTATTGTATACAGTTGGTACAAAAAATTTACAGAATCATAGAACAGTTTGGGTTGGAAGGGACCTTTAAAGATTATTAAAATCTAAAATTATAGAATACAGTAGGATTGGAACTAAAAAATTACGAAGTATAGATGTAATGATTCTCATAACAGAAGGACATTACTCACATGTAATGTAGTGAAACAAGTTTTTACCTTGACTAGCAAAAAATACACATAATGTGGGTAATTTAATATTCCTATTGAAAGCTTGTGATCAACAACAGATATATGCCCTGCTTACCTAAACAAATAATCTACTAGAATTATGGCTTATGAAATCAACATTTAGTTCATATCTGATACATATAAAAGTGTCAATATCTGCCAAATAGTAATATCTGTCAAATAGTATCAAATAATGTCAAATAATTATCAAATAATATTAAATAATAATAATAAATAATATTAAATAATAATCGTATCTGTCAAATAAACACAGAACCTCTGGATGTCCTAGAATTTGTCACAGGTGCTTCTGCATAGAACACAATTCTCTATGCAGGATTCATGATTGAAATCTTTTCTTTTGTGAAATGGGAAACTGAATGGTTAAGTTTACTTCGTAGAAAATTTGTTACTTAAGGTGTTGTGATCTATATGATTCTCACTGCTGACGCTTGGGCATCACATGTATAAAAGACTGCTCAGGGTCTATACACTTTCACATCCAAAAGCATCCTGGACAGTGAGTGCCTTTCTCAGTTTAATAATAAGCGGATGAGAAGGCACTCAATGGCATTGACTGCATGTCCTGAAGAAACATGAAGTTAAGTAACCATACTTTCTTTCCTCCTTTAAGCAATTATAAAATCAGTGTTACCTATAATGATTGGCCATTAATGACCTTATAGCTGCAATGTGATTAGTACTGCCTTTGTAAAGGACTGCATTTAAAAAAAAGAAAGAAAAAAACCAAAAGACAGGAGATCCTCTATGTTAGAACCTCTGGTTTTTAATTATTAACAGATATTCCAAAGTTTTCTAGAAATTGTAAAGCCTAAGACAACTCTGAAGGGTATATTCTTGCTAGCAGATGATGGACAACAAAACAGCAAAGCCTAATTCTTCCAGCAGAAACATGCCTAAATGGAAGATCTTAATGGTATTTGGACTTCTCAGCACAATCCTAAAGATTAGAGCCAAAACATTGCAATAGGAGAGTTTACTGTGTTATACACTTTTCTGAAGGGGGACAAGATTTTCCTTAATAATGCCAGATTTCAGAAAACAGTCATATAGAGGCTAATTGAACAGTAAAACTTGCTGATGAAGCTTTAGTCATATGATTTTATTTTTTTTGCTATCAGTTTAAAGCTTTTGATGCTTGTCACTTTCATACCTTGCTGCCTTAACCCGAAAACCAGCATCCTGAGAAGTACAAAACTTTAAAACTTTATCGGGGGAGCCTGGAAACACCTGCTCGCTTTTTTGAAACTGTCTGATCCATCACACATCCTTTGTAATTCCAATCAAATTCTAACCAGGGCATAGCATACAAAACAACTTTTGAAACTCACAAAGAGACAACTAACTAATGCAGACACATGCTGGATTTCACAGGATACTGGGCATATCACCCCATCTATCCTCAGAATAATTATCGTTCCTTCTTCCTTCTGATTGGGGTCTTAGCGAAAGGCAGCAAACTGAACATCTCCCTTCTCCAAGGTATCAGTGGAATGAAAAACAGATTTACAATGAGGAACAAGTCTAAATCTCAGACTTTCAGTGTCATCCCTGGTGGCTAGGTCTCCAAAAGCAGGAGAGTAAATTTCCCATGCAGAGTTCTTAATGACTATATTCTTGCCAACAGATGTTATAGTAACTACAATAATAAAAATGTGATTAATTACACACTGTGCAAAGCAAGCAGGTGCTTCAGGAAATGGATTTCACTAACAATTTTTTTAAGGAAGGAATGCAGAGGTAGGTAGTTGGGTTTTTCTGGTGGAAGAGYGTAAGCAAATCTATGATGCACTTAGAGGAAACACCCCAAAGCCATGTGTAGAGGGCTCACACACACATGCTGTGAAAGTTACATGTGCAAGTACTTGTCTAGGACATTGCATTAAACTTTACCAGAATTACAAAGCATTTAAACTCTGTTATTGAGCTGAATAGCCTACTTCTAAAGCTATTTATTTCAAAGGATATTAAAAGTGAAATGACAGAAAGAATTAGAAATGGTTCCCAATTAATTAAACAATAATGCATTATTGATTACTTACCTGACAGCTGAAGTTAGCTTAGCTGTATTATCAGAAAGCATACTTATTGCTCCTTCATCCTCCCCTTCTATACCCTGGGTTTTGGGGAAGGGTTTGGAAAGAGGGATAAAAATAGTCATAATAAATACAAAGATCACACATGCAAATACAGTCAGTACATTTAGAACCTATTTTCTCATAATGGTATTAATATCTGGATTGTGTTTTACAGTTATTATGGAAGTTATATAAATGTAACGCCAATAAATGCAAGAAATTGAACCTCCTCATGAAATATGGTACTTCTAGTCCTACTTTTAAGATTGTATTATGCCTAAAATTCAGCATGTGCTGATAATTTTTGTGTGTGGGGTGACAAAGTGGGCTAAGCATCTCTACAAGTCCTATTATACTTTACATAAAGCACATATAGGTGATAAAACCTACCATGATACTTTTAAGTCTTTTGACTTCATCTTCTTGGGCTCTGTAGGATTCCAGTTCTTGCTGAACAGACTCAGCTACCTCTGGAAAAGGACTAATGTGATACTCTGCATTAGGCTCAGTTAAATCAACAAACTGAAGCACTAGAACCAGACAGGTTGCATGATCAAGATGATCATGAAATCATTTTCAGAAACACCAATACACAAATCATGCAGCAGTATCAGATCAGTGAAAATAATGACATCTTACGGTAGGTTTACTTAAACTTTCTAAGATATATTCACTGCTTTCAATATTTTTATATAATTTTGATAAGAACAATTTTGTGCTCTGTAACAAAAAGCTAATATACAATTAATACGGACAATGAATATTGACAATGATCATTCCTTGGAAAAAAAACCCCAAACTTTAAAAATATTTTCAAAGAAGCTTAAAAATAGAACTACCATAATATGAAGAATACTTAGAATTTATATTGACTAAATTAATATAAACTCTGTAACTACACAGCTTACCTGCCCTTATGCTTCTGCCAGAATTTATCAGATGCAGTTAAATCATAGGACTTCCTATTTTTTTTCTTAGGTCTAGCACCTGCTGGAGAACTTTCCATTCCTGTTGATTCTTCCAAGTTAACTCTATTCAAATGGAAATCCTAAAAAAAAGAGGAATCTTATGTAAATATATGACAGTTTTAAATTTTTTAATCAGTCTTTTACACTCAACCAATTATCTTCCAGAATATTTTCTGAAAAATGTTAACACAGCTATTTATTAGAATTCCATAAGAGGGCAAGAAACAGTTTACTAACTAACAAGATAATAACAACAGCAATGTAAGAACTCCAAAATTACTCACTTATTGAAAAAACATCAAACAAAGCAACAAATGTTAAGCAAAGACATCTGATTGTCTCACATGCAAGCAATCTTCTGACACTGAACTGAACACTGTTTTCTGTACAGAAAGTAAATTATTTAGCAATAACTGAGCTCTAACAACTGACCAAAACTTTAAAGTAACAAAAGTTTCTGTGTTGCAGACAAAAATTGTTTCTAAGGCTGAATTTCACTTACACAACTACAGCAAATGTATCAAAGCTGCAAAGAAGCTCATGACATCAGCAACAGGAATATCCACTGTGAGGACTATTTAGCTACACCTTCACAGCTCTTTCCCTATTTTTTTAAACACTAGTGAAATAGTGAGAGCATGATAAAGCAACAGTTTGCAACAAAGCTGCTATTTCTCCATATAGCTTTTCTTCCTCCACAGATGCATGAACCTAGAAACTACCTCTTTTTGCTAGATGACACAGTTATGCTCACATAATACGTCAGCACACTRCTCCCTGTATGTCTTCTGGTTCTTCCCCCCATTACTTTTGCCAAGGACAGCTCTGTATTTTATGCAGCATACATACTTCCTCTGGTTTTCAACAAAGATTAACAAGTACTTCACTTGCTGACTTTATTCTAACCCTTTTCAAGAACATTTAAGATTTCAAAGGTGCTCTTTTCTTGGCAAATAATGATAAAGAGAGTCAAATCTTCAATTATACAAAACCTGCCATGAATCTTTTAGAATAGATATTTTTTCCAGAAATAAAACTCCACTTTATTATGTTCATTACAGTGTACAGAACTAGATCACTGTAGGTGAAATTGTCAAATAAAATTTTAAAATGTTTCTAGTTATCCCTTGGCAGAGTTCACACTTAAAATGAAGTACTATAAATGATCGATGCTAGAACAGAAACAAAACCAAGTAGCTACTCAAAGGAAGCATATGCAGTCAACGAGCACAAACCTCATCTTACAAGACGTATTTAATGTTTCAGCAAAAAAAGAGTATTTTTCAAGTACATATGTTCACTAAAAATTTAAAGGAAAAAAAAAATCATTTGATTGCAAATTCAGCTGTAATTTTTAATGGAGATCTATGTTTTGGCTCAATTTAACTCACCAGTGACCTGAGTTTCCAAGTTAGTTYTGGCATTTACAAGAAGTTTTACCAAAATGATTCTTACTGATTAGTGTTCCTCCTTTTACCACCCCATTTTGTCTTTACAAGGCTTTCTATCCATGCCTCCCATTTTTCTGTATCCACTCCTGAAAGGTTTTCTATTCAGAAATGGGAATCTCTTCATACAAGCCTGTTTATGTGTAGAAACACCACCATTACAATCTGAATGGATGCAGCACACAACTTTGTTGCTGGGTTAGCCTTTAGTTCAACACCCCACAGAATTCCTGGACGATTGTAACTGAGAGCTTAAATGAAAAACAATTTATTTGAAAGTACAGTTTACATAATCATCACCTTGGCAACACTTTCACRATTACAATTTATGGCCTTTTAAAGGGCTACTGTGGTTACTTAATGAAATATTATGGTCAGTATGTGAAGAACCTGGCATGCTTGCCTTTAAGGTGAATAACTTGACTGGTTTTGAAATTAAACTTGTGCCCTGGACACGGAATCACAGGCCACTTGGTTACAATTTCACTTGACAAATTCATAGTCCTATCAACTCAGTCAAAAATTAGATGCAACGTGCAACATTTAACAAGTTGTTGCAGAGAAACTACTGAAGCCTGATGCAGCACAGACAAATATCCAACAATCCTCAGATCATTCTTCTAGTGTTATTCTAATGCCCYTCCATATTTGTAGCACTAGTTGTCCTCAGCTTCCACTACATCTTTGATCCCTCTGCATCCTGATGCACCGAAGTCCTACCCCAACACGTGCCTGAGGCCACCCGACACTACCTTCTCTACCTAGCAGCTGAGTAAGAGGCAAGTACATGGAGCTTTGCATGGATTTACTATCTAGTAAATGATCATTTGCTGATTAAATGGTTGGCAGGTAACAAACCAAAATAAGTGTAGGCCTTGTGCAATAGCATTTACACCTGTAAAAATTCTAATTTGGGTTTCCATCCCCTACTCTTTCACTGCTTTTCAAAAGAAACCTGTAGAAATTCAGTACTTCTATTTGCAAGCCTCTAGCCAGTTCAACAGTTATTGGAGAAAATACAGTGCAAAGCGTGTTTTTTTCATATGTACCTTTCCTAAAGAAACCAGGCCAAAAATTGTTTATTTGTAAAAAGCACCCTTAAGTTTAAGAGGAAGGGACTTTTCATAAGGAATGAATTACATAAAATAGAATTTTAAAGTGTTCTAAAACATTCCATTAGTGCTAAAATATTTTCATCGTAGCAATGCGAGTTTCTGGACAAGACTGTATGTATGACTATTCAGTTCACAACCAACTTTGTATACACAAACGTGTATACATAGGTGCATGTGCTATTTTACACATTCCTCTAACAGTCTCAATAATAAAACCAAAATATTTCTCAAAGTTAGAAATTGAAATGGTTTGCATGACTAACTCTACAGTATAAAAAAACCTCCAGACAGTAATTATTCTTACTCATATTATCTTTTCTTATTTACTCCGTAACTATATACGAAATGCATAAATCTTAGGTAAATGGTATTTGCTTTCATTCAAGTACATTTCTACTACTGGTTTTATAAAATAAACTTGAGGAAATGAAAGTGGTTTAAGGCTATCTGAATTTTCAAAAAACTATTAAACAAATCTATTTTATATTCCTCACAGTAGGGTCATATACCACTTGGTATCTCTATATTGAACACCTACACCACCTTGTGGAGAAAAACAGAAATAGGTTTCAAACTAATACTAAAATTGGTTTAAAAACTCATTAAAAGCATTTATTTTTCAAAACTGAATTGCACTTAATGGAGTTTGGAGTTTACATAACATAAAAGATCATGAACTACTGAATAAAAAGCTAGGATTGCTGAATTACCTATCTTTTGATAATATCAAGATTTCAACTTTTTAACCATTTTAGAAGTTATTGCTAAATAAACCTTCTAGAGAAAATCTTCCAAGTTGTTTTTTACTAAGCAACTTCCAAACAGAACAGACAAAACAGATTTTGGATTAAGAGGGAATTTGGTATTAAGTTTAATAACAAACTGAGTGAAAAAATAGTTTTGGTAACAAAATCAGATTTATTCTTACCAGAACATCATGCACTAAAGCTTGGTATGTCCACGTATGATGTAGAGGAGTTGCTAAATCTATGTTTCTGTCAACAAGGACTAATAGGGGCCTTTGGAAGCTGAAAAGATGACACTGTATTAGTACTTCTTTAAACATGTTTAGAACKCCCCAGTAACATCCTGAGTGGTATCAGCCACCTTCTACATCGTATTTCAAGTTAAAAGCCAAACTGCCTACTGCAGAGTTCCTCCAGCCTTCCCCAAAGCATCTGGGGCTGATCACTGCCAGAAATTCCATGAATCACTGTCTTAGTAATGATAAAAAGATTATTTTATTTTGTACTAAGTGAAATTTCCAATGCATAAATATTGAGTGCTAAACAGTAACTAGCCTTTTAGGTATTAACTACTATCTTTTTGTGTGGATACACATTTGAGTTCCAAACAACTGTTTGAGTGGGTAATATTCGACCTTAATCCCCATTATGAACCTCAAATACAAAATTTCTCTCTCAAGGCTTTTTAATTTCATTTTTCTCTTTGCTTGTATATGAAGTCCATAAAGAAAAAATGATGAACTTCTGAGATGCATTGTGGTAATTCCATCAATACTCAATTTTGTGGAAAAGAATGCAGACATGCCTAAATGTCTTGGGTTATGGCTACATGAAAAATTTATAGTGAAGATAGGAAGGCTGTGAATTGACAGAACATTATTGCAACCATTTCCCTTAAGCACATTAACCCTATAGTAAATGTGATGCCTAAATTACAGTGTATTTGAACAGAGTAAAAGCATGTTAATTCCATGCTCTGGATTTCCTTGCAGTAAGTATTTTCACATAGATATATAATCTCAAGAGCCTTAGTCATCTGATTCTGAAAACCAAACTAAAGATCTGAAGCCATTTAACTGGTTAAAGGTTCCCATGTTTCCCTTTCCTTGCATTTTGATTTTCTGAGGGTAACGATGCTATACTATCAGGAAAACAAGCCACCCCTCTGAAGGAAAAACAGTGGTTACAATTCAGTTCCCATGAAAATGAGGGAACTGGTATTTCACAGCTATTCTCTCTCCTAATACCTTTCAATCTCATTCCATTTTGCCACCCTTGATGTTTTTTGTGCCTTTTATCCAAGTTCTGCTCTTAATTTGAGATAAAAATATGATGACTATTTTATATCCAGTTAGGAGATCATAACTGTTTTCTTCAGCCACAGTCTTCCCAATACATCTCCTCACCTTTTCATGTACAGTGTAAACTCCTGTAATACGCTTTCCTAAGGCTGCCTGTGGAGTATTCAACTATCTGGGGGCAATGGTATACACGGGAGGCAAGCATCCACAATGTCTTTTCTCACCCCTCTTTCCCCCCAAAGGATTCAAATGGTCATGACTTAACAGTCCTTAACGATCTAATTATCCAAGTGGTAGTCCTTAAGCAGTCCTCCTCTGGTAGATACAGGGATCAGCTGAGAAACGCTTGCTTTTGACATAACTACAACTGATAACAGTACTCACAAGTGAGAAAATGGGTATTTCTTTCTTTTTAATGGACTAAAGGTTGCTAACAGATATGTTCAGACATCCAACTGCATATCATGGTCCTGTAAACTGACTGTATTTGCAGGAGCTTGGTTCTTGCTGGGTTTAGAGATTGAACAAAATTACCTGGTTCATTAAATAATTTTTGTCTCACTGTCCTAGGACTGCACACTTATTAGCTATAAAAATTTTCAAATCCGTTATTCTACGAGATTGGAAAACTTCCTTAAGAGTGCATAAATTCTTTTAATACAGATTTTGAACCAAATTCTTGTAAATACAGTTTTCAGTACAGTGGTGACTTATCCTAATGAGATATTTCAGACAACTGAAATATGAAAAATAAAAATACATAGTTATTACTAACACCATACCTGAACTGGCCAGCTCCAAGTGTGTCACCTGTAAAAAGACTGTTTCTGGCATCTCTTAGATTCTCTCTGAGCTTCTTATCTAATTTCTGAAGGGGGAAAAAAACAAGACAGCTTTTAACAAACCAATGGTTTCCTAATCTTTTTATATGATCAACATTTAAAGATTTATTGTGCTGTTTTTGTAGTTTGTAAATGTCTTAGCTGCAGAAAGTCTAGGTCCACTGCACACAGGAAAGAAAGAAATCTCTTCTATTTTCTCCCTCCAGCATTTATATCTCTATCCAGGACTACACAGAAGATGTTTCCTTTATGTCCACTAATCTCCTCCCAGGCAATTAGCACCCTCTCCCTAAACATGCAAATAGAAAATACCAGTAGGAGGCACCAAGAGGGAACCACAACAGAAGCAGCAAGTTGGGCTGTCAGACACTGCCATACTAAGTGTTTCATTAAAATGAGATTACCCTCTATGAATGCATGCACACTGAATGCTTAGGTTTAATCAGTATTAAGGCTTCACTGACAAAGAAAGATGTGAGGAAGATGGAAGAAATGAAACACAGTGACTCCTAATGAAGACAGTGCTGAAGAGATTTTTAATTGTGATTTAGTTTGGTAATTTCATCCCYACTTGATGATCAAGTTCAATGTCAGTTTAGTTTGATATAGTAAAAATGTCTTGTACTTACGGGGTTTCCCAATAAGATAGATAAAAATTTCTTACTATGACACACAGAAGAACCCAGCCCAGACAGCCACTTCTTAAACTGTGTAGATATAGCGTAATGGTTGTAATTATAATGCCTGTCAGAAAATCTTGATAAACTCTAGATTAGGAATGATTATTCATGTTTAAGTTTCTCATCAGCTGATTCCATAATATTACAATTTCTACAGATGAGTTCCATGGAACTGAAATCAGAAAGGAAAATTGGTACATCTCCTTTCCAGTTTTATCTTCTTCATAAGGAAAAGGATACAATGACACTAGATCTCTGCCTAGTATTGAGAAAAGTAAACAAGCTGTTAGGAAAGTTTTAAAACAATGATACTTGTTTAGAAAATAGTTTCTTACCACTGCCACCATTTCAGCTGCAGTTCCTCTTGAGCATCTGATTATAGGAATAGCTCCTAATAAAAGATATATTGACTTCTACTTGCATTATAATTTTCAGATTATAAATTAGTGTACTTTTCATAAAACAAATTTTTAGTAACATTCTGAGATGAAATTTTTCAAGTGGACAATACAAATGTATGTTAAATTTGTCTCTTGCAGTCTTTATCTATGAAACAAAAAATACTATATAGAAATATTACATAAAGTTTTACAAAAGTAAGTGAATACCTCATACAGGAATTTATGAGAAGTATAGTGTACACTAGAAAGATAGCTAATGTACTGTGGAGGGAACAAACTATCTCATACAGAAGCATTAAAACTTAGTTTTAAAAGGTTAGAAGTCCCTTGAAAACAGGGATAATAAGTACTATAACACCACCACCACCACAATATATCAGTTACAACTCACTGCAGGGTAATGTTATTTTCAAAAGCACATCTTCCATTGGCTTTCAGGTTTCAAAATCTTTAGCTACTGTTTCTCACTTATCTATATAACTATGGAAATTCCAATACCATAGAGTTTAAGTGACTGAGTAAAAGAGATTAAATTTGTATCACGCTAACACTTGAAAGAACTCAATAGGTCCAAGGGAATCTCTCTTGAACAGACTGCCCCATAGCGATCCCCAGCTCCCCTTGTAGGAATGCTATCTCAGACTGACTGATTTCAGTGAGAACTTAGATTAAATGTTATCACTATGAAAAATGTATGAGCTAAGCACCAAGAAAACTCACAATAAAGTAAGTAAATTTAATATATCTTCCTATTGCTTGAGTTATTTCAGTTAGATCTTTGCAGGGTTTGTGTGAGGGGTTTTTTTTTCTTCTTTTTCTGTGGGTTTTTTTTTGAGAGCTACAAATCCAAACTCAAAAGTACTATTGATCTTCATTGCAAACTAGAATTTTGTAAAAACAGTGAATCCAAACCTTTGCATTTCAGTATTCTTCTCCAATTGATACTGAAGACTATCAACTCAACTCCCATGTAGGACAGCCTTTATTGTCTTTTGCAGCAGTGTATAGCAATAATTTGAGCAAGATCATTAACCCACCCTGCGAACTATTAAGATTTCTGTCACAGATCTAATTCTGCCTTTAATTTGCTATATGAAATCAATAAACTTTTAGTTATCTCATTGAATATGGATCTTTTCTAAAAGGAAAACATACGGAAAATATGCTAGAATTTGAAAACTTACCAAGTGTAACAAAAAAACAGAAGAGACTATCAACAATAGTGTCCATTATAGATTCCATTTCTGTGTCCGTTATATCTGGTCGGTTAATGGCTAAAACAGTGTGGAAAAGAGTTAAGAATAGGGTTAAAGAAGTTTATGCCACTTTAATACTGAGAAAGCAATCCTCTTCTTGCCTAATGGCTGTTAATAGCCAACAGCTTTTGTTGCAGAAAAGATCAAATCGTGAAATGTCCCTCTTAGCACATCCATTAGTTTTTTCCCCCTTTTTCTTTTCTTTTTTTGAGCAAAACATTGGGAGAACTTAATTATTGCTCACTGTATAAGGTCAAACACTACACAACCTTTCCCAATTATCTCTGACAACGCATACTATAACTTCTGGATTGTGTTAATATTGCATTGTTAAAAACCTCGTAGAAAACCACGTTACGGAACAGAAATGGCCATCCACTTGGAAACCATTTTACAGATATAAAATCCTCCAGAATTACTTGTGTAATTTTAAGAGAATTACAGTACGCAGTTATCTATATTTAAAGATTCTAAATCCCACCTCTTGTAATGGAGATTCCTTTTTTTTTTTTTTTTTTTTTAACCAGAAAACGTCATTAGAATTCTGTTGTCAGAGGGAGATAAGACGTGTGCTCTTCCGATCATCTACGTCTTTTGCAATAATACTTTAAAAAAACCAGTAACAACTAACCATTTCTGTACATTTTCCTCTTGTTTTTTTTTAAAAAAAAAAAAAAAATGAGGTTTGTTTTTTTTTTTTTTTTTTTTAAATTTACTCTTAGTCTCTAGGTTAGGGATAGTTCCCAAGTTCTAAAATATTTCACACTACAGATAGAAAGATTTCCCTCACATATTTAGGTCAGAACAAGAGACACATAACATCCTCCTTTGTTTTATTTTACCTTTAAAAATTTCTCACACAATTACCTGTCTTATACTCTTTCTTCAAAAATAAACTTCAAAGCTCTAAACATTAATAAGCCTTCCATCCCAAATTTATGCATGGCCAGCCATAATCACTCTCTAAAGGTGCTTTCTTCCCCCAGTTTTTATCCTCTAAGAACTTTAGAGAGATGGATTATATTAGCAATTTCTATCAGCAGCTATACTTAGTAAGTCAAACTTTTTACTAGGCTGCTAGGATGACAGCAGCAATAGAAGCGCCCTCCTCCGCATTTTTTTTATTCTGAGTTCAAGTTTCTGAAATATCAACACCAAGAAAGGCAGACTGTTCCCAATATCTGTATTCTTCTGTAATGACAAAGCTTTGCAATTAACTGGGGCTATCATTCTGTAGTTATCTCCAACTAATGGTCTCCCAGTTTACAGGGGGAAAATAATCTTATTTTTACTCTCTTGCCTTTCTCAGTTTTAAAATTTAATTCCCTCCCTATTATTATGTTTAAGGTACTCATTTATGATGTTCCAGTAATCTGCATACTGTAAGTGCCTTCTAATTTTCTGTAACATGCACATTTTATGAGCACATTCCTTTTTTTTGTACCATAGCAATCAACACAAATATTCAGTATTACTGCTCCTTAGGTCAACCTTTGAGAAATTCCATTAATAATCTTTCAGTAAAATGTTCTATCACGTTTTCTATATATTCCTCTCTCTCCACTGTAACAAGCTTATTGGGGATGCATCTATTACAGAAGAGTAAGCTTACATCTCCTACATTTTCTTGTTGTTTTACAAAATTCATCCAAATTTAGTAAAGAAGCATTCAAATAGCATCAAACGGGATTCCAGGAACATCGACTTTATACCTATATTACCCATTTACTCTTCCTTCTACACAGTTATAGAAAAACAGAAACAAAGGGAGCCTGAAGGATTATCTAGTCAGTCCTCTTGCCCAAAGATGAGTTAAACCTATGTTATTTCTGTGTCTAAACCAATTCCCAAAGCGCCCCCAGTCATGAAAATGCCATAATGTTTATAGATAATCTATTCTAATATTTCACTATCTTTAATGTTAGAAAGTGCTCCTAATATCTGACCAGAAACTTTCTTGTTGCAATTTAAGCTCATCACTTCTTGTCCATTACTACATGGACAGACAGAATGTGTTATCTCCTTTCTGTCTGCGAAAGCCTTTTACATAATTGAAGAAAGTTATCACGCTTATTTGTCCTGACATTACCTGTCTGTAAACGCAGTCATACAGCCAGGAAATCAGGAAACTGAAAATTAACCTTTTTTGTTATATTTGTTCTTAGTTCACCCATTCAGCTACACGCGTGGCCACGTATGGCAGTGCTGCTGCAAGAACAGCAGTCGTCTTTCATCACTGTCAGATTTACGTTGACTTATGTAGATTATGAAGCTATATACAAACTGGCAGTTTCCTGCTAGGGTTACTCTCCAAAGGCAAAAAAGACCACTTCTTCGCCCCTGCACTCCTACTGCCTGCCTGCGTCAGATCTAGAACTCACACAGTGAGACAGATCAGCTCAGTGCTCTAATGGAAAATAATCACTCTCTATAGGAGATTAGATTTCTGTTCGATCAGCTTTTGGAAACAGCCCACTTCTAGATTGGTTTAAACATAGTGTGAAACCACATGTCATGTGGCAAATTTCAGCGGCCCAAGAGAGGAAGACAAACCACATAGAAACTGACAGGGGCAAAACATTTTCAGTCATTTTAATCCAAATTCCTTGTTAGTTAGCAGGAATCTTATGAGAGCTGGTCAAGTATCCTTACATACACACAAACACATCACAAAACAATTATTACTAAAACTCTTAACAGCAGATTTTAGTAAAAAAAATAAAAGTCTGCTTTTCAAACAAAAATGCCCTTCATTCTGACAATGGAATCAATACCCAGTGTGAGACAGAACTCAGTATTATGGATCCAGTTTTAAAGAAAGGTACTGACTTTGGAAATTGGGCAAGAGAGGAGAAAAATCTCACCGCTAAATGTTAGGCATATGGAGACTTCTCATCTCTACCCGGTCACTAGTGAGTATTCTGTGCATCCAAATAAATCAGGAATTAACTGTGTGACACTGTGTGTAGACACTGTGACTACACTAAAGTAACGAGGAGCTGCTGCTAAAAAAGGGCTATCTCGCCTCTGACTTACACACTTCTGCTGCTTCCCCTGCATTGGATTTGTAGATCACACAAATGAGATGGTATTTTCTATGGAATGAGTCAACTGAACAAACACTCTGCAGCTCCAAGATTACTGGTTCTGATGTAAAAGGAGAAGATGAGGGAAACTACACAGCAGGGGCAGCAAGACAACCCACTCTGTAATAGCTAGCCATTTGAGTAAGAGGGGCAGAAGAGGTAGAGTGATATTCTCTGTTGATTTAGCATATTGAATGGGTCAGGGGAGCACAAAAATCAGATCAAAGGAGGGAGGAAAACCACGTGGACAATTATGACAACTAGTATATATGTTGACTTGAGCTGCCGTAGCACCATAGCTGTAGAGGTAACCAACCTAAGGCAGCCACTTGGTTTTCCTGCTAGGTTCCAAAACAGAAGTCCCAAGAAAAGAAAAAAAGAGTTCCATGAGGCTGACTTCACTTGCAACTCTGAGACTTTAGGAAGAAGCTGACATGCTCGGCTCACATGCTTGCAGAAGCAATCAGCATTTCTTATCTTCTAGAATGCCCTTTCCCAGATTCTTCCCTGTGCTACTCCAGCCCCTGATCCTAACCATCTCCCCTTGCACACCCCCATGTTTTCATGTCTTGAATAAGAAAAGCAGGTACCGACTGGTCACTGTCTAGAAGATACAAGAAACTCTATAACTCTATCAGTTAACTAAGTCATCTTTCTTGCTTTGCATTCCTTACAGTAACTTTCCAACTGACCATTCACACAGAAACAAAATACTTAATTCCTTAAGAACTGCAGAAGGGATTATGACTAAATAGTGGTGCCTAAACACAGCAGCCACACACAGTGTCTATCTACATGTGTAAACAATATGAAATTTTTCCTAAATTATTCCATGTATAAAAAGCCCTACTATCCATATATGTCTATACTGCAGTTTTGCTTTACTAAATTTATTTAAAAATACATAATTATTTTTCAATATTACAATAGCTGTGTTGTAAAGATGCTGAAATTAATATCTAGAACTGCTTCCTTCATGACTTTAAACTACACATCTAACAGATTATCCTGAATTCTGAGCAGATCAAAGCAAAATAAAATAATTGCTTGGTATTAGCTACAACTTCAAAAGTAAATTTCAACTTTAGACATTCCGGTATAATTTTTATACAAATTTTACTTACCACGATACGAAACAAGTTCTTTGTTTTGGTTACACAATACGAACATGTCATCTTCTAAAGTAATAAAATTAAGATATTGATCAAACACCTAGAAATCAAGGAATAATGGTCAGAACAACCCAGAGTGAAGCATACAAAAAACTGTCTGTAATTTATTGCTACTTCTTTTTGAACCTTTTACAGAACTACCTATTAAAAGAAAGAAATGCAAGATATAAAGTACGAATTAAAAAGCCTGTGTAAGGATTGAGTGATAGCACAAAACATTAGAGCGCCTGAAAAGTGCTAAAAGAAAACAGTCCAACTTCAAGTATTTCTGTGGACAAATTTTTAGTAGCCACTCATCACTGAAAAAACACATATGGAGGACATTATAACAGTATAGGTTTATTTTTTATTAATATGAAGGAATACAACATAAACAGTGGTGAGCTCTCAGGCAGGAGAGAGGAAAGAGGGCAATACCTACACAATGAGAGATTATAGCTCACAGATTCTAATTTTTCTGTAACATACCTGTACATTCAGGAAAAAAATTAAACCTCTCTATAGCATAAACTGTTAATGGGACAACAGAAAAATAGATTTAAGAAAGTTAGTTCACAGCGCTACACCAATTTACTCCTGCTGAAGACCTAAGGCTGAARCAATACTAGTAGTTTTCATTTCATTTCACAACAGTTTCTTTCTCTCATGCCAGTAGTACTCCCTAACAGGAGTGAGAAAAAGGGAATGTATTTAAGTATATATGAAAATAATCAGTTAATAATTTGCAGGTTTTGGTACAGGCATTCAAAAAAAATAAGAGGGTACATACCTGACACCTGCCTTTAAATCATAAAGGTATAGGAGTGTACTGAATAACAGTGTGTATGTATGAAACATCCACCTCCACAGTACACTGCCTATTTAAAATGACAACTGCACTCAAACTGCACTTTTCATGTGTTTAGGAGCTAAAAACCCCACCCCATTATATAGGCACTGGATGCACTCATTGAGCTGATGAGATCGCGAATACTCTGAAACCACTGTATTTCCCCTCTTATCATTTAGCACAACGGTCTTGCAGCACTTGGACTTTTGACTAAGCTGAAGTATAGTACTAAGCTGCATTTCTGAGATGACTGTAGATTCCCTTTTTTCCCCCCAGTAAATCTATGCCTGACATTGAGTCTAGCTAAACACTTATTTTGTTCATGATTCAGTCAGAAAAGCTGTGTATGGCACTTAAGTGGCCACGTAAGAATTCAATAACACCTGTAATGGTAGTATCTTTAACATTAGAGACTGGGCGATTTTCTTACCTTAGCCACTTGAGTTACTGCATTAGCACCTATGGCAGCATTTGCAATATCTTCCAGTTTACTTCTTGAAATGGCAGAAATGAAGTTTAAATAATAAGATTCATAAAGCTGATTTCGAAGATCCTAAAAGGAAGGAAAACCACAACCTTTTTCCTGAATAAGTGCTAATATATTTCTGACTAATTAAAAAACATTCTTAATTTTACCATGTGATGTTCCAATTATCCACAGTCAAACTAAATTTTTGGAAGTGCTTAGCTGTCTGTTCATACAGCCCTGTATGCAGTGTTTTGACTACATAACTAGATATAACCAACCTAACACAGAACTGCAAAAATCAGGCAATGAATTTAAGCTACCAGATAGCAACTGCTACTCCACACCTTACCACTGACCAAAAGTACCCTTTGCTCTTCTCCCTTCCTTCGGTGAAGATGTCAACCTTCCATCAATTCCTCCCAGAGAATGTGAAAAACTGAGGTTAGCCTAGTCTAACCCCCCCACTCAAAGCAGACTCAAATAGAGCAGGTGGCTCAGGACTGTGTCCAGCTGAGTTTTGAACATCTCCAAGGATGGAGACTCCACAAACTCTCCAGGCAGTCTGTTCCAGCATTTGGCCACCCTCATTAAAATAGCTTTTTCTTATGTTTAAATGGAATTGCCTACATTTCGATTTGTGCCCACTGCCTCTCGTCTTTTCACTCCCAAAACTCTCTCTCCGAAACACAGAATACATATTTACCCTTCTACTTTCTGGCAAATTGAAGTTTTGCATGTAAAAGTTTTGGGTAATATTTTTATGACAAATACGTGCTAATATATAAAAAATGCAAGCAAAGGTGTTCAAACACGCACAAGAACTAGATATAGAACGGTCACACTCCGGTGAGTGCAGGATTACTCCACACACACTACCTCTGTTGCATCCACTCATTTGAAACACTAAGCATGCAAGTTACCTGGCACATTCTGTCAATATTTTCTTCTGTTGGCATTACAAAGTAAACAGCTGGAACATCTGGAATAGCATCCCGATCTGAATGCAAAAGCCTGAAAGGAAGAAAAAATACATCTCTAATGTGTTCCTCCTCTGATTTGTGTAAAATTATAAAAGTTAAAGAAATTATTTATTTATACAGACACATTTAATTTCCTACAAGTTCTCCCTATATTTAGCTAGATTTTAGCAAGAACAAAACATGAGAAAATAGCAAAATTGTATTTGTATAATTTTTGGCTGAACATATTAATAGAGGTCTCCGAAGTTTATTCAAAGCTTGAGAAAAGGCTTCGCAAATCTTCAAAAATAGATTAATCCATTCAGAGGAAGGTAAAATACTGCATCCACAAAGTTCATATACCAATTATTAATTGTTGACATGATAACAAAAAAACTGCGTATCTCATACTATTAAACTTGCCTTTCCTGCTCATTAAAACAAAGACAGGCAAGGTGCTTACATGTTTCTCTCACATTTCTGCTGATATGTCAACATGTTAAACGGTGTTTCCATTTCTAGCCTTCACTTAGTAAAAGTCAATAAACTTTTGAAAAAAATTAATGTATCTTCAAAGATCTTCCATGACTATTACCACAGCTAAGGAATGACAATGAACTAAATAAATGTAATCTGGAGAAAGAGAAATGGGAAATCTCTTAAAATAATACTTAAATATACCATATCTTTGACAAGAGACAATTAAAATCTATGTGCAAAAAGACAAGCAGAGAATATGCACAGTCCCATGAAACAGTTTGTGCCAAAATAATTTTAAGATATATGAATATAGAGGGAATTGTACAGACAGATTCCCCAAAACACCTATTGGGTAATTCTTATTTTTGAGCAGGGGCCTCCTCTACTTAGTAAGAAATCCTACTGAACAGTGTTTGGAATGACCTTTCCACTCCCTGATTCTGAATAATACCACCTGATTTTAGAAACACGTCAGGGTATAAACTTTATTTTAGTAATTATTCATCAAATTATTTTCAATGTTTTGTTTGTGATTTTGGGGGAATATTAAATAAAGCAAAAAAAAAAAATCCTGATTTTTTTACTTACAGATGCAAAGTGATCCCCATATCTCTCAGCTCTTTCACTGACAGCAAAGGTGAGATTATATCTTGGCCAAATCTGTCATAAATGAGAACCTGAAACAGATACACATCTTTTTACGAAGTGGTGTAAAAAGTGGATACAGTAGAACACAGGATACAGTGGATACAGGAATTCAGGTTTAAGGAACTACTGTCCTAACCTGAAAAGTGCTAAACATTCACCAATTTAAAATACATCATTAATTTGTCATGGACTTCCATTTGTGCTTACTAATATTAAAAAAAAAAAACCAAACTCACTCAATGATAAAGGGAAATAAATTCATCACTGCCATCTCCTGAAAAGTGTCAGTCAAACAGGAATCTGTTGTCAGAAATATGTTATTTTAAGTGCAGAATTTCTCTGACTGCATTTGGGAGGAAGCAAAAGGAGAAGCAGAGAGAAAAAAAAGGAACTAGCAAAAAAACCACAACAGAATGAATAAAGAGACAGAATATATGGTTTGCAGTAGCAAAAACTTCTCACAAATTACTTACTTTTTAAAGCTAATAAAGGTAGCTTGAACTCAGTTGTCCTAAATTTAAGGCTATCAATAGTTCTTCCCTTTCTATGGGCTTCTTTCTGACTCTGAGTTCACCTGTAAAGTATCATGTAAGTTTCTGCCAACAGGTATCAATGAGACCTAAGTGTATTTCAAAAATGCCCTCCTCAGTTGCTCATTAAAATATTGCCTAAAAAATCAGTCATTGGGTCTTCAAGCAGCCAATATCTCAAATATGTTTTTTTCTCAGCAATTCTGATATTCAATTCTGTATGTTCATAGCACACAGGAAAAATTATTTTGTACAAGTTAAGAACATAGAGAAGATACTCGAGTTAGTTAAAATTTGAAAATCTGCACTTTTTTGAACACTATAAAATTCTCCTATTCCTGTTCAAATAGTTCTTACCTTCCACACTGGTTCTCCTGTGCTGTTTTTAACAGGAGGAACATTGAAGTTCAGCATACGTTTCAAAGCCACTGGAAAATAAAGCAGAATAATGCTTTACTCTCTTTACACTTCAACAATAGAGATTAAACACATTACCAGGATTTTATTACACGTTTCATTTGAGAGGAAAACCATCATAAAATATAAATGCAACAAGTCACATTTTCATTATTTTTATGCAGCTTTGACTGACAAGTGGCACACGTCAGTTAGAATTTATGGGTTCTGGAAGACACTGCAAAAGGAAAAGAAGCAAGTCCCAAAACATGAAGAAAGAATCTCTCTCCTTAGTTATACGGGCTATATTCTGTTGCAGTTTGCATTAAAAATAATTCCAGTATCTTCCTGAAGGTGCATTCTGTACAGCAGGAACTAGTTTGCTTTATTCCCCTGATCTGCTTTTCCTACCCCACAGGAACAACAGTATACACACAAGCAAAAAAATACCTTTTCACACCTGACTAAAACTGATACACATTTTGAAACATTTTGAGAACTCACAGGAAGAAATTGCTGATTTAAGGGGTACAAAAATACCTCTAATTTGCAGCAGGAAAACTCTTTGAAACAGGAATGAGCTTTCATTTAACTTCCCATTCAACACAGAAACCAAAGCAGATTCCTTCACCTACCTCTGACTTATAAATCTTTAAGTAAGGAGTCCTTCCTCATTTATCTGATTAAACAATACACTATGTGCTGTTCTCCCATCTTTGACTAGAAGCAAAAGTCTATTTGCATCAATATAAGTTAGTGGCTATTCTCTTCAAACTCATAAACAAAATCATCCCGAAGCTTTGCAAAAAGGAAAAACTTTCAGAAATCAGGGCAATTTGCTCATAAATGGAGAGCAGTAGAAATGGTTAACTTCTAACTCTTTGGCTGAATGAGGCTTGTGAGCGTACTCAGTGCAGTTCCCCTGGGGTTTACAGTATCACAGGACAGCTCAGGCAGGAAAGGACCTCAGGAGATCTCCAGTCCAACCTCCTGCTCAAGCAGGKTCAGCTGTTGAGGACAGGCCAGGCTGCTCAAGGATTTATCCTGTCAAGTCTTGAAAACCTCCAGGGATGGAGATGCCACAACCACCCTGCGCAACCTGTGGTACTGACTGTCCTTGTGGTGAAAAAGTTTTTCCTTATATCCAGTTTGAATATCTCATTTCAATTTATGCCTGTTGTTCCTCGCCCTCCTGCCATACACCACCCCAGGGAGCCTGGCTCCATCTTCTCAATGCCCTCCCCATAGGTATTGGGGAGCTGCTGTTAGGTCCCCCTACGAAGCCACTCTTCTCCAGGCTGAACAAGCCCCAGTCCTGCAGCCTCACCTCACAGGGCAAGTGCTCCAGCCCCTGACCATCTTGGTAGTCCTTTGCTGAACTCCCTTCAACTGACGAACACCTTTCCTGTACTGGTAGCCACAAACTGGACACGGTATCTAGATGTGGTCTCCTGGGGCTGAGTAGTGGGGAGATAATCACTCCCCTTGATCTACTGGCTGTTCTCCTGTGAATATGGCTCAGGATGCTGCTATGTGGGAGCACACTGTGGGCTGATGTTCAGCTCGCTGTCCACCGAGAGCCCTCGCGGGCCTTTTCGGCAGAGCTGCTCTCCAGTCTGCCAGTCCCCTGCACAGTCACCTGTACGTTGCAAGGGGTTCTTCCTTTCCAGGTGCAGGAATTTACATTTGTCATTGTTGAATTTCATAAGGTCCCTGTTGGCCCATTCCTCTTGCCCATCTAGGTCCCTCTGAGTGGCGGCTCTGCCCTCGAGTATATTGATTCCCTTAGTTTGCTGTTACCTGCACACTTAATGAGAGTGCACTTCGACACGTCCTCCAGGTCACTGATAGAGATTTTAAACAGGACAGGTCAGAGGACAGACCCATGTGGTGCTCCAGTTGTTACCAGCCTCCACGTATAGTATGTCTGATTAATCACAACCCTCTGAGCCTGACCATCCAGCCATTTTTTTACTTACCTAGTTGTCCATCCCTCCAGCCCATAACATCCTAATTTGGATACAAGAATACAATTTCAAAAGCCTTCCTGAAGTCAAGGTAAATGACATACTCTGCTCTCCTGTTGCCTACAAATCCAGTCATTTTATCACTGAAGGCAATCAGGCTGGGTCAGGCATGATTTACCATACATAAATCCATACTTGCCTTCTCCTTCACGTGATGAGAAATATTTTCCAAGAGGATTCACTCCACAAGCAACTCCAAAGTGACACAAAGGCCTGGCAGAATTTGTTGGTGAAGACTGAGGCAAAGAAGGCATTGGGTACCTCAGCCTTATCTGTGTCCATCACCACTAAACGACCAGCTCCATTTAGCAATGATCCAACATTTTTCCTTATTCCTATTTTCACTACTAATGTCGCAGCAGCAGCTCTTCTCATTGCTCTTGACATCCGCTGCAAGTCTCAACTCCAGTTGAACTTTAGCTTTCCTTACACCATCCATCCATGCCCAGGCAATGTTTCTAAAGTCCTCCTTTGCAGTCTGTCCCTGCCTCCTCCTCCTGTGTACTGCCTTTTCAAATCACATTACCAGCAGTGAAACTTGACCATAGGAGGAAGCAAGCTAACAGTGAGCGCTGGTTCTCCCTGGAATCCAGCCTTCCACTTGGTTAATACTTTTTTTTTTTTTTTGTTTTGTTTTGTTGTTGTTGTTGTTAACACTATGGAGCAATCCTGAAAGCTGATTGCAGACTGCTCCTGGAGCCTTCGCTACCCCAGTGCCAGTGACACCTTCCAAACATTTCAGCCATATGAGCAATTTCGTAGAAAGCTGCATGGTTATGTATTTTGGTACTACTGGATCTGAAGCAGCTGCTTTGTAGAGTTTACCATTTAAATTAAAACTTGGCAAAAGCTCTCTACTAAGGAAGACAGCAATCAGACTAGTGATGTGCTGTGACAATCATGACAAACATTCAGCAAGTCTCRTGTTTCTTTTTTGTATTTATATTGCCGTTTCATTTACGTTTAGCCTCAATACTCTCTGGGGCAAGGATCAGGTTTTTACTGTGCTTGCACAATTATACGCTTTGACTGGTTATGAACCAGGATAAAGGTCACAACAGATGGTGCACATACATGGTAATACAGACGCTAAATGATAATAAATATTTTCCTTTTTCTGAGTATCTTTTAGTTGTTCAATTTACTTCCTTGCAAATGACCTCCCCAATGGAAGACAACATGGGTTCACTGGTAAAGGCTGACTGAAATAATCAAGTAACAAGGTGAAGCACAATAGAAAAGAATAAAGCTGTACGGAATAAGGGCTCAGTGACAGAGCCTTTATCAGAAAGGTAGCAAAGAGAAGAAAAGGATTGCAAAGGAACATCAAATAGCACTATTAATGGTAGATGGCCACAGGAATGAGATTACAGAAAGTAGACTTCTGATACAAAACGAAGATGGAGAATACAAGGAAATATTTAAGGTCCACACAGAAACTCAGACTGAGATTTTTTTTTTTGGCAGATGATTTTAGACATTTCATGTTAAATAAATGCACCCAGAATCCTGTATACCACCAGAAAGCTACTGCAGTTGTCAAGGAGAAGGTGACAAGATTACAGCTCAAACTACTGACAAAAACTTTGGCAAGCAAGGGAAGTAGAGGACTATGGAGTCAACACGCTCTATGCTTGAGGAGTATGTTCAAATGGGTGGCTCAAGGCTCCACAAAGCAGCATCAAGACAGAAAAGAAAGAGTCAATTATGAACTTGTAGTAATGTGTAAGGAAGGGCTGAATAACTAACCCTTTACCCGCAGAAAAGCTCCTGCATAATTAGTTGTAGTTGTTAATCTTGTATTCTCAATTTCTTGAGGGTCAGTACACACTCCAAGGCCCCTGCATTGTCTTAACAGAAGCATCACAACAGAAGCTGTATTTTTGCACCATTAAACGGTATTTCCCTTCTTGCCACGGGCAGAAAGGAAGCTGGAGCGGAGGGAGAGCACAACCCACTCCCCATGGCCACGGGAGAAGGGCACCGCTCAGGTCCCGGGCCCGCGCAAGCCCCTCCCCGGGGGCGATTTCCACACCACGGCGGCACCTGCGGCCACGTCCCTTGGGCCTGGCTCCGCCGCCGCCCGGGCAGGGCGCACCCACGGCCCTATGCCCCACAGCCGGGCCGGGCCCCCCCGGCAAGAGGTGCGGCCAGAGACCCCGGTGCCCCGCTCCGTCGGGCCCGCCGCTGCAGAGGCAGCTGAGCAGCGCCCCAGCTCCTCCGCCCCCGCGGCCGCCGGGGTACGAGGAGGGAGAAGGCCACCGTCCCGTTGCCGGGAGACCCAAGCCGGGTGAGAGGGCGCTAATATCCCGGCGGAGGCAAGGCGGCGCGGAGACGCCCACATCCCGCCCCGGGGCCTCGCCGGGGGAAAGGGCGGGGGGGGAGGCAGGCAGGCGGCCCCGGCCGCAGCGTGAGGCTGACCTTGCTCCCTCCCTCCCCCGAGCCCCGGGAAGGGCAGCTGCCGCGCCGCGCGACGGAGGCCGCGGGAAGCCGCTTACCGGTCTGCTTCTCCCGGATACCGGCCGCCATCTTTCTGCCCCGCCAGCCCGGCCGCGGCGCGGCGCCCCGCCCACCGCCGCGTACGCAGCCGGCGGACGACGTGGCGGCCCGTACGGCGGCGGGAGGCGGGTCCCGGCCGCCCCTCCTCCGGCCCTGACCGGGCGCCGCCAAGTGCGGTGCCCCCGCCGCCTGGGCCGCCCCCGACCCCCTGCCCCGGCGACAGGCGCGGCACAGCTCTCCGCTCTCCCCGACCCGGCGGGCCGCAGCGCGGGGGCAGGTAGTGCTTCCCGCCCGGAGGCAACTCTCAGGAGCCTTCGAACCAGCCCCCGTTCTTRAGGGAGCTGTAATTTAAGAAACTGCATCCTACGATTTAAATTTGGGCATGTGCTTTTCCCCAGCTGAGAACAAAAGAACAGGCGATGCTCTTTTCCACCTTTTTTTTTCCGAGCAAAAAGTCGCATTAACAGTTTTCAAGAAGAGACAACTGAAACAATCCCTGGAAAATAGCTTAAATGCACCCAGGGCAGCTCTGAGGTGCCTAGATTAACTACATGAAAAGGACTGCTATTTCAAAAACGGGCACCTAGCTACAAATGAAGTCATCAAGTTTTAGTGACTTATTGAAAAGGAAAATATTTAAAGTTTGCTTGTCTCTGCCTCAGGTAGCATATASCAACATGCACCCTTCCTTCGGTTCTTCATGCCTTTACAGCTGTGCCCTTACAGAAATCCTATAGTGGGAAGAGCCCCACTCACCTTTGTATCCAAAACTAAGTTAGGGTATCTGGGTAAACGTGCTACAGATGTATACAAAGATGTATATAGGTACACAAATGAAACTACAGAAAACAGCGGTAACACTTCTAGAGCTAAACCCAATTAAATCACCAAAATAAAAACACTGAAGAAAGTTACATATTTATTCCAACAGAAATTTAACCCTTTATTGCACTTTGAACATATACATGACAGTTATTTCCCACAGTTACTGATTATTTCAATACTGATGCTACACCTGTCAAGTATAACGTTGCTTGAAGATGCAACATTTCAGGCACTGATCCTTGCAGTTTGAGTTAAAAGTATTTTCAAAATTATACTTTCTTGCATAATATTCTAATTACCAGAAGTTTAAGAACATTGTTTATGCAATACAAAATCAGAGGGTTCCTTTTTTTTTTTTTTTTTTTTTTTTTACAAACATTAGTATTTTGACAATGATTTTCTGTATACATATGATTTGACATTTCAGAAGTTTTTGCATTTTAATTTTTCTTTTATCCAACTAGCAATTCCCTTCCTTAAGTAAAAAACAGTAAAGCTTGAGCTTTAAAATGCTTTACCATATAATACATGGTAAATATACAGAATCAAGATAAAGTTTAAAAGCATATTTTGTAGCTCCAGAGTTGCATTTCCTTCTATATGAGTGAGAATTTTTTTGATACTATTTTCAAAATGCACATGCAGAATGTGAGAGTGAATTAATGACTAATACTCTGCTCTACATTTTAAATATACCTCTCAAAATCCTCAGGTGCTCCAATCCCAAGACTGAACATCTTAATGAAAAAAGTCAAAGCTGCAGCACATAATGATTTAGACCTTAAGTATAAACTGATATTAATTTCTTCTCCTTTTGACTATATTTCACTCATAAACCAGTTAAAAATGCTAAGAGCTTTTTCTAGTAAGCATCCTTTGCACAGGTGAAAGCAAGTCACAGAAATTTCTTATCCCTTGGTTTTTCAAACATAGATCTAAATATTTGAGGKTTTTTTTTTTTAAATTATATGTGCTTTATTAAGGAGACCATACTAAAACCACTAATACTAATCTATTATTGTTTACTAGAAAACGATCACTCTAGAAAATAAATAGCTTATTTGATGTGCTAATTCCAGATGGAAGCTTAGGGTTTGATGCAGAAACTGCGGGGTGAAGTTCTTTGGCCAAACACAGTCAGAGGACTGCAATAGTTCTCTTGTGGCCCTGACAAATCTTATAAAAGATGTAACTTATATAAAAATATATTTAATACACAACAGCTAATGTATATGCAATTATTCTCCTTATGTTACAGAAATACTGAAAGTAAGCAACTTCCCTAATTTCCAGGTGTGCCTCAGGTTAAAGTTTACGTAAAATGAAAACTACCAGATAATATTGCACTTCAGTGACCTGCTATAGCAATTAAAAACCTGATGGTCATTATAGCTACAGAAACTGCTCTTACGGTTTCCAGACAAAAGAGACCTTTCTGTGTTTTGATGGATTGGAAGTCAGCTTATTCAATTGAATTTTAATGAACAGTTTGAGTAAATTGGTTGGTCTATATAAATAAATGCTGAAAATGAGCAGAAGAGAAGAAGTTCATCTCCATAGTAGCATTTAGGAATACAACCTGAATATATCAAGGATTATATTAGAATGTCTAGATAGAGCTGATCAAACTGACAAGAAAGGAAAGACAACTTGTCCTGAATGTGTACATCAGTATTAGAAAATGGGAACAAGTTCTGTGTAAGAAAAATCTTTTCAAGCAGTATTAGAGACTAGAGGATTTTACAAATTCCATGTTTTGATATAGCATAGTATAGCAGATAGTTTTAGTTAACTTAAGATTTCTCTTACAGCTAACAATAGCTTAGTTCCACCTTTATATAAAACCTATCAACTGCTGAATTCAAAACTAATAAGCAATAAAAGGTGTGAACCCTATTTTTATCTCAGATACTTTTTGAAGCCTTATATTCACATTACCTTATTATTTCTTTCTCCACTGAAGGTTTTAAAATGCAGTTTATTTTGTTCCAAGTTCTAAACCATTCCCCTTGCCACTGCAGGTACTAAAAGTCCAAGAATTGTCTTTTAAAATTATCCACACTCTGCTTGCTACTTCTGCAAAGTTCTGTACTTCCCATACAGAAAAATAACATAATATTACAGAAGACATTTGTCTCTAACTGGGCAAGAAAAAGGAATACTGCACTGGGTACACCACTCATTTTTAAAGTATAATACCCTATCTGCAGGATACTCGTTGCTATATTTTAAAAATATTAACATACAACACGAATCCTTATTATGCAAATAAATTTGCAACAAACCACCTTCCTTATAATGGTAACAGACCATTCTGAAGGGTAAGAATATAAATAAGTTATTGGCAGTATGACATTCAAAAATTATGCAAAGACGACAAACATGGAATATTATTGGAGAAAAAAAGTCAGAAGAGAATGAGAAAATGCTTAGTATATAAACAAGTCAAATGACTATTCTCCAAGAGCTCATACATTTATTTTAAAGGGGACTTTAATATGCTTTTGGCTCAGGACCAGAAAAACACCACTAGCCCTGTCTTAATTTCAAATATTCTTAAATTTCTCGTGACAGGACTTTGATGAGATTAGATTGTTTTAGCTATTTGAAAGTACTGAGAAATGCCTGATGTAAGCATTGCAATAATTTACTTCGAGACTTTGAAATAAAAAAAAACAAAAAAAAAAAAAAAAANAAAAAAAAAGTGGCATGCACGCTTTTGTTACCCAGTGATGGAAACAGTTCTATATAAAAAAGAAAAAAAAAAGTGGCATGCACGCTTTTGTTACCCAGTGATGGAAACAGTTCTATATAAAAAAGACTAGCACCTCTCCCATGATCAAGAAAGAAAGAGAACCTGTAGCAGTTTAAGAAAGATTTCAAAATACCTGCATATTGTTAAATGAACTGTGTAATTTAAATACCCATCTGCCTCTTTGTCTTTAACGCTTTATGGCATGGTCTTAAATTTAGTGAGTCTTGACTGCCACTTCCACAGTTCAAGTTGCAGTATGCTGCTATGTAATTAGCATTTAGTAATACAGTTTGTTAATGAGAGTAATAYTTGCAATGAACCATAAACCAGAACGTGAAACCACATTAGTTTGGATTATTTTTTTTTTTAGAAGCACCTATCCATTTATAATTTACTGTGGACATACTTCCTTGCCAAGGCATTCAAAAGTAAAGCAATCCTGCTTGTATTTTCAATTAAAAACAAGCTATATTAATTTTAAAAGTGTATGATTACTTTTTGGTATTTTGAAGAATGTGGATGTATATAGATATATACAGATATATATCTATCTATATACATCTATAGCACAACCTATATTCGGGACATAGTATAGGTGGTCAAACTGACAGGGGGMAATAGTAATTTCAGAAGAGACACCTGCATACATTTAAAAAAACCTGTACTTAAATGTCCTTTTAGTTTCATAGTTTTAGTATTAGTMACATTAAAGTGTTACTGTGTAAGAATTTCACTACTTATCTTTTATGGCTTAATGGTATTTATACAAATACTGCAGAACTGAAATATATTTTATACAGTTGAAGTTGCTCAGAATGCACCTACAATTGAACAGGAAGAGTTTAGACTAAAAGCTAGAAAAGTGTCAGGCACTGACAAGCTTGATGGTGGACTGCCTGTAGTTTAACAAATAGTTTCAGTGCATATTCCTACAAAAATACTGACTTCCATAGAAGACGAAGTAACATGTTCTAATGAGCAACAAGTTCTTATACTCAACAACATTAAGTCTAACACATATTTCATTTTGAAAGACCGCTTATTGTTGCATATTCAAGATTTACTTCTATTTTTTACTATTTTGGCTGTATGTGCAATTAAAAACTAATGTATAACAGCAGAATGCAGAAACGTGTGCAAATGTCAAAGATTTTGTTTAACAACAGAAACTCAAGTTCAATCAGATTTTGTTCTTGCGCCTTATTATTTTGCCTAGGTTTTCTCCAGACCTTAATTATATTTTAATGCACTAACCACAATGACCTTAAAACTCCAATTTTTTTAACTTTCATAGGTTTGTATGAATCATCAAAACGTAAATGAATCATCAATACAAAAACAATTACTGAAAAAATATACATGGAACAACTGAAGAACTGCATCACAGTTTTACTTGAGACAAAGCTCTACAGCAGTTCTCTTCAAAATGTACCTGATTTGACTTTGATAAATAAGTTACTGAAGTATGTAATACAAGCAACATACTTACCTGTGGGGAAATAGCTAGAATGTTAGAGTTTGGTAACATTTCATATGTGTCTACAGCAAAAGGAGACATTTGAAGTCTGACTCTTGAATCATCTTCCTGTTGGAAGTTGGCTTTAACAGATAAAGTGTATTTTCATTTGAAAATTGTTTTCCATCTTACAAGATTACTACTTTTAGCACATCTTTGGGCGAAAAGTGGGAAAAGGCTGAGAGCATGCTGTCCAAAAATACAGTAGCGATTTGCAAGCAGACGTTCCTGCAGAAAATTGAAGTTTCCAACATCCAGTTTAGTAGCAAAAATATTTATTCTCTTTCGACTCTTAGTGTGTTTCTGATGGTGAACTCCATTTTACTTTTAAACTGCTCATATGTCTTTGTTATAGGGAGCTCTAAGCAATTAAGGAGTCTGTTTCCAACGGGATACCTTATATGCAAAAATTTGATAGTAGGTTCAGGATCAAAACCAATGGGCGGTATAGAAAAAGACCCTGTTACGAAGAGCAGAATATCCTCCAACGTCACTACAGACTCACCACCTAAAAAAATARGATTAGGTTGTATCATTTATTACCTATTACCCATAAACCATTATCCTGCATGTTAAGTGTTAGAGGAAAACCACCCTGAAATCAGGAAACCCCAGATCAAYATGCTGAATGAATATGCAGTTATATGGCCAAACAAGAAAAATTTTAGCAAGAAAAACCCACTTGGGTTACTTCTGAAAAATCTTAAGTGAATAGAAAAAACACTCTTCTGCAAGAAGAGACCACTGTTTTTTATCTTTTTTGAGACAAACACTATCTAATAAGAATACATTCACAGCAAAGCTGAAGAGAGGGGATTAAAGGATTCTTCTGTACCACTCAGGTTGTTTTTTGTTGTTTTTGTTTTTAAAAACTCACAGCATTTCTAGTACCAATCTTTCAGATATTTACTCCTCTCAAGTTTGATTGTAATTGGGCAACAGTTTCAGAAATTATAATTAGTAAGGAAGAGGGGGGAAGAAGGAACAATTAGGAACAGACAGTGACCTCAAAACYTTCATTTATTTACCCCACTGAACTCTAAAAACCAAACCCTGTATGTATACCAGCAGCTAAATACCCTGAACAGGGAAAAGAAAAAAAATTTACTTACTTTCCACATCTTGCAAATAACCCATCCAAAAACCAGCACCTTCAACTTTATTTACATCTGATGAGGAATGGATTGTAAAGAGATCACAAATAGTTTCTGCTGAAAGTCTTTCAGGTTTGTGGCACAATATACTAGAGAACGCATCCGGATGCATTTGCATTTTCTCTAGCACACCAAGAGTTTTCAAGCCTTGCCTAAAACTAGGAGGGGAAAAAAAAAGAACGAGCATGCATCAGAAAGCCAGCAGGTAACTAATTGTACTCTGCATTTTATAAAGCTGTAAGACTGGTCATAATAAAGTTTCCCCATCTGCAATCTCCAAGTCTTGTCAATAAGGTGTACATAGTAGTCCCATTTTATTTTAATCTTGGAAAATGTGTTTAATCCTCATTTTAACAATCCAAGTGTTTCTGTGGAGCTTTTTGGGCAGATTAAAGAAATACCAGTGATGCACAGAAATTAACTTTATTTCCTGGTACTTGACTGTATGAGCATGGTTTACTTTAATTTTTATGTAAGAACATACTGAATTTCTTTCTTACAAATACCCCTTTGGAAAACACAGTTTAAATTCCTTGTTCCTAGGCAAAATGAGGTGTCTTAAAAGATAGACTTCACTTGGCTTCTGCCATCTGCATGTGTTTACATGCTATTATTTCTCCCTGTGGCAAATGCAGATAACAGTATCCTGGGCTGCATTAGGAATCGCGATGCCAGCAGGTCAAGGGACACACTTGGAGTGCTGTGTCTAGTTCTGGGSTCCCCAGTACAACAGAGATACGGACATTCTGGAGAGAGCCCAGCAGACGGCCACTAGGATGATTAAGGGACTGGAGCATAACCCTGTGAGGAAAGGCTGAGAGAGCTGGGACTCTTCAGCCTGGAGAAGAGAAGGCTCAGGTGGAATCTCAATGTGTAGAAGTATCTGAAGGGAGCATGCAAAGAAGTCAGAGCCAGGCTCTTTTCAGTGGTGCCCAGTGACAGGACCAGAGGCAACCGGCACAAACTGAAACACAGGAGGTTCCATCTGAACATCAGGGAACAACTTTACTGTGAGGGTGACCAAGCACTGGCACAAGTTGCCCAGAGAAGTTGTAGAGTCTCCATCCATGGAGATATTCAAAAGCTGTCTGGACACGGTCCTGGGCAACTGGTTCTAGGTGGCCTGGCTTAAGCAGGGGGTGGTGGACAAGATGACTTCCAGAAGTCCCTTCCAGCCTACACACCAATCCAATTCTGTGATTTAACTAAAATTTTTTTTCTTTTTCTTTCTTTTTTTTTTTTTTTTTTTTTTTTTTTAAAAACAGCTCTGCACGTTGAAAAAATTTCACTAGTTACTGTGTACTGGATAAGAACATTTCAATCAACTGGCTTTACAATTTAACCACCATGTTAAATCAGAATTAAAATTTTACTTAAGTTGTTTACTCATCATTTCTTAGATATCGATAGGCTGAATCAGTGAAATTCAGAATAAACATGTTGAAAGTGTACTGTCAGTGGTGTAGAACATTAACAGCTAAACTGACTAACTCTTTAGTTACTCTCAGTCCTTGATATTGACAAGCAAATTCTTGCTTTACYCACTTTTGCACATTTTAAGCCCATCTCCAAAAATGCACAAAMCCACATTTTCCCATAAACAAACGGGCTACTTATTACCTTTCACTTTTTAACTGACTAGTTTTAAAATATGATATAGATTGGCCAAATATGCCACAGAGGGCCTTGACTGAAAGACTAATTACTCTCAACTTTGTTAAAAAAATCCACACATTCAAAATTAGTTTTTCATAGCTCTTGGAGATTCAGTTGATTCAAATTTGTCAAAGATAACACCATAAATGCGTTAAGTATAAATCCAACTATACTTGTTGGAAAAATTAGCATCCAATGCCTTTTTACTAAGCAGATGAAGAATGCAAATTGGAAGTAAGGTCAGAGACCAATCAAAAGAATACTCAACGGCTGCAACTTTGCCAGCTATTTGAAGTCATCACTACCTCATGGAAACACCAATGCAATGCTTACATTCTAAGTAGGCCAACTTACACATGTGCACATTATTGCCCTCCTAATGGCACACACAAACTCCCTAATTAGAACTCCAGAAAACTCATTTAAATTCTAAACATATGTTTAACACTTCTAAAATTTAAAGATTCTAAATTCAAGCAATTCTGAATTAAAAATTAACATAAGCTAGAGAAATTTTGCAGCGCAAAGGTCTTTGTCATGCTATAGTTTACAACTGTGAATCTGCCCTTTCATAMGGTTGAAAAAAGAATGTGACCAAGGACATGTGGAACGGAGTGGATATGTAGATAAGTAATTTCAGTCTATCAGTTTAACTAACTAGTTAACAGTTGCTCTTAATCCACTGAAAATTACAGTACATTTCATTGGTTTAAATGGAGAATAAGTAAGAACATGTGAAAGTTAGTTTTAGCAACATATTATTTAGTATTTCAGTGAGGAAAGAAACCAGGAAGTTTGAAAACTCAAACAAAACAAACCTTTCTAAGGGTGAAATAATTCTCTTGATTACATGATGGATTAATATGTCATTCACCAGCACATTCTTATCACACAAAGCTGTTATAGGTCTTAAACATCCAGCAGCAGCAAGGAATTCGTAACAGTCGTGTATTGTAGACCGTAGGCTAGACAGACTATTTGCGTATTTTATCTGTATCAGAAGATAAAAGTTAGGAATTTGTTTACTACATGCATGTGTATATATATAAAAAATAAGCTTTTTAATTTGAACTAAAGTTATATTCAATAAGCCCTTCTTTATCTCCAAATATAGTCTTGAACAAGAATTTGCCAATAAGTTTAATTTTATTTACCATTTTTATTGTTTGTGCTACATCAACATCAGCAACATCTTCCAAAGTTGGCTTCACATTCTCTGGACCATAGACAAGACAATTGAACAGTGTTTTGGAAAAGAAACCAGGAGATGGGCCACCGTGAACCAGAGAAACTGCAATCATTTTACCAGCTTCAAAATAAAGATTCTCTTTTACAGCTGCAAATGAAAAAAATATATTTACTATATATGCATAAAAATCATTTGTGATCCTAAATTTTTTATAGAAAATCTCATAATGCAATTCATTCTTACTTTAGGAGATACAACAAATGAGGTTTGCCATCTCCTGCTGGTTGAAACAATAAGACTGGTATTTTTTACATAGGAGTACCATATTCCTTTACTCCAACTCTTCAGCCACTATCAAGGTTTGGGAGGAGATGTAACTTCCTCTTCCACTTTGTACCCAATGCACGTTTAATTCTGAAGCATAAGAACTCAAAGAAGCTAACTTTGGATCTTTAGGGAGCATGCTATCAGAGATAATGTTCTAGAAATTTGAGGAAAGGAAAATAAGTAACAGAGAAAGTGAGTCAGAAAGAAAGAAATTCACTTGTAGAGAACAAATACATTAATTAAAAAGTTCCAAGTCTAATTATAGCCTGTATTTTTTCGTCGGYTGTCATCAACTTTTCCAACTAAACCAATTTTTTTTTGTTATTACAAATGCGCACCCCACCCCTCTTTAGAAATGAAAAGCAAAAAAATTCAAAAAACAATTTCTATCCATTAGGACTATAATTGTGAACTGACAATCATACTGGCTGAGGATTTAAAAACCTTTCAAGTTACATAGTTCTTAATGTATTTTTGAACAAAACATTTAATTACCTTGAAAATCAAGGGACAAGTTCTTTGCAGAAGAACCCTCAAACAATGATGAATTCTGAAGGTGAAGCATTAATAATTGGAAGAAACGGTGTTTTGATGCAGCAGAAGTATCTGTCTTTGATCTATTTTTGCAGTTTGTGAACTTTATTTCAATGATGTTTGTAGGACTGAAGTTGCGCTGTCTAAATCCTTTTAAAGCACTATTCCAGATATTTTCTGCATTGATGTTAAGCCTTGTAGTTTTTGTATTAACTTGTACCTTTAACTCCTTCAGTATATTAGAAACTTCCCTTCTTTGCTTTCTTAAATGCCTACAAGAAAATTGCATGTATTTTCAGATGAAATCTATGATTCATAATTAGCAACAGTTTACAGGAAACATCCTAAAATCTATTAAGAAAAACACATCTTTAAACACTTTGGTACATTGCCTAAATTATATCAGTAAAATATTTGGTGTAGATGCTTCAAATTTTAACTCTGTAGCGGCAAATTTTMAAGTACCTCTAAGAACTAGAAAAAAGGAGGTAGAAATAATTGCCTTGGGATAAAATGAATAGTTATTTTCTTAATTCAATTACACCAACATAGTGCCAAACAATTCTCACACCGTCATTCTACATTTGAACAATGTGAAACAAGTGAGAAATTGAAGAGCTTACCAAGTTTGTGTTAAAGAGATGTTTTGCAACCAAGTTAGAATACACTGTCAACTACTCATTAATACTTAATCTTTGTCACTATAATCAAAAATATATTTGAGTAGGGAGAAATGTTGCCGTTCTCATTTAAAAAAATAAGACACCAGTCTAAATAAGACCCTTTCTTTGTCTTCCAACTTGCAACCAAAACTATTTCAAATACCCTACCTGCTAGAAGTAACTAATTCCCTCATCAGAATTTTTAGCACATATTACAGGTAGAATTCATAAATTAAGTACTCACAACAAGACAAAGAATTTTGTATCCTTAAACTGAATATTCTAGATTAAAAAAATGTTATTTTACCACCGATTTTAGCATAACCACAAACTATTCCTATGGTACAAATGCAAAAACATTGAAAATTCAGGACACGTCTAATTTGAAGAAAGTAATTAGGATTCTTTTTATTCCCCCTTTTCTAAAGAATGGCTAGCCATGCTTCAGTGAGGACAAATATGCGTTTCTGGGTTTTGATCCCCTCACTACCTAACCTAAAAATTCTCAATAGGTATCATTCTTTTCTCCTCACCCCCCTCTAGCATTTAGAAACAGCAGAAGCCTTCATAAAAAGTTATGACTTCAGCTCGTCAGTGCACTCATTCCATTTTTCCAGTGACTATATATACACACACAAATATATATAGTCACTATATATATATATCACACACCCACACACCATGTTCTGTAGGAAATACGGTATAAAGCCATGTGCTAGATTACTCTTCAACGTAAGAAAAATAGAAGAAAATACTTTTTCCTCAGGGACCAGTTCCTGTTTGACATCAGTGGAGATAAGGACATCGTCACTCTGTTGGTTGCTGGAAGTTCTAAGTGTGAGCAGGGTGACAAGTTGTTCTGGCACATTATCTTCGGTGATCTACAAGCCAAATTAAGAGGAGATACAATTGAAGAATGCATAAACACTTCTTATTTGAAGGTAGCAATATAATTTCCCCCTATTTCAGTACTGAATCTCATTTGTATGTTCATTCACATGAAGACCATCAGTACCTGAACTACAATTTTAAAAATAATAATTCAGTATTTATTATGTGGTGGTTTTAGGATCCGTTTTTAGTTGCATCCCATATGTGAGATGGAAGTCCTGACTGATACAATAAGTAAAAACTAAAAATATTAGTTTCTACAGACTTGAAAAGCTTTTATTACAGCAAAGGAAAACATTATTTATATAAACATCTCTGTAAGCTAGATTTCTAGCACACTATTAACATAGAAAAAATACTGATAAGCAACCTTAGCTTTAAGTTTTGCCATTTGTACATTCAAAGTTACCTCTAAATCGTTAAGATTCCTTTTACAAGGATCTAATTTTATCAAACTAAAAACTGGTTTACATGCCACCGAATGCAAATAACTATAGCAAATTTACAGAGTTCACACCTTACTCAGAAAACTTCAATCACTAAACTTCACTCCAATTTTATTCTATTTGCAATTTAGTGTAAGAAGTTTCTCCTATGGAATAAGCCATCACCTCCTCATGTTTAAATACTATTTTGTGTTATAATCAGTTTCTGCTTGAAAACAGAAAATTACACACTGGAGAAGAAAATTGCGTTGAGATCCACGTGACTGCCGAGGGTACTTTGGAGATGGCTCTTCCAGCAAACAAGTTGTCCCATCTGTCTTTTCAGAGGTAGCCAAAGAACGCTTTTTCTGTTTGCTATAGTTCCCTGTATGATTAAATTATATTAATTTAGTGCATTTGCTAGCTGTAAAATACATAGTATTAAAATTTATCATTTTAAGAAGTCACTGTCACATCYATAACTTTACCTGATTTTGCAAAGATACTTCTGCATTCCATGCACTCCCAGTTTTGCTCCCATGACTTCATAGATGAACAGGCCAAATGAGTTCCACGGGAACCACAACACTGACAACGCTTTATTTCCCATTTACTAAAATTAAAAACTTATGTATTTAGAATTAGACATAAGAATGAGGCTAGTTAAAACAAAGAATATTCATCAGTAAGTATAATCCAGACACTAAACTAACAGCACATAATTTTATCAATCTGGTAGGACTGTATATAATCAAGGGGAACTTTCTTCAGACAAGATGTACTCACAATTCCTGGCTGCAACAAGAAAAAAAAAGCTACCCRTGTGTGGTGGTGCATTTCCCCCCCRCCCTCCTGGGCCGCTCCATGATCTCAGAAACTCCCATTTAAACCTCGGCCTTGGTGTAATGACTCAGGCGGTGAAGCGTCCCTTTACCATATCAGGAACTCTTGCATAGCTGAGGTTGGGGAATGTACTGATTGTTCTGCTGCCTGGCCCAAGTGGAGGACAAGAGYGGGGATAATTGTCATCCTCTGATACCCTTATCTGAGTCATAGCTCAAGTGGAACGATACTATTGTTACTGAAACCTTGAGATGACAAAAGTCAATCATCTTACGACCCTATAAACAGCAGTCCCAAGTGCGGCCCTTTGAGCTCTCCTGGACCGCAGCGGGCTGCGCCCAGAATCTCCCTCCAAGTGGAACGCTCCTCAGAGTTTGCAAACTCTCGAGCTTGCGATATTCGGAGGACTGTCGCCAGCTGGCATGGGACCTGGGCTGCAACAAGGCTCAATCCTTTGCCTGTTGAGAAATGCCAAGACATTTTACGCGAGTATTTCACTGAACTCAAGGGKGATTTTTAACAGGTATATCTTTGTGTATTTATCTATCTTTGTATCTGTGTGCGTGTGTGTGTGTGAGTTAATGGAAATACCCACTAGCAAATACAGTCTGCTTAAATCTTATGATCTATCTTAAAATCGGGAATGAACCTTAGACTACTGCTAAACATATATAATCCCTTAGACATATACCGTTGACCAAGTCTGGGACTAGGGGGTAGATCCAGCTGGTCTACTCTGAACCCCGTGACTCAACGGCAGGGTCTCCTTACCCTTTTCATATTAGATATAAACCGTTGATCAAGTCTGGGACTAAGACTGGATCCAGCTGGGTCTTCTCTGAACCTCGTGACTCAATGGGAGGGTCTCCCTTACCCTTTTCGTCCTCGGCTGCTGTATAAATCATTCCAACTCAATTCTAACACGATACCCTGGTTTTGGCTGGGATAGAGTTAATTTTCTTGCTAGTAGCTGGTATAGTTCTGTGTTTTGGATTTAGTATGAGAATAAGGTTGATAACACACTGATGTTTTTTTTACTTGTTGCTAGGTAGTGTTTACATTAGTCAAGGACTTTTCAGCTTCCCATGTTCTTTTCGTTTGTATGCTTCATCYGTGTAGTAAGTGATAGAGTGAACCTTGCCATCGAACTCTGTTAAGTCACGCTTTCATAAATTTCTATTAAAATCACTTTCTGCTAATACCTTTGACAGTGATTCTTTGAGCGGCCTCTAAACCACTCATTCCCAACACCATGTTCCAGCACCTTGTACTGAAAGAGGCTATGAGTTAGTGTGCTCCCCTRCCTTGAAGTCAATAGGTTGCAGCCAATATATTCTCCTTGTGTTGCTAGTCAGCAACATCCTCTGTATTTTACAGGTATCCACCATTCAGCAATGGTAAATTTTTTAAAGGAGCATATCTGATTATTCTTACACATTCTAAGAAGAATTAATAGAATAATAATTCTTCTGAATGACAGTGTTTAAGTATCTGTTAGGTTTTTGTCTAGATTTCTTCAATTTTGCTTAAACATACAATGGAACAATATGACTGATATTAATTCAAATATTGGGAGCGTAAGGTACAATTCTTAAAGGCAAAGTAAATCCTGAGGTGCACACATACTGTGAATGAAGCAAGTAATGGTCAGGCAAACCTGTACAAAGCAAAGTTAATGTCTACAGGGAATAACCTACCACAGTACTACAGAAACAAATCTTCAAAGTAGAGGCTCTGACAGCTTTGAGTATACTCATGCCAATGGAAGATACACATTTCAGAAGCACACAAATAAAACAAGAAAGAATGCAGAAAATTAACTTGTTAATCAAAAATTAAGCAAGTGGTAGAGCAGAATAAAGCCTTTTACATGATCACTCAAGCCTCTCATTAAGCTATCAGCAATATTCTAGCTGCCATTTACATGCAGAGGGATAGCTTGCAGCTAGATTTATTTTAGATTGATTCTACACAGCTAGTTAATTTTCAGCTAAGTCTTTTCTTGTAAAGGTATTAAGCACTCTAACAATTATTAAATTGTTGAATTAAACTTTGAATGAGAGATACACAACATTAGTTTAGGCACATGCTATTCTACATGTTATGTGGATGTACAAATTCTACATCAGTTCTGTATCAAATGAGAATAAGGACAAGATAACTGATAATTGATTGGTTTGGTTTTCTTGGCTTTTATAACCTGATTAAATTAAAGAAAATTAGTATTGAAATATTATGATTATAGGGAGTAAAACAAACATTTTATTTGAACACAGTGTCTTGGCTTGACATTAAAACCTGATGCTGAAAAGTATTAAAGCATTTAAATAAAAACAAAAAAAACCAAACCACCAAAGAACTATTCCATCCTAGGTTATATCTTCCTGCAAAAGTGTCATACCTATCAGGTTCATTATAGTCTCTTCCTTTCTTGCAGAGACATCTTTTAATGTCACAGTGTTGGTAACATTGCAGTAGGTCTTGATATGCATTCTCTTCAAGTTCCCAAGATGCATCCCTATAAACAAGGCAGAAGATCTGTTATTACAACTGTATTTCCGATTGTTTAAATAGGTTACTCTGTCTTTGAAAAAGGTGTATGTAATAACCACATGAAGATATTTCAATCATGTAATGTTCTAGGCAACAGCTAGACAACTGAGAGGGGGAAGAAAAAAGTCTAGGAACAAAAATAATACTATAAAATACACAGAGAGACATTTTCTTGTGTACAGTTACTTTGATTAAAGCATTTATGATTTTTCGCATGACCTCAGTGCATGTTTGCTCTGTTTCATATTATTCCACTTTCTCTCTCACAGCAGACATGGGTATTTGTTTTAGCAGTCTACTCAAGTTACCACTGAAAATGGTCTCATGAAAAGTAACACAGAATTTTCCAGGCCAACACGGCAAAGTTCACCAAGTATTTTGACTCTTCTTCCTCTCCAAAATCTTGAGCTTCTGTCTCTGGAGGGAATTAATGGTAGTCTCTGAAAAGACTAACAGTTATTAAAGAATAATACTTCTAACAAAGAAACATCATTCTGATCACTTTCTGTCTTATTTTGAGCCCCATCAAATGGTAGAAACTTATGAAAAACAGCTCAGAGTTTTAGAAGCACTTGTTATGCTAAACATATCCTTAGCAATCCCTTGGGAGAAGATGGAAGCTGTATGGCTGAGTAATCAGTTGATTATAATACTGTCTGGACAGAAATTCACATAATTTAAAAACTTGGGCACAGAAAATACACTTCTCAGCAACCTCTATGTTAATGCGAAATTATTGTATTTAAGAAGTGTTTTGATCTTTTAACTAGGTCTCTGGTTGAATCATGGCATTAAAAATTACTTTTCAGAGCTTCCTGCTTTATGTTTGAGATGACTAATTTGGCCTTTGACAATTTTTATGCATAACTAAAAGGAAACAGGCTACTTCTTACCAAACCAAACAATTCTACCATTGAAGGTAGAACTGAGGTTTCACACATTAATAGATGCAGTTTATAGAATAAATAAAAAATGACTTTAAAACCCTATCAAAGTTTTTACAGAAGAGTGATTATTTACAAAATTACTTACTTTTCTGGAATGTGTATGCCCATTCTCAACATTTCTTTCTGAAATTTGTCCTTGTTATTACATACTGTGCACCTAAAGAAAAATATCCCAGCACTCAAAGCTTGATACTGTGTCAAGAAAAAAAAACACAACAAAAAACCAAACCAATTATTGAATTACTACCATCCTTAGGATGCCAATAAATAATGCCTTAATATCTATAACCATTACATTCATGGATACTGTCTTGACATGGATGTTAAAGCTGACATCAATCATGATGTCACTTGACACAGAAGCAAATGGCAAGCATTTTCTCTTCCTTTAAAGGACAAGAGCTAGAATCAGGTTCATAAACACATCACATGCTAGAATCAGGTTCATAAACAAAAGCACAATCCTTGTCAGTCAACCTCTTGAGATCTAGAATGAGTTTACAAAAAGAACCTTGTAACTTTTTCCAGCTCTGGACTTAGGCAAAGAGAACTGATGATGGATAAATGACATTTTTAGCATTTAGATTCTGCACATAATAACTTGCAAGATGGCAGCTACCTASTTGGACTTCAGTTCCTAAAAATAACTAAAGGCATGAAGTGTATCACACATGCAGAAACATGTGGGGGGAGAAAATTAATAGCGTAAAAAAAAAAAAAAATCCTTCTTGTAAGACACTAGTCTCCAAAACACAATTTTAGCATTGTCCTTCAAACCTAGTATATTTCCATACCTACTGCCTACATTAACCCCAAGCAATTTTACACAATTTTAAGCAACCGTTCCATTATTTTTAAACACAACAGAAATGTGATCTCCATGGATGCAAAGAGAAAAGAAAGGGAGAACCTGTGTTACCTGCAAGCATTCTCGATGAAACCAAGCGTTTTTACAGCAAGGACTTTTCAATACAGTGTACATTGGAAGCTGTTGAACCAAATCCAGGCATATTGTACACTGTGAAGTTCCTCTAGATTCTTTATCCGGAAACTTTTGGACTGGTTTATGTTCCCAACAGTAAGATCTAAAAATAATAATTTAAGGTTCCCTTATCAAAACAACATTTTAAGAACCTTCCTCATAAAATTTGAAGATACCAAAACAAATTCCCTATTATATCTGTTTTTCAGGAATAAACGCTGTGCAACAGGCTAAAAAGGCAGACACGTACTGGTTTTGGCCGAGATAATTTTCTCCATAGTAGCTAGTATGGGGCTATGTTTTGGATTTGTGCTGAAAACAGCGTTGATAATACAGGGATGTTTTCATTATTGCTGAGCAGTGCTTACACAGAGCCAAAGCCTTTTCTGCTCCTCACCCCACCCCACCAGCGAGTAGGCTGGGCGTGCACAAGAAGTTGGGAGGGGACACAGCTGGGACAGCTGACCCCAACTGACCAAAGGGATATTCCATATCACGACATCAAGCTCAGCAATAAAACTGGGGGAAAGAAGGAGGAAGGGGAGACATTCAGAGTTATGGCATTTGTCTTTCCAAGTAACTGTTACACATGATGAAGCCCTGCTTTCCTGGAAATAGCTGAATACCTGCCTGCTGATGGAAGTAGTAAATGAATTCCTTATTTTGCTTTGCTTGCGCATGCAGCTGTTGCTTTACCTATTAAACTGTCTTTATCTCAACCCACGAGTTTTCTCACTTTTACCCTTCCGATTCTCTCCCCATCCCGCTGGGGGTAGTAAGCAAGTGGCTGTGTGGTGTTCTGCTGCCCATCAGGGTTAAACCACAACATGCATGTAAACAAATTATGTATCTAACAGAGCAAGTCAATAGAACCATAGTAAGGAAGAAGCGTGTTGCCCACTGATGCTCTGTAAGTTACAGAGATCATACAYCCCGTTTCTCTCAAAACTTCTTTTGATCCAAATAATGCGTTTCCTGTCCTCAGAACTTCAAGTTCTTCCTATATTTCAATGTCACCATGATGTTAAAGGAGCAATTCTGAGTTTGCATATTGATTCTGCAGAGTCTAGGTAGTGTGATAAATTTTATAATTTAGCACATTTTCAAAGAAATAAGACAGCCAAGAAAAGCAGCTCTAGAAGAAACCTTTCTGAAAATGCATTATGTTTACACGTGCTTGACGTAATGAGTCATTTATTTAAGAAGTTAAAGTGCCTGCCAGACTTCAATCCACCCACTCTACAAACTCAGCTTACAGTAGGCAGAACAAAGCCGTTACCAAATGCACTCAAGAGTATTTTGACTACAGCCAAGATGCTGGACAGATGATACAGTAAAAGAAAATAAAACATTTTTTAGACATTTGATATTAAACCCATTTCTCCTGCAGTCCATCTCTAATAAGCAGATCTAGAAGTCTTGTGCTTTGAAACACGACAGAATGGCATCGTGTGTTTTGACTGCTGAGAAAGATAGGCAGCCAAACCATTGCCATTTCAACAAAGGCACAGGAGGCAGACAAACAAAAAACCAAAACCAACCATTTTGCAGTTTATTTCAGAGTTTAGAATTTAATGCTCAATTTTATGAACAATTTAACTACTTACAGAAACATTAAATTATACCTTTAAAAGTGCTGAGAATTTCGCTTATAGGTACTAGGTATGCAATATAATTGCTTGGCCTTCATGTTTTCCACAAATCAGATATTTTTTCTTAGATAACCTGGATGTCATTTATAATTAACAGCCTATCCAATGACAACCCATGAAAAAACAAATCACCTCCTGTATAAACATAATGAATTGAAAATGAAAAAGCAACAAAACCCCAGAACTTACCTGAAGTCTTCCATGAACTGGAAAATACATTCCTTTTGTATCCCACAAGGAAAATGGTAACTTCGTTTGCATTTGGGAGCTACACATCCAATTGAAGCACCCTTTTTCTTACAGATATTACATTTCTAGGAATAATTTGTTTTAGAAATAACAGAATATTAACATCTAAAGTTCAAGTAAAGTTACAGGAATTAAACCAATAGAAAAATTATAAAGCGTGTAAGAAAGAATATCAGCCAATAGATTGTAACTGTGACAAGACTATTGTGTTTTAGCTCTATTTCAAAGAGTAAAGATATATAGTTATTTCACAGATTTTGATTATGTATTGTTTTATATGCATGTTGACTTGTGACACGTAAGCAAAAATACAAGTTATTTTACCAGTACCTATAGTTTAGTTGCATCTATAAAATTATATAATGTCAGCTTAAGGCTCAGCATAATATATGAGGTATTATGCATGTGTAATTTGCTCTTATTCATTTATCTGCAACGTACCCAGGAAATAAAAATATTAGCAAACTTCTGCAGGTTTTATTGTCCCTTGTGGCTTCCACAAACCCAATATACTTGTTACTTAAATGTAAAATTCAGACGCTTGAATGGGCTCAGCACACTGCCCACTGGAGAAAGAAAAGAAAACAAAACAAACCCCACAGGCAATACTAAGTGTACTTAAAAGTTACTTTTTTTTTTCCTTGTAAATACCAAAGACTTCGTTCTTACCAGTTTTGCAGCTCTATTTACTTCTTTTCTAATATCTGTGATTAAGAATCCATCTACACCTTCATCTTCTTCCCCTCTCTGCCAAATGCCACTTGACATCAACTATGAAAACAAATTAAGTACTTTAAAACATTCACCTACCTAAAGATTTGAAATTACCTACACCGCATTTGTCAAGTAAGAGAGAAGTTTAGTCTAACAAAGCTTGTGTGCAAACATTTTAATGATTAAAAGCTGATCCAAAACATCTATATACTTTTGTCTGATGACACAATAGGGAATAGTAACCAGTAACATGAAAATAAATATTTCATAACATCAGTCATATGTAATACTGTAGAGCCCAAGATGGTGTATTTTACATTCCTTTTTGAAGCATATAGACTATTCAGATAATTGTCAAACAATTACTTTCAACATACAAAGCTTCAGAGGAAGTAAAATTAAATTAGTTTAGTTAATGTGAATGACAATTGTGCTGTGGAGATAATGAAGCACAGTAGGAAGTATCTGTACTGAAGTGCAACCTAAGAGGAAAAGTAATTCACTTTAGAGGAGAATTAAATAAAAACAGAATCAGGACTTTTTCCTATCATTTCATATGGCCTTACGTATGTGTGCTGGTTTTGACTGGGATAGAGTTAATTTTTTCCATAGTAGCTAGTATGGGGCTATGTTTTGGATTTGTGCTGAAAACAACGTTGATAATACAGGGATGTTTTCATTATTGCTAAGCAGTGCTCACACAGAGCCAAGGCCTTTTCTGCTCCTCACACCACCCCACCAGCAAGGAGGCTGGGGGTGCACAAGGAGTTGGGAGAAGACACAGCTGGGACAGCTGACCCCAACTGACCAAAGAGATATTCCACACCATATGACGTCATGCTCAACATATAAAGCTGGGGGAAGAAGAAGGAAGGGGGGGAACGTTTGGAGCGATGGCGTTTGTCTTCCCAAGTAACTGTTACGCGTGATGGAGCCCTGCTTTCCTGGAGATGGCTGAACACCTGCCTGCCGATGGGAAGTAGTGAA